>CM067374.1:32458624-32958624 GCA_034401795.1 Chaetoderma sp. LZ-2023a | reverse complement strand
ATTACAATATTGATGTGGAATATATTCTGGAATAACAATAAATATGAAGAATTTCAATAGATGATTACAGGAATTTCCGACGTCATGGAAGGATTGCAATTACATGATGAACGAAAATCTCATTATCTATTTCAAAGGCTATTTAAGGCAAATGAATGTGGTAAAGGTTTGCTAAATTCACTGTAAGTACTGCAATATTTTCTCCTGTATTTCGTTGTCTTATAAAAATTATGTGACATCAACACCATGCGCTTGCACTTGTCGTATATACTGTGCTCAGTCTTCATGTGAAGTGAAGGGGTTTTTAGCCATGAATGCTTTTCATGGAACATGATTTGGAAGCAAGGTGTTCAAGCCATTGTGTCACTGATCAACGTATTTAACTATATGAATTGCCTGCCTTATTGCGCTTCGTCCTTAGGTATTATTTTAAAACTTGAACTAGACAACGAGCTCATCTACTGTAACTGTAGGCAGTAACTACACCACGCCCAGATTGTTCCTCCCAAATCTAACCCCAACCTCACCCCAAACCCGCTATCCAACCCCCATGCCCCCCTCCCGATATGCATATCTGTGTGTTGCCTTACCCTGGTCAAAGTCTAGGAGGGGGTTACCGAGTAAGTGTATACCCTTAATTTAAATAATATTTTCAAAACTAGAATAATCAAAATTAATTTGCTTGGGGGGGGGTGTGTGATTGCCGCATTGTTGCTGGTCCATAGTGTAATGTTTCTAGGCACGTGCGCATGCTGTGGTGCTATTCGGGATTGGGGGGGGGGGGATCGCGGTGGGGTAGGGTGTGTGGGTGTGTGAGATTGAGGGATATCAGCTTTATTGGGTGTAGTCATAACTTGGATTTTGAAACTTGAAAAATTGAACTGAAAACCTAGTGCATGCAAATGAAATATCACGAGGTCAACTTAGAAAATCTAACCTCTTACTGTTGAAATAATAAGATGGGTGCGAGTATTGCTATTTATGGATTTAAGGGCCTACGCGTCGGTATCATCAGCCAGGAGGCACAAGCGAAGAGGAAGAAATTACAAAGAAATTAGCCTATAAAATTAAAAACGTATTCAACGACATAAAACAAATTCCGGCAGTATAAGACAAAGTTTGGCGTTCTAAAGAGGTTCTCAAAATACTGAATCGTCGAACCAAAATCTCCATGGAAAACTAGTTACGTATTCACCTCTCCGCAAGCAGCATTCTGCCTGATAATTTTCACTTTAGCAATGTCTAGAATCGAGCCTTGAAGCAACACCAGAGTGTGTCAACTTCTCCGCTGCGTGTTCCACCTGTGAGCAGCCTTTTGATCTACATCTTCTCGAAACTCTGCGATGTCTTTTGCCTTGTTTTATTAACTTCTGATCTCATTGACTTAACAGATGTTGGGAAACTTAAGGAACTGTGTAAAAGTTGTGAATTCCTCTGTTTAAACTTTGTAGGAGGGTCAGTGGCGGACTGAGAAGCTACTTCCACTTTTCTACCCCGTGAAATCAGTGAATTCTCCATAAAAACTCTGCATGATCTCTTGAACAGCATTCTTCCAATCATTTTTGGTGCCTTCGGACTTTCCATATGACCTTGAGACTTACCGTCCAACTAACCTATCCTACTAACCTATGCTACTTAATTTATCCGATCATTGTATTATTGTCAGTGTCTAGATATTGTTCCTATAATCTCTGGATTCTGTAAGAAGCTAGCGTTTATTTAAGTTTCTCAATAATTTAATCTTCCGTGTATAAAGCTCGAAATGAGCAATCATTATTTCTATATACATATTATTATTGTACGGTAATCTACGCAGCTGTCATTTATAATAGGTATAAACTCACTAAACGAAACACGTAAAACCTCATAAAATACGTTATCTCCGCCATGCCATACAGGCAAATTTAAAGACGTTTTTTTTACAAATGTAAAGAACTGATATCCATTCAGATATATTCTCAGTTATGTTAGATATGCTCCGTGGACACCTTTGAGAGCAGCTGTCTCTGTTACCCAACGAAGATTGTTATTGTATATATTACCTTTACTCTCCAGTAGTCACCAGCCGACTTACTTCTTCTTCTTTTCCACATTGAAGTTAAGCCTTTCCCGCAAAGATTGTGGCCCTCTTGTGGAGCCACTTAGGCTAATGGGGGAATTATTTCTCCCCATGGTACACACATCGCCTCTATGCTATTTGTAATTTGTTATGTTACTCTCCCATATGAGGAAAATTAAATAGCTACTACCGTAAATTTTAATTTGTATGTTTTCTTTCGCTAGGAAGAATGGTTTAGTACCAAAGATTTAAACCTTGGTTAAACTCTGGTGAACGCTTAGATCCCTAAGTAGCGCAAGTATTAATAAACTGACATTTTGAGGTGTTTAATTTAGGCACAGCAGAATACATTTTGAGGCATTCAACTCGGCACAGTGAAATAAGTTGTGGTTCTCAATGAATCCTCACTGGGAGAACATCTGCTTGCAAAAACCACTTCTGTAGAAAATGTTCAGGATCGACCCTCATATCGTGAAGAACACCAGAAGAACTAACCCTATACAAACAAAAACATTAAGAGGATGTACTATTATGTAGACTCTAGAGTTCCTCTAGTTCTCAGTAGTATGCAGCATATGTAGACACTGTCGCTGGTTGGCTAATAGCGGCGAAACTAGGCCATGCTCCCACTCCTTATATGGTCCTTGTATGGCTCATGATCATATAAGGAGTGGGGTGTGGTTATTTGGCAGCTATTAGACAATCATCGATAGTGTCTGCCGATGTTGCTGGTTTTCTATTGATTTTAGTAAGGTCCCACCACCCCCACTAAACATATGTCTCCTCCCATCCCTAAGAAAGGGTGTGAAGTAGCCATAAGTAGTGAGTTGATGAAGTTACTACTGAACAGAGGCTATGTGCACTCTTCATATTTATGTGTGCTGGTGAGAGCAGAGTGAAGTTGTCGAGTGATATGTGTGTGTGAGAGAGAGAGAGAGAGAGAGAGAGAGAGAGAGAGAGAGAGTTGTAGGTCTAATGACCCATAACAAATGGGCGTGGCCTAGTGTGCATCCATCTCATCACCCTGACCGGGCCACGTGGTGCCAGCTATGTTTGTTGTTAGACCCTCATGATCTCTGTGAAGAAAGGGTGTGACCTAATGTAGAGTGTCCTAGTGTTCGTCCATATCGTCGCCCTTGTCGGGTCACGTGGCGCCAGCTATGTTTGTTGCTAGGCTTAATGACGCATGCAGCAAAGGGGCGTGGCCTAAGGTCTGGGAGCGTGGGCTAACGTGCGCCCATACCGTCACACTGGCTCAGTATGGCCATATCGTCGCCCTAGCATAGGTCAACTAATGGGATGCGACCTGCTGTGTTGTAGGTCTAATTACCCGTGAAATGGAGCATTACCTAAGGTCTGTGATGTGGTCATGTCACACGATGCCCGTAGGCCAATAAGCATGGCCACTTATGTTGTCACCCTAGCTTCGGTACAACGTGTTCAGCCATGTTCCCCAGTGCCAGCTGTAGGCCCAGTGACTCATGACTAGGTGCATGCCCTAAGGTCTGGGACGTGGTCAGGTCATGTGCTGCCTGTAGGCCAATCATTCAGCCACTTTTCTTGTTGCTCTAGCTTCGGCTCAACGTGGTTCAAACGTGTTCTGATGAGTAGCTCACATACCCACCCTACACCACCCTGGGTAATAAGGGTGTAAGGGTTTGGGGAAGATCGACAATTTGCAAACATTTTCAGAAATAAAGTAATGTTTCTATAATACTCACGATCGTGAATTGAGCGTACTTTTTAGACTGGGAAGTGTCTGTAGATCTCGGTGACAATTTGTATGTAAGAGTTATGAAACGTAATGATGAACCTGTAGTTGACATACAATACTTTAGTGTTGGTAGTATCTATCCAACCAGACGTGGCTTGTTTATGCACTATACAACATTTAGAAAGTTTCCGAGATGATGACTGTATTCGAAGAAACTGTTTGTAAAACTAGAAATAGTAATAAAGTAGAGAAACTCGTTTACGTTTATGAACTAGAACTTCAGATAAACGATTCTATCAGCATTAAACATGCTTACGTCAACATAGGTTGGTACTGTAGCTCGCCGGGTAGTGTCGGGCCATTCCGGTGTATCATGTCGACTCGCCATGCCACAACTGCACGATGAGTGATGATGCTCCGGTCTCGGGGTGACGGACCTTGTGCGAGACTGCCCTGTGGGTAACAAAAACCAGCTCCTAAGGCCGGTGGAACTCAATCATTCCAGTCGGGCCGTGCGACCATCGTCACGAACATTAAACACAATTGTCTCATCCCAAGAATTTGTGTCACCAGTATGCCTGTCCATAGCAATTTCGTGATCTATGGACCTAAAAATATATGTCTATACAATGATTTTACCTAAACAATTATAAATATGCTAGATAAAACTACAATAAGAGCATACGAAAAGACGAGACATAGAGACAGGTAGATGAACTTTTAAACATGGGGCTCCCGGAGATACCACACAGACTCGTAGGTCCGCAGAAGTATCCCCACAAGGGAGGCTCCCGTACACGAGAATTAACTAATTAACTTAATATAAGTTATTATACCTCTAAGCTGAAAAGAAGCCGGTTATCTCGGACGAAAAGTTATGTGCCTCACGCGAGCACTACTCCTAGTGCTAGTTTGGGTGAGGAGAATTATCCTCGCATGGACCATCGTTGCTGAATCCTTGCAACAGGCAAGTGCCTCGTGCAGGCCTCCGTATCGGGAAGGTGTCACCACTGCTTAAAGTGGAAGAAGAGTAGTAGGCAAAAATGGGCCCACTCTAATATTTCAACCAAAAATGCTTGAGGAAGAAAAGACCATACCTAGTGAGATTATGACTATAGGGATGCGTGCTGTTTTACGTGAAAATGGGACGAGCGATTCCCGATGGATTCCCTCATCACCATCTTATGTGATTCTTATTATGCTGAATTAGTAGTTGCCGCTTTATTTATGCGGGCCTTCTTCTTCGCTTAATTAGCTTTTATTTTTTTGGAAACAAGAACTATTTTAGGCCACAAATGGCTGGTATCTACCGAGCTATTAGACACGGCTGTCATTGGGAAGAGATGCTCAAAGACATCAATACTGAAGACAGCACTCATACATATTACTTAGTAAGATCTCCGAACTGGATAAGATTCCGGACATCCCGCTCCGTAACCACATAAAACGTTACAGGACATTGGTTACTTTTCACGAAAACATTTTTAGACAATTGTTCTATCGTTATGGTGGGGGGTGTGGGGGTGTGAGAGAGACATACACCCACCGTAAATGTCCTTCCCGCAAGGGCATGGCAGATCTAAATATCAAGCCCAGATATTCTTATGGAATTCAGTGGGGATACGTATCTCGCCCATCACCAGGTCCTATGGAACTAACCGTTTTAACCTGTCATTAGGTTTATATACAAGTTGCCCAGTTTTGCACGGCGGTGCGGGAGGTTAGTTCAGTAAAAAAAATTATAATTAATATATGTTTTCGCAGTGCTTTGCAGTACATTGGCTAAAGTGCTAACTACTAAGTATCCAAAGATACAAGGGAAATGTATGTGACACCACACCCTGGCCATCACCGCTCGGAAAGCCCAATAGTTTCCCAGAGTCGGGTCAGCCCATGGTACGGATTTGGACATCCAAACAATTAAGAAGCCACAAGGCTGAGTGGAGCATGAAGAGAGACAATCTTGGAGTTATGAGTCTTACCGGAGTGAGGGGCTAGATTATCGCACTGCCAGAAGAGAAGAGTATATTACAGAGTATGCAATGAAGAAAGTGTCTCTAATCATTTTGAACCTATCCTATCGAGCTGAATAGAAGAGATTTACTCATTAGCATCCACGGACAGCGACCTCAGTGAAAAATTGTTGGTGGTGGGAGAAAGTGCTGCATATATAAGTGTTGCTGTATAGTCTTTCCTACGTGCACTGCAGCCCTATATTTTCTATAAATAAGCAAAACATATGAACTGATGGCCACTGGCTATATATTTACACAATCTAACCAGGACAATCAATACGGTATCAAATGATCAAAGTTATATATCTTAGTACAGGTTAACGAACCTACTATAGTGCGGTTAGCACCACATTGCAGAAAATGAGAATAACTATAAACAAATACAGAAATTATAACTAGCAGTCCTAAGACCATTACGGTTCCTTTTAGTTATCTGGACCATTCTTACGGATGCAATATAATTAACGAAATACATATAGAGAAATAATCAAAATGTGAAGCATAGTTACTTGAATACTCGGTAGCCATTCTTAAGTTAGGCCACCGTGTTACTGAACGTCAAGCCTAATAGGATGTCTAACGAACAGTCAGCGAAAGATACGATAGTACCACTGTGGTGAAGAAAGTTCCCATGCACCGAGGGCACAGATGGAATGTGTAAACAACCCGATCAGAAACGGGGGTTGTCAGAGGCAAACTAAGATACAAAACAAAGCTTCACAGTGCTGGGTACGTCAGCTAGCTCTGAAGATGCACCAGGCAGAGTTTACTTGCTGCGGTCGAAAGTCAGAAGAACCTACATGATATTAGTGTGGTGACAGTTGAAATACCACTTTTAGGCGTGGCCGGCAGATCCGGCGAGTCATCCATCAAAGAACATCCTGCCTCTACATCTATAAAGGCCTCACCGCAAATTTGTGTTCCGAAGTAGATATTGATATTCGTGAACAGTAATGTCAGAAAGTTCCAAATTACTCCAGTAAGTAGGGAGTTACAAAATTGTTTTAGTGCGGTGGGTTGGTCAACTGCCAGCTACGGGAGAAAAACCCAACACATAGCGAAGTAATATGCGTATTGTCTGTTGCGCTGATAGTAGCTGGTACAGATCCAACCTGTTCGGCCCCTGGCCGAGGATGCTCTCGATCTCTAGATCGCGTCTCCTGTTATACTCCTCGTGACGTCGCAGGCGCAGGCTCCAACCAATCATCGTTCGAGCAACAGCCAATCAGCGCGTAGCTAATAATAGCGCAGCCGAATGTTCTAGAACATTCTAGAAGTTCTGCGTCCACGTGGTAATGACGTCACGGCAATATTTTGAAGTTAATCAAGATGGGGTTTCCGTGGATAACTCAACCATTTCTTAACCGATTTTGAAATGGTTTACAGATTTAAAAAGCCCGTCGAATTCTGGTCTTGATTAATGCCAGATTTAACGGGAATAGGTAATCAAAAAGGATTACAGGATACCATCTCGGTACACTAAAAGCGCCATCCTACCTTGGTCGTAAACTACGTGCTCTATCAAAAATAACATCTAGACGCGCGCATGCGCATCATGCGTTTTAACGAACTTAGTCATTTTCGCAACACGATCTCTCTCATAGGCTCATATATGCTTATTGCTCTACCCGGGGGGGGGGGGGGTGCGTGTTCAGGAAACGAATCCAGGACGGGCGGCGCGTACCCAGCTTAGCTGGTATGGCCGGTACCCGACCGGTCGATCCAAACTACACGAATGTACACCTCCAGGTAGCATTGAGATGAGAGTTATGTTTAGACACGGTAAACTCTTCAACAATGCTTGCCATTTTCTGAAGGCTAACATCTCTGGAATCAAAGGTGCCTTACAAAATACTACCTTACTCTAACTACCAGAAACCAGTCCACATATAGAGAATCAAGATGGTGGAAGCTATGATATCGCCAGAACCTTGGTACATGTTGCTGAGCATGGGGTTAATGGCTAACGACGATCGTTCTGAAGTAGATTTTCGTCAGATCGGTCTGCTCTCTAACTTGGCAGTGTTAAAAAATAGACTATGCCTAAGAATAATGTTGGACGATGTTACGTAATCGAGAACACATTACCGAAAAGTTAATCGGTGACACTGTACATTACAGCGAAGAGGTAAAGATAATCACTGCCCAAGCTATCGGAGAAGGAGGGTCTGCAAAAAAGAAAGAGTGTACGAGTTGCAGAATAGCTATGAAACGGTTTTTTGGTCTAACGAGGTTGCCTGCGCATGAAGCAGAATTCGAATTACCTGGAGAAGAAGCCGAAGAATCAGCAGACGCTTTCAAAGCCCTAGTGCCTCAGGCTGTAGTAGATCTGGAGGATATATTAGGTGGGCTCAATGGCCCTACACCAGAAGTGTCGTTTGTGAAAACCATGTAACTAGTGTGCCTATTACTGAGACACCCTTCGTTTGCTACTCATCTGCTAAGAATGACTACAGTGAAATTTTAAGGATAATGATTCGAACGTTCAAAGTGTAGATATAAAGACATTCGCTATAGCCATGAACGGCACTATAGGTTATCGAGCAAAAACAGACTGCTACGGTTGTCAGCACGATCGTTTGTCTCAGAGAGAACATTCATGCTCGGATATAGACTATTTTCTAAGACATGTCGATAATGTCATGCCATACTACGTACAGGCATTATAATATGTCTATAAAGAGGACTTTAATCAGGCATTATATAATAACGAATGTATGTATCTAAATGCTGACCATTTGTACAAGAAAAGTAAAGGGGCGCGACTCGAAAGAGTCCTGAGTGCGGTTTATAAACTGTGTTCACTTAATTAGTTACTTAATTATCTTACCTTAATTGTTTCCTTTACTGTCATTAAATCACAAAAAATCAGAAAATGTCTGCGTCTGGGTTTTCTCTTATCACTATTAATGACGCTCAATGAATCTCATGCTGGCAAACGCAACAATAACAACAACAACAACAACAACAACAACAACAACAACAACAACAACAACCTCAGCAACAGTAACAACAACAACAACAACAACAATAACAACAACAACAACAACAACAACAACAGTAGCAGCAATAGCTTTGGAGTCTACCAAAGTGTAACAGTGCTAAAATCCCTTTCTAGAGTCTGAACACTTTTTGGACGCTATGTGGAATCGAGTTTGATATATTTTGCAAGCTTGAAGATACTGCATAGGCATCGGTAGGGTGGGGGGCATCCTGCGCGAACGATCCCCCCCCTCCTGAACCCCCCCCCCCCTCCACCCAGATAGATAACGCTGGCACCTTTATCACACCCGACCCCATGTACACCACCACACCAAAAAACAATAATCATTATTTGAGGCCTGTGCATATTTTAGCCCTTCTAATTTTGATCAAATCTTTGTATTTTAACCTTGAGAAACGCAGGATATGCATTCTGAGATCATCTAGATTTCAAAATTTTTATTTGGATTCATTCATAATTGAGATTCTCAATTTTTAGTTTGCTTGCAGGTATTGGGAGAAGTTCGTCAAGAGGTTTCTTTTCCTAGTCTATGAAGTCCACATCGTTAGCATATTCAATCTCTAGCGGCATACCCAGTATTGACACTGGATGATTTGGTGATTTGGGACTTTCCAACACTGATTTCAATGCAGCAGCAAGGTAACAGGTGAACAACACCGGAGGTAGACCATCTCCCTGTGGTGAGCCGATTGATGTCTAAAATTCTACAGACTTCACTGACGTGACTCGTACTCTCAGCTTGGTCTCTGCAAGCAGTAGCCTCACTAGTCGTGGCTCATCTTCATTGCAACTGGCCTGGCATAGTACATCTAGGATCTTTGAGCATTTAATTGTGTCGAACACTCATGACATCTCAATGCCCATTTTGTGGAAAACACAGTGTTTGGATAGGACTACCGACACACGTTGCGGTAGTTAGGTTTTCAGTCATGTAAAGAACACTCCTCGGGTCGTTGGTGATAATGTGGAAAAGATTGTGTTTCGTTTTCTACCACTTCAATGATGTTGGAGACATGGGCATTTGCGGATCTTTAAAATCGTTCAGGGTGGCACAAGCCCCATGGTGTTTTCAGGGCAAGGCATCAGCATTCCCATGTGATTTTCCAAGGAGGTGTAGCACATCAAATAGGATTTCTTGTCACATGTACCACCTTAAATTGGAAACTCTATAGAGTTTCTTACCATGTGTACCACGTCAAGTTGGAAACTCTGTAGGGTTTCTTGACAGTGGATAATCTGTCCTTTGGGATTTGGGACTTTAGGAAGCGTGGTCGGTTCACAACATAAAGGCTTTTCCATAAAGGAAGTGTTTGCAATATTTGATAAAGTGGACAGCAGCTAGGAGATTGTGTTTGATGGTGGCATAGCAGCGTTCAGTGCTTGAGAGGTGGTGTGATCCATAACAGATTACTTATTCATATTCGTCGCGGTCAATTTGAGATAAGACGGCGCCAATGCCGGTGTCTGATGCATCGATATTGAGGATGAATGAGCATGAAGGGTATGGGTGTGCCAGCATCAGAGCGGTAGCTAATTTCTCTGTAAGGAGTCCGAACGCCGCTTCGCATTCTGTGGTCCATTGAAGGGGGGTGGTCCTTTTCTATAAGCTGGAAGAGAGCGCCACAATTTTGCTGCACTCAGGCACGTAAGCATGGTAATATTGACAAAGTTCCAGGAAACTGTGAATTTCCATGAGGGTTGTCAGAGTTTTTCATGCGGCTACAGCAGCCATTTTTGTGGGTTGAGTAGAGACACCTTGAGTGGAAACAACATGACCAAGCAATTCTACTTCCTCGAAGAACAGATGAACATCTTTCTTACTGGCTAAGAGGATGGGAGTGGCCCATGGTGAAGTGGATGGTTCTATAAGACTAGAATGCAACATCTCTGTTACTTGTTGGTCCGCTTCTTGTTCTTTATGGATGGGAAGGTGGCGGACAGGTTCTTTAACATAGTCATGTAAGTGGGGCGGCAGAGAAGGGGAAGAGCCGGTCTCTCCTTGATGGAAAAAAGTATCTTGAGGATGGTAGTCATCATGTATAGCGTCAATCTCGAAAATTTGGCTGCAGATTTAGAAGTGATGGCGTGAACGGACATATTGAAAACTCTATAATGAATGCTGTCGGGATCACGAGGCTGACTACTTCTCTTAGACAGGCGATTTCGGCGATCTGGGTAAAATCTTTGTTATGTTCCATAATAACATCAGTGGTACAGAGGTAGAGATTCACCGCCAAGACCCAAAGAATTTCATCTTTACCAGGATCAAGTATGGTGCTACTGGAGAAGATGAGCGAGCAAGTGTTGTGAATGATGGAATGTTCACCTAGGGTTATGCGGCGTCCATCGATTTCCAGT
The DNA here is from genome assembly GCA_034401795.1 of Chaetoderma sp. LZ-2023a. NCBI lineage: Eukaryota > Metazoa > Mollusca > Caudofoveata > Chaetodermatida > Chaetodermatidae > Chaetoderma > Chaetoderma sp. LZ-2023a. The sequence goes on along the minus strand of CM067374.1, from coordinate 32,947,474 downwards.
TCTTGGTGGCCACAAAGTACTATAGCTCTGCAATTCTTGAGAAAATCAATGCTGAACAAACCGTCATTCGACATGTTGGCAAAGATGATTTGCTGGATGAATAGAAGATCATCTATTTGGATCATGAAGTTGATGTTCCTGCTAGGTCTAGGGGAGTATCCGTGGCAGCACAGAAGTGCGCGCTAGGTTCTACTAATGGTGGTCATATGTCCTCAGGCACGGTAGCGTGAAGGCGGGAGCTGAGGATGGTGATGATAGCTCCTGTATCCACACTGGCGATGGCTTGAGTACCTTGGATGGTACAATAGCATCTAAAAGAGCTAGAGCGTGGGAGGTGGATGGTCTCCAAGGTAGGTGGGGGTTTAAATGGCACAGCCTGCGCATCTAGGATATACTTAACTTGGGCAGAAAGTTCGCAATTTTCAGTGGTAGAGTGTGGTCAAATTAGGGTCGCTTGGTCTGTTTCTGCCAAGGGGCGGTATCAAAACGAGCGGAAGAATCGTTCATCAAGGGTACTCGGTCCTTGGGCCGAATTACTTGATCCTGGTATGCATACAATTCCAACGTCGTGTCCTGTCTGGCGGCAGTGGGGGCAGGGACAGTGTGGTCATCGCTGTACTACTTTCCATGTGTCAGCGTAAATTCTGAGCCCAAAGTGTAGTTTGTCCACAGAAGAAACAAGCATCTGACTTAGGTTAATTGGGTGGCTGTCTGGTAGGCGGGCAAGAAGGGCATGCAGGGGCTCGGTTGTGGTTGGCGGGTACTGGGTTATGGTGATCTGAAACCAGCCAGGGGCTGGTTGATTTTCTGGATCCAAGTGTAAAAATTCATCATAGTGTTCTGCATGGAAAGGAACCAGGGTTAGAGGTGATAGCAGAAAGAGGCGTGGTTGCTGGGGTGGCAGAATCCGCTGAACCTGGGGCGGACATGGCAGCAGATCATGGCGGGTTGCTCTTCCTCTTACCAGATCCACACATTCCAGCAATCTTGTTCACTACAGCGGCAGTATCCTGTCCATCATCAACATTTTCTCTCAGTATGGGTCTGAACTCCCTTCACTGGATGGCTTCGCAGTTAAAAAAATTGCTTATGCATATCGTCACGTTCATTAGTGCTGCAATATCCCAAAGGTCAGCCTGGTATAAGCGGTCTTTTGGATCTTGGTGGCCGCTTAATGCCTCAATAAAACTGTGTATCAGAATGGAGTTTTATGCGTCTCCATGGAGGGAGCCATAGACCCATGTCACAAGTCGGTGGACACGGCCTACCAGCTCAGACAGGGTTTCCTTCGACTCCTAGCAGATAGTGTGCAATATGATTAAACTAGTCTCAGTTTCTGCGCTATCACCGAATCATTCTTGTAAGGCGGTACTGGGTTTAAGAAAGGAGGGTGGACCATTTGTTCCTAAATCGGTCAATACTTGCACCTTTCTCTTCAAGTGGGTGGCTAGGTAAAGTCCTCTAGCAGCCTCGTCCCATCCATTAAGTTCCGCGATGAGGCGGAACTGGCAGAGATAGATTTCTCAAGGTAACTTACCATCATACTCAGGTGGTGTAACCGTCTTACGTCCGCGATGATGGTAGGGTGGTGTTGTAGGTGGCGTTAACACATGCGACATATTCCAAAGTCAGTACTGATGCTCCTTGCCATCTTTTGATGGAACTCTCCATACAGGGTTAGCTTCGTCTGGGCGGAACAGCTCCAACAGAAGATCCGTGCCGGCCGAGGATGATACTGTTTCGGCATAGCTTTCCAGGCTGGATGACACGTCCTGTCTCCTTCTTGGTTAGGCAGTGTGGGATGAATGATGCGGGCATCCTCATATCTGGGTGGCACCCAGCCGGTGGAATCATTGTCTGGAATTGTCATTGTGGCCGCACATCGGCGCCAGTTGTGGCCAAGTTTGGCAGACTAAGTGTCAGATTAATCGGATTTGGCAAGTTGGATAAAGACTTCCATTTCCAATCTGCCCGTCTCCCTTTAAAAGATGCCAAAATCTGAACAAAACTTTAGCTAAGATTTCATTTTCCGAGGAATTTCAACCTGTCAGTGAAGTCTTTAACGTCCACCTAAGCAGACTAGACCTAGGTTTAATATCTCATCCGAAAGACAGAAAAACTTCAACGGCCTACTGACGTTTTGGCCAAAAGTCACAAAAATAATTTGTTACAGTGCTGCGAAAATTGAAAATGGTCGCGATCTAGAAGAAAGTGATTTAAAATTTGTATATATATTCAAATACTGCCTTGAATGGAGAGCAATTTTGCAATGAAAAATTCTTGGAAAATTTTAAAATAAGTTCAATATTATCGCATTTGTGCAAGCAAAATACAACTGTGTGTGTTGACAATCCTACAGGAATCGGAAATGGTCGAGAACTGGAAAAAAATTATTTGAGTTTTTTATGTATTAGGAAGCTGCTTAGATTGAATTAAGGTAGGTAGTTATTTTAATTTTATTGTCCGTTTACACTGAGATGTATTTGAGCCATGTCAACACAGAAGTGAAATCCACAGGGATTCAAATAAAAGTAAAATTGAAATAATCAAGTGTAATCATGCTGCAAGTGATGTTTGCATTGCGTGTTGCTATCTAGTAACTGTTGTTGGCGGATGTAAATCAATGTAAGGGCTGGGTGTAGTGTAAGGCGGGTGGGAGGGGTGAGGTGGGGTGGGGTTGTTGTATTTCGCTTGGGGTGGGATGGGACTTAAGCCATCCACAGTAGTCGTAAGAGTTGCAATTTGCATCCACATCAAACCAGAGGGAAATCCATTCCCCCACACACACCCCACACCCACCTCTACCTGCCTCTGCAAATAACGGCGTCGGAACGAAAAAAACCACCAACAGACCCCACTCACATACATAATTCGGCCAATTTATTAGAAATACTGTCTGAAATGGCATCTGAGAGTCGAATTGTCAAATTTTTTAGAATAAGCAGCAGAAAACAGTCCACTATTTATATCACCCTCATCAAAATCTCTCAGTCTCACAAGGTATGCTCCCATCACGACTAAAAATAGCACGAGTAACACCTATTTATAAAGCTAAAGATCCATCTGACTTTACTAACTATAGACCAGTCTCAGTGCTTCCACTTTTTTTCAGAGCAAAACACTCTACTATGCTTGTTATTGTGGATATAATAGAAAAAAATATCCGAGTCCTTAGAAAATAAAGAACATACGCTCGGTGTGTTCCTGGATCTTTTTAAAGCATTCGACACCATTGACTATGAAATCTTATTGAAAAAAATTGTCACATTACGGTATAAGAGGCATTATTTATTCAAAATTATTTGACTGACAGGATACAATGTGTTCAATTTAATAGTGCTATTTCAGGAAACCAAAAAATTAGTCTGCGCTGTACCTCAGGGTTAAATCATTGGACCCCTGCTGTTTGCAACCAATTTTCTTCAAACTTCTCCCCAGTGTCTTGTCAGTTATTAGCATTCTATTCGCCTTGAGGTTACTTTTCATCTTTCATGGTTTTGGATTAGGTTTTTGATCTCTGGCCGCAAGCCATCTAGCAAATTCACGTCCTATACTTGCCTTAGGTCTATCCGCGTTGGCATATTCGAAGACTGACAAAGCTTATAACTGCAAATTCGATCATATTCGAGCATTATTTATAATTAAGATCAAAACAAAGAAGTTATTAACATGATACGATTATACGTTTTCAATCTCTATATATGGCTCTTACAGCTATGGTATCTGTTAATCTTAACATACTTTGATGCTTTCATCGCTATGGGAATAAATAACCTTCATTGTCTATTGAGCTGCTATAGTGTAGTCAGAAATCAATATAACGTTGGCCTAAAAATAAATATACGATGCCTATAACATTGATGAGTCGGAACAAAAGACGAATTTTCCGATGATCCTTGTGTGAAGAATTTCCTCTAACCATCGATATTGTATTACTATCGATTTTAATATCAACAGCCGATTTTAAAGAGGAACATAAATTAAATATACGCGAGTTTGGAACTCCACGGAACTGAGACCGATATGGATGGTTTCTGGATAATATTTAAGAAGCCAGCCGAGAGTAGATACTCTTAGCGAGATATGTTTGCGGAACCAGTTAGTAGCAATGTGTTTAAAAGAGGAAGCACTTTTTAGTTATGCCACGACCATTTCGAGTTAAGCTCCGCCCAGTTTGTACGTACGTTTGAATTAATTTTATCACTTTGAACCATAAATTCTCAGAACCTCAATTTAAAGTAGCTATCGAAGCGAGCTGCTGAACATTTTGAAACTAGTTTTACTGGGAGATGATGCCTTCGACATTCGGGTGGGATAGGCATGTGCTGTGCGTGTACATTCTTAGATTTGCCTCTGCAGTCTGTATGGCAAGATTAATGGGAGTTGATGGCGCTTGAGTTGACCCCATGTCAATTGGCGCCCTTTCTGAATGCCCCTCTTGTAAGCCCCTCACTACGGCCATGCAGCTCTACCTAAAAAAAATCACATAATTTCCTGTGTCAAATGTTGCAGCTTGGCCGGATTAGTTCATTCATGACATTATATAAACTCAAATATTATGGGAGCCGTAATAAACCCTATCCTTCACCCATAGTCAGTGGTCAGAACAGCACGAAATTGGACCTTCGTAATCCAGAGTTCTCTAACAAACAAACTCTTAAGCTAATTGTGATCGGTGAATATTGTGAATTCAGCTCCAAACATATATGATCGCGATTTCTTCATTCTCAATGACAGGTCAGTTAAGCCGTCTGTCTATGAGTGTACTACTGTGACGACTATTGCTATTATATGATCGCGAGATCATACGTAGTAATAGTATTTCCATTTAAATATAGTTTATGCCGTTTCCAATATCCCAATATCGCAATGCTCAAATTCCGCTACAATACTATAGACAGATAGTATTAATTGATGCACGATTTCTTGAAATATATATTTGAAATGAATTAGAAAGCATAGGATAATGTAGTTGTTACATAATATTTCTTCATCTTTGTGAAAGGTTTAGAAAATGTATAATTATAGGATATTATTGAATTCTAAATCTTTGTAAAATTTATATAGATTTTGATTCAAGACGGCATTTTCCATTTTTATACCTAGATATCTTCAGCAATCATTTCTTTCAGATCGGGATTTCACTTTTTGCACGGCCGATAGGGTGCACCCGTGAAGTTCATTAACTATTCGTTTTCATTATATTTCCGTCGTGGGCAGAAACATTAACTGAACTTTCATAGCAACACCACCAATCAGATCTCTTAAATTTCAACTGACATTGATTCGTCATTCTATCTTGACTGTCATCTATTATGTAAGTCAATTATATCCATTTAAATAATTTAAATTGTTTATTGTTATTGAATTATGTAATAACTCTAAGAACGACATAGATAGAAATTAGATCTACTAATTTCGCGTTTCTTGAAACTTAAAAATCGCATATGTGGTTCTTGCGCCAAGGATGAGTTTTTAAACATAAAATGACATCGATTTAATGTGAGAACCACATGTCCTAATAGTCAGTATTGGTTACCCTTTTAACTAGACTGAATAGAGGCCATTTATTTTCTTGTCATTGAATTTGACTCGATAGATCCTTGGAAAATCAAGTTACACCTGTGATTCATGAATCGAATTCTGGGTTATTCATGAATTGATGTGTGATGTTAAATCAGGACAAGAAATTGGGTTTTTTTGGCAGATCAGATTTGTTCATGAATGAACAGAGGTTGGAGCAATTGTAGCCAGTCGTCCACTGGTTACTGCTGTTTCAATTGCCATTTGATTCAGTTAATTATTTCGATCTTGGTTCTTTGAGCTTTACATTTCGATCAGCCATATCAAATTGAAATCAGTTGGATGGAAAAACCTGCACATTTCTCAGTTAAGTTTGGATACTTGGGGTCAGTTGTCTTGAGAAATAGATGGGGATTTATACCGTTTGTTTAGACTCAAAGTTTTGTAGATTTTTAGTTATTTAACAGACGTCATATTTCTTCTCATCTCTCATGTCAACGAATGACGTTGTGTCGTCGAGGATTCAACCTTGAATAGAGTTGCCAGGTCATTTCTTTTATTATTAATGATCGACTAAAATCATATCTAAATATAAAGTATTACAGTCTGCAGAAGTGTCAAACTATTCAAATAACATTTACATGAAATCCAAAATTTTTAAATTAATATTGCTTGTTCATTTCAAACTGTCAATAAAGTGCAAAGAATGAATGATTTATTAATTTTTCTTTAAGTCTGTCTTTGTTTACTTTCCTCCTCGCCATATCAACCTTTTGATCCATACATATAGGATTAAGTTCAAATACTAATTCGAATCATTCTTTCATAAATTCAGCCAAGAATTGAAGAGAAGAATGTCATAGAATATTGATTCTGAGTAATCTCTTCTGACTGATTAATAACGGGAAATCCATTCTTAATGGAAGATATATAACCCTAGACAACTAACTTCATGCTTCCATTTATGTTAACCATTTTGGCAATGATAGTATTGGACATCACGTATATCAATGACGTCACAATCGGGATCTTTATCTGATGGGATCCCTTATTGCTAAAGATCAAGAAACATATTAATCCTCTCAGGACGAACTGAGTTTAATGATCATAAAAGATGCTTTTGTAGTTCACGCCATACAGTAATCCAGTCTATGCCACTACATCTCTCCATTACACTATTTACATATTGGATAACCCTTTCAATACCTTGGGTTGTCTTCCTTAACGAACATTAAACTTGCAGCATATGTAGAAATATCATTATACAAAGGATATATCTTCTGAAGATTCAAATAGGCAACTAAATTCTCACTGTACAGAAACCCATTTTGCTTATCAAACACCAGACACTATTCCTTTGCCAATCTTTCTTGGTCAGTTCCACTAGTGGTCTATTTATATCTGCGTAATCCGAAATACATGCCACAAAAATTGCCAGTTGCACCTATTATAATTCGAGGACCACAAACATCTCGTGGATGGGTAATCTCACAGATTAACTCCACATTCTTCCCTTGATGTGAAAGGCATACCACCGAAATGTTATAATCAAGCAAATAGGCTGATTTACTTATGGAAACACACCTCTTTCTCTTGAGCTGCCCACATAGTCACCCCATCACGAGAACAAGATATTGAGCATGTTCGTTGCGATTTCTAGGCCCCATATCGTCCACAAAGAAACGCATAATTTTCCCTACATAAATATGAAATGCTGCATTCAGCACGTTTTGGAACTCTGCTCCACTGTTCCAGAAAGCAAGCAACGTGGCGGTCAATTCAAAGAGACTGAGCAAACAAATGGTGTCTTCTCAATGTCTTTGCTGGTCATTGTTAACTGCCAATATCGAGCCACCAAATTCTTTGATAAAAATAGGGTAGCGCCTTGCATACTATGAAAAATATTAGAGATATTTGGCAATGGATAATTATCTAGGACAATAGCCTCGTTTACATTGTATACTCTATGAAAACGTGGGTGGTCCCATTTTTCTTAGGAACCGATGTGATAGGCGACGCCCATGGCGATTAAGATTCCCCAATCACGCCTGATTCTTTATATTTCTTTACCCACATCACTGGCGATATTAGCTTTTGGTCATTCTGCATTATACTAGTTCCTTGCGATGAGCGGTATCAAAGTTATCTGCATAGTCACTCGTTACTTTGACAATAATGTTATACCTCCATCGTTTCTGTGATACTGCCTTCAGCATAGTCTTCTTTCTAGTGCATACAGGGAATATGTAATTTATAGGTCTTTTCATGCCACTACATTTCCTCCTTCCTGTAATCTATAAATGCTCAACATGCGTGCAAAATATCCATCCCAATCAATCCATCATGATACACCTTTGATAGAATTATCCCACGAATTGGTCAAGCATTCTGAAACTTGACCTCAGTTTCATCAAGCATGTCTATTGGAAAATTGTTTACTACAATACATATTTATGCCTTCCTTAATACTCTCGTGCCTAAAATATTTTCCCATACATCACACCTAATCAGCGAAGTACTGGTCCTGTACCTATCAGATTATCTATGCCATGCTTACTGGTATCAACGTCTCTGATACCAAAAGAGCCTAGTACCTGGCAGACAAGGAAACTCTCGTTCACCAGTTTCATCCGTCTGTGGTTCCATTTGGCTGTGTCATGGACCATCTATCATTGCAGCTATCATTGAAAACAGCGTCAACATAGCTCCATCTTCTCTCAGACTGCTTTCCTTCACGACCATTATGTTCGCCCATGTCATCAATAGGACCCCAGTGGCCAGATGCTCATGTACCTTATCCCATATTTCTTCCCCTTCGTGCGTCTTCACCCTATTATTCACCAAGACCACGCTATGAACCGGAGGAAATGACTACACCATTTCAGCAATATATTACGAGACACCGACACTGCACACACCTTCCGCGTCAGTCACCTGCACCGCCCCCGTACAAGGAACATCCATCTCAGCATCAGGAACGTCCACGCCGTCTACACAGCACGCCTCCAGCAGTCTATAGACCTACACAAAGTCTATAGATCCGCATCAGGGTGGTATTCAGCAGAACCCACGTACCATGCAACACGTTATCGACGAGAATCACCTTCACGAACGCGACAGCATCGACAGGGACATTGACGGGAGACACAACCACCACCACCTACATGCCAACCAGCATCCGTGTTCTCAACAGGCTCGCTACCACCAACAGGTTTTGCTCCAATTACTTCTCCAAGAGGTCATGGCCGGATCATTCTCGCCCTCCCCAGAATTTAGTGGGGAGACTGATTGGGCTAATTATAAAGTACAATTTGAGATAATAAGTAGGGTAAATGGGTGGAATACTCGTCAGATTGGAGAGTATTTGGCCGCAAAGTTGTCCGGAAAAGCTCTGCAAGTTCTGGCAGACTTAGGCACAAACTACAGACCATCCTACACCGAACTAGAGAATGTGTTATCGGAAAGATTCGCCGACACAGTCCTTGGGGAAACCAGTCGGCTTTAGCTTAAAAATCTACGTCGATGCTCGGAGGAAATGTTACCGGAGTTAGCAAGCCACATACGTCGCTTAGTTACCCGTGTGTACCCCAGCACAAATCTCGAGGGCGTAACTCACTTACATCTAGATACTTTCATCGATGCGTTGAGCGGAGAACCTGCATTAAAAGAAAAACTATTCCTCATGGAGTGCGGCAGCCTTCAGCAACTTATGGCCACCGTGGTTTAGATTGAGAATTTCTTAGAATGGGAGAAAAATAATCGGCGCCAACTACATCCAATTAATGAGGTAAACGATGTAAATGTCGCCACTAACACCGAATCAGCCACCACCACCACCGCAACAGCCAACGATCAACACATACAGCAAGAACAAACCAGTCAAAGGCACGTGTCTAGAGGAAGAGGGCGTGGCCAATCCCATTGTGGGGCCACAGCAATGCCCAAGGACGCGGGAACCAGCACAATAACAGCAATAGGTTACTAATAGATTAATAGATTACTAAACAGATCTCTGCACTCACCAATCTCGTAGCAACACTCAGCACCACAGTAGCAACATAGTCCACCACTGGACCGCAACCCACCATAGCTTCAACATTGCCACCAAACACATGCTTTGGATGTGGTCAGCCAGGCCACTGGAAGGAGCGATGCCCAAACAGACCTCCATCCACAGCTCCAACCGCTGACCGATGTACCCCGCATCCTGAGAAACAATCAAACTAGCACGGGCACTGAGTATAGAGTCACATCGGTGCCGATTCCCACAACCCGGCTCAACTGCGGCCCCTGAACCCCAATGTCAGGTGGCCATTTCTACTCGTCAACACACTCCTACTACACCATGCACCCACCTGCACCCAGCTCCTTCTATGATGGTGCCCACGACGCACACCGCATCTGCAACACTGTCTCTTTCCCCCGTGGAAAGAGTGACCCCGCACTTTCCGCCTCTACTAAACATTCTTTCCTATGTAAAACGGCAGTGGTAGGTTGTAGCACCTCCACGGAAACAACGTTTTTGCAAGCACCACTCCCCCTCCACCCCCACCCCCACCCGCCAAGGTACATAACACCCAGTGTCCTTTGGTGGTATGCAACTCACAACCGCTTACAGCTTCACCAACAACCTCCAGCACCAGTAGTAATATCGAAGGAAGCGTTCATTCGGCACCAGGGATCTGCAAAAAGAAACATCGTACAAAAAAAGTGAAAGCAAAACAGCGGCGGTGTTTCTTCTGTGCATCGACTAAACACCATTTTACATTGTAAAATGTGGCTCACACAGGTAGCCCTCACCCACGAACACGAGAATCTTATCTGCACTGCAGTATACACCAACACAGCTTACACAGAATCCGCAACAATGCCACCACCATTGCTACCCCTGACTCCATCGTCAGCTAAGCAATCACAGCAGCAGCGATGACGAGTTGGCCCTTTCCACACTCAGCCACCGATAGCACTCACGGAAGCTATCTGGAAACAAGCCGACTATATACGGGATGATACTGCACCACCCTCACTCCCGCAAATGGTATCATTGGAAACTCTTCCGCAGGCTCACCGCAAGGTGATATATAAGTGTACCTGTCTGTTTAGAATTTCCACCAGTGCCACTGTAGACACTGGCGCTTCCATCACCGTCTTCAACAAGCACTTGTATGAGAGCATCCCTCCTCAATTTTTGCAAACAGCTACGGGAGCTGATGTTCCGGTGGCTGGAGTAGTAAACCTCTTAATACAAATAGAGGAAATGCAATTCATTCAGCGAGTTGTTATTGCCTCTATTCAAAATGATGCCCTGCTTGGTTCTGATTTCCTCAGTGCCAGCGAAGCCATCATACACTGCAGACAACAGGAACTGGACATACACTGCCAATGCATACCCCTTGGACTGGAATCATCACTATGATATGTGTGGAGTAATATTAGAAACAGCCACCACAGTTGAGCCGGATCAAGAAAGGATCTTGTGGGCCACTGTACCACAATTAGGAAACAACACTCACACTGCCATGCTGGAACCGACCCTTAATATATGATCGCCTCACAATGCACCAGTCGCCACATTATTATGGACACCACCAACAAGGAACATATCCCATTCCGCGTATTCAACAGCACTGCGTACCATATTACACTTGAATCAGGAGTCCGTTGTGGCCATCTAGTGGATGTGATATCACTGGAGACAGCCCCACCCGTTATCACACCGACCAAAACTTCTGATGATTTGCCAGATCATTTACATGACCTATATTTGCGTGCCACAGTAGGATTGATGCAATCCTAAAAACAACAAGTACGGAAATTACTTCACAAATATCGCGATAGTTTCTCGGCAGGAGACATGGCCCTCAGAGAAACTCATCTAGTACAACACTCCATCGACAAGGAAATAACAGACTGGTCCATCAGCCCATTCGACATCTCCCTATTCATAAGGAAGTGGAGGCACACCAACAGGTAGAGGACAAGTTGCAGACTGGAATAATTGAGCCATCAGCATCCCCCTGGGCCAGTCTCATAGTACTATCAGGCAAAAAGGATGGATCTTTGTGGTTTTGTATAGACTACCGCCGCCTTAATGATCTTAGCATCAAGGAAGCCTATCCACTACCAAGGATAAATCAGGCCTTAGATTCTTTGTCTGGAGTTAAGTGGTTTTGCACCCTTGATTTAGCTAGCGGGTACTGGCAGGTAGCCATGGATGAGGCTGACATGGAGAAGACCGCATTCGTTAGAGACGGTCTTTTCCAGTTCCGCAAAATGCCCTATGGATTGTGCAATGCTCCTGGAACTTTCGAGCATCTCATTGGGCAGGTATTAACTACCCTGCAATGGGAAATCTGTCTGTGTTATATTGACAATGTAATCGTCTTTGGTCCCTCGTTTGAGCAAATGCTATCCAATTTAGACACCGTGCTTTTAAGATTCCGCACGGTAAACTTAAAGCTCGAACCAAAGAAATGTCATCTCTTCAGACAGAGCATCGAGTTCCTGGGACACGTCATATCCGGTGATGGAGTGGCCACCCAACCATCAAAAACAAAAGCTGTGGTGGAGTGGCAGACCCCTGAGTCTGTCAAGGAAACTCGGAGCTTCCTTGGTCTCTGTCAGTACTATCACTGATACATCCATCATTTCAGTGAGATTGCATCACCCCTCTTCAAGATCACTGAATAAGATCGACCATTCGAGTGGACGAGTGAGTGTGAAGGTTCCTTCTTGGCGTTGATGGAGCTCTTGACGACCGCACCAATTCTCGCTCATCCTAACACCAACCTCGATTTCATCCTGAACACTGATACATAAGCTTACACATTTGGCGCAGTTCTATCTCAGGTCACCGAGGATGGAACATAGCAGGTATTGGGTTATGGTTCACGTACTCTGAACAAAACAGAGAAACCTTACATGACCACTAAGCGAGAACTATTATCCGTGGTCTACTTTGTCAAGTATTACAAACACTTTCTGTACGGCCACCCATTTACTCTTCATATGGATCCCGCCTCACTACGCAGGCTCGGAAACCTAAAATATCTGGAGGGCCAGGTAGCGAGGTGGCAGGAATCCCTGCAGGCTTTTAACTTCAATGTGGTTCATAGACCCGGCAAACTGCATGGAAATGCCGATGCCTTGAGCAGAATCGGGCTTGAGGAAGAACCCGAAGTAGCCACCACCGTGACACATACAACACAGCCATCTCCGGTGTTCCCAGAATTGTGGTATGCAGAGTGGAACATGGAGAAAGTCACTCACGAACAAGCAACAGATGTGCAGACATGAAATATATACGCGTGGACCCAGGAGGGGGTACATCCTCCCTGGGAATCTGTTACACCCTTATTTGCAACAGCAAAATACGACTACCAGCAGTTCGAGGAATGCCATATGCATGAAGGCATTCTCTACATTAATAACCGCATTGGGATCCCCGAGCGTTATCGGAATGACATACTTCTACACTCACACGATAACGCTGGTCATCTAGCTGTTGAGCGGACATTAACTAGAATAAAACAAAGAATCCACTGGATCAGAATTTGCGATAGTGTAAAGGCATGGGTCGCCGAATGTGTCCCACGTCAAAGACACGCTGTTGGCCAGCACCATTTCCTCACCCTTACAAGTAAAAATTGTTGGTGCAGCATGGGAGAGAGTGGCTATTGATGTGCTCGGACCCTTGAATATGACGGATGAAGGAAACAAATACATCCTCGTATTCAAGATTATTTTACGAAGTGGGTGGAAGCATTTGCTTTGCCGGACCAAGAGGCATCCACAATTGCAGAGGTCTTGGCAAGCAATGTGTTCTGCCAGTTCGGGATGCCCTATGAGCTGTACTCCAATCAAAGAAGTAATTTTGAGAGCTGGCTGATCTCCGAGCTCTGCAAATTGTTTCATATCGTCAAAACATGCATGACTCCATACCATCCGCACAGCGATGGGATGGTGGGGTGATTCAACCACCCCCTGAAAGAAATATTGATGAAGGAAACATGGCTTGATTGTAGCGATTGGGATCTTCGACTCCCATATGTGCTCATGGCATACCACACTTCAGTACATTCCAGCACGGGTTATACCCCTGCACAGTTAATGTTAGGCCATGAATTAGCCTTGCCACTGGTCTGGCCATGCCAAGGATTCCGGGGGAGAAAAACTCACCATCTCTCTATGTAGAGCTCATGCGGCAGTGGATAGAACAGACCCATGAGCTAGTGAGAGCAAATTTATCCACTGCACACCGGCGTCAGAAAACATGACATGACCCCAGGGGGTGCATGGAGATGGGAAGGATGGTTTGGGTTACTGAGTTACCAGTGGAAAGGCGCCTATGTGGTAGTAGGTAAGACGTCGGACATGACCTACTGTATCCGCGCTTCAGATGGCCTGCCCTCAGTCATCCACTTTGATCGACTTAAACCTTGTGTCAGTGATGACCCAGTGCCAGAGCTCGGGCTGGGCATTTCACGTGGCACTGGTACCCAGACAAATGTCTCTGTGGAAACAAGTATTCCCGATGTTAGTTCAGAGCACTGCAGTGCCAGTTCGACCTGTCTTCTACCAAGCCAGAAGTCTGGTAGACAAATAACTAATGCTGAGGACGATGAGGAGATACGTAGTCGCCCTCTCCCTCCTCAGTGCGGGCCTACAAGATCTTGGAAGTCGTATCTGAAGACTTTCTCATTTGTTTTGTCCAAGGGGAAGGACAGAAAAGTTGTGCCGTCGACCGCTTCCCACTCCCGCCCACTTCATGCTATACCCCCTATTATAGAGTTACCACAAGTCGTCTGTAGACTGTCACTCTTCAGATATGAGAGAGTCAGCTGTTGCAGAGGAGGTGGCATCCCGCATCGCAGCAACCAACTCCCCCCACCCCTCGAATTTTCCCGGTACTTAAAAACTATGACAGAGTACCAACCATCGTGTAATGGGAGAGGACCAATTCTCCATTCCAACGGGCAACCCTATCCACATATGCCCGACCAACCCCCCCCCCCACCCATAAGCAGTCAGAACATCACACTGGACACAGTTACGGATAGATGCTCGTGAAAGCGATAACACCACCCCAACATACAGAGATTTGAGTCTTCAAAAAATATCCCATGAATCTATGACTTGATGATGATATGCAGAATCGGGCGTGATAATGTGTTGTTCTTAAAACCATTTGAAAACCTTAAATATACTGTGCTAAATTCTCCCGTAACAGATAGATTTGAATTGATTAAGAATACTAAAGTTCAGACAAAAAAATAAATTTCTGAAAAACAAGTCTCTTGGAAAATATCAAATATACACATTGAAGAATTGTGGAATGATGAAATGAAAGCTCTTAAACGAGATAGAAAATCCGCAAAATTAGGAAAACTTTGGATTTCCACAAAGAGGACTACGAGATCCACTGATTACTCTTATTGGGCCAAGCATGAGTGAATAAAGGGATAATACATTCTGCTGACAAATGTTCTTAAAGACAATTGCACTAGAAACCACTGACAAAAGTTCTTTCGGACAATTGGCACTAGAAAGTAAAATTGAAGATATTTAAACAAAATGTGATATCTATGACTGGGCCAGAGCATTTACCGCCAGAGCCTAGCCTGGAAGAAGAATATGAACATCAGATCTGGACGCTATGCTGTGTAGAAATGTAATGGGCTGTAATAAATGAGCTGTAAGGAAAATCATTCTATCTGGAATGTGAAAAGCTGAGATTTCCTGAAATCTCCACCGCTGGAGGAGGACCAAGATCCCAGACAAAATCTGATAACCTCAACCACCTTGCTTGTTGATGAAAGTCACTACTATAGAAATGACTGCAATTTTCTCAATCTTTTATCCTGTCTGAGACCGGACTAAAAATCTTGGGTGTTTTGATGATGCCACTTAAGAACAAAACATCAAAAAGGACCGATGATACCAAGCGAATGAAAATGCAGTGTATGTGGTCAAGGAGAAGGACACAATTTTGAATTACCAGACTTGACCTTCATACGCAAAACTGACTCCATTCGGCACATAATTTTAACACAACTAAGGAACCTTCCAAGCAAGAGGAATCCCAGACTAGCCATGATGCAGTTAAAAGAACCCAGATCCAGTTAGGATCAATTCTGTATGTATGGAAATATCAGAAAACACTGTCCCTTATCCTGGACCAGACCAGTGCTGATTAGGCAAAATGTCTCCATGTCCATATTATTCCTTTCATCGACGAACTCCATTTCTGAGGCAATGTATCAGGAAAAGTGTGAATATTATAAAAGGATTTGACTGTAATTCATCGTTGTCTCAAGCAGCAATAAATCAGCCATGGGTTCCAGTCAAAATAATTCCAAATATGCAACAGAATTAGTATTAAAACATAAGGACATGAAGTGTAAAATTTTATGGAAGTTGTCGGCAACGGATAAATATGTGAGTTGAAGATAAGAGCTGAGACCCTATATAAAGGTAATCTGCCAGCACCTCAAACTCCTTAAAAACCTTGGATTCTGCCATTCCTCCACTGTATCCTACTTGAAAAGAGCAGAAATTTATTGATCAACACACAGAAGCAGGACCAATGTCACAGGAGACTAACATGGTTTGATAGAAAAGAGGAGGAGGATTTAATGACTACGTTGATTGTACCTTATATGTAGGAAATCTGCTACCTATGGCATGCATGAGGCTATCTATATCCATCCTCTCCCCTGAAAGAGTAGAGATTATCTGGAAGCGCTTAAGCATGACAGCTAGGGCCAGAATAAACCTGTAGAAACTTATTTTACAAAATCCAATTTTAAACAAGGCTAGTATGATATGAGCCCAATTGTTAATATCGTTATCAGATGATTAAACAGGAAAGAAGTCCAACAAACCTGTTACCAGATCAATGATGGATACGGACAATAGACTGAAACTACACAGAAGGTTGAAAGGAAAAACCATATTCCACAATCTATAAGAAGGCAATGACCCAATCATCTTGGTTAGGCCCCCTTGAGGAATTTATTTAATAATGGCTGGAAAGGTTAGAATTTGGAAGATTAAAAGTAAACTGAATAGATAAGGCAGAGAAAACAGCTCCATATGAAAATAACAGAAAAAGACATATCACCACTAGTCAAAGAAAAGGATCAAAATTTCTACTGAACTCCAGAAAGGAGCGGTGTAAGTCTTGATAAGACAAAAGAAAATAAAAGAGGTACCTTATGTAGACTAACTTTATTATTGTGACAAGCGTACTTTCGCACATAAATATGCTTCATCATGACGAGGGATCCTACTGACTGACAGAAAGGAAAGTCTGATGTAAAAATTCAGATGGAACCATGTTTGTCCTATGTGAGAAATAGAGCAGGCCAGATATGATACTGAAAGATAGCAAACCACTATTCACAATTAAAATGATGAAGACTGATGGCCTGATTTGCTGATTGATATTAGGAGAATCAAAAGATGATTGGTTCCAATTTTTTTAGAGAACAGGTGGAAAAATAGGATATGACTAGATGGAGGCTGATAGGAAGAGACTAATACATGAGAATATTTAGGAGCAAAACGAAATCTGGTGAAGGCAAAACAACAAAAGAATTGCTAGTATCATAAGAAAAAAAGTATCCAAACGGACAACATGAGTCAGCTGCAATACCAACAGGCAAACACTGCACAAACTACAGAGCTGAAGTCGAAGCACTGGTTCATGCAGCTAATACCATCAGCAGAACAGCAGACCCTATTGCACAGATTGTCTTTTTATCTGATGCCCGCTCCGTCCTTGAGGCTATCACCAAAGGTAAGCTGCCACAACTTGAAGAAGCACTACAAACCATCAAATGCTTTCGGATAGCACTGCAGTGGATCCCCTCACACTGTGGAGTCCAAGGAAATGAGGAAGCAGACAAGATGGCAAAGGTGGGTGCAGAAGAGAATCAGACAGAAAACATGGTTACCCATACAGAGATGAAGACTATCATTGGGTCCCTCTATAGAACACCTCAATCAGAAGATGCCTACCATCATCTCTCGAGGCCAGAGCAAGTGACCATTTTTCGTCTCAGAACTGGACACAACAGACTAAACCAACACATGTACAGGCGGTTCCACCTTACGACATCGCCCGCTTGTCCTTGTGGAGAAGCAGAACAGACCACAGAGCACATACTTCAATGTTGCAGTACGTATCAGCTGCTGAGAGAAGAGATCTGGCCTTTGTCAACCTCTATTCTTGAAAAGCTGTATGGGCCTGTGGAAGAACTGCAGAAAACCACAGATTTCATCTTGAGAACGGCTCTCCAAGTGTGATACCAGCGATCGAAAAGAAGAAGAAGATAAGAAAAAAATAAAATTATTCCTAGAAGATAAATGCGAAGATGTATAAGGGTGAACTAGAGCATAAAAAATTGGGAACACTAGACAGAGCTGGGTGTACACAGGGTTCCGAAGGATGGGGAGAATTGGATGGTTCAGCCATTTTTATTAAGAACAACTAATAAAGAAACTAGAAATTTAAAAATAAGAGCCCCTGAGATAGGGCATTTAAATTGTCAAACGTGATTTAGAAACATAAACAATGCCAGCAAAACAACAGAAGGTAATTGATTTGGTATACCTAAACCATAAGTTTAGTTATAATCAATTGCTATACCATAAATACTGAGAGTTATAATCTAGGTAATAATTCTGTGTACAGGACAATTAGGCCTTTATGCTCATCTCTTCTTCGTTTATCTCCATGACTGTGCAGTCACTTCTGGTCATGGGTTGCGTGTATGGTGTAGTCATGCATCGCCTCTTGACTTGACTATGCCAAAGCATATCTAAACCATTTTCAAATGTTTTAAGAGTTGGTGTGGAAAGAACATGTTCAGACAACCCATTTCACGGTTTGCACACCCCATAGAGAGAGATTTTGTTCTAACTAGGTTAGTTCTCCCCCTCTTCTGGTAGACTTACAGATTATTTCCACGAGTAATAGTCCATTTGCAACCAGAATGCTATATTTGACTATAACAAGCGATTGAGAGCCGATAGAATGATCCTTCATACCAAGGGTAGGTGCTCTTTAAATCCAATTTCGCGGGAGTTAAGGACCCACAGAAAGAATTTCCAAAATGGTGAGAGATTATATTATACATTAAGTAGAAAAACCCCATCTTTGGGCTAATAAAAGGGTCTGATAGTCAAGAACTTTTCTGATCCAAAGGCTATGCTTGCTACTAAAACATTGAGATTGACACACATTTCTGATATAGTAAACTTGGCCATCAAAGTTTGTAGTGTTTACTATCAAAATATTAACCATTTAACTCTCGAAGTTATTAGTCATAAGTTGTAACCGAAATAAGTTGAATCTGAATGAGTACCCGCAAAAATGGGAGTGCGTATTTACTTATAAATCCATAAATAGGCCGCACATTTATGCTCAATTTACACGTTCTAAGAAATTAGTGTGCACTACATAAAGGATAAAACTTAGTCACGTTGTTTTCCTCTGGATTTTGAAACATATCTTAACGTCTGTAGATACCACGAAAACTTAACAAAATTTCCCTTGCACAAATCTTGTCTCCTCGCGGCTCTGCCTAATGTGTACCTCAAAACATCATTCGCAGAAGTGAAATTATTAAATTGAACGGCCTAAATATTTTGTATCCTTTAATAAAGATGGTTTATTTCATCAAAATTATTCCTAACTTGACATAAATGTCATCTTGAAAATATTTAAAACAAAATCATGTGATATATAAATCACGTGATATTATATGATCAGGTTAAAGCAAATTTTATTGAGGTATCTCGAGCGAGTATGCTACCTTGGCCGAACTCGGAATTCGCGTATTTTTTCTCTGCGTGTGAGCGTATTTAAACATAACACGCCTTTATTCGCCTGTTAATTGTCAGTTCTCTTAAGTATAATATTCGTTCTTTTAACTTTCGTAATATTTACGTATCGTGTGTAGATTTTAAATAGAATAATTTTCTTAATATTTTATTAATGAGAAGTAAATAAGTGTAGTTAAAGACTTATTGCATTATTTCCCTACAAAATGGCAGCTAATTTAAGTGACGGAGTTAACGAATGTGAAAATGCGGTTAATGCAATTTTGTGTCAGGTGCATAACTCTGATTCGCTGGATTAAACGTAGATCTACCCTCGTTAACTGATGAACAAGCTGATAACCTTGCATTGTTGGATACTATGTTTTATCATCCGGATGATACAATTCCTCAATGGTGTGCATCTGATGAGCATAATGACATTGCATTACGTAATGAAAATTATATCGATGACAACTCTGTATTGGTTCCTGATTACCGTGTTGTCATTCCTGAACCGACTATTACGAATACCGATGCACCGGTATTCAATTATCCGGATCATTTTTATGATTATGGAGTAGATGTGTTCCCATGTATGTCAGCTGTGGGATCCGTTGATAGAGCAGAACATGAACGTAACTTAAATTGTATGGATGATAACGCTGTAGATCTGCCTACTCATGACATCAAAGACTTAATTCCTGAACTATTTATTCCTGATAGGATTACCGAGTCATCGTTTAGCAATTATCCACAGTATGTTATTGATTATGACGTAATCTTACCTATGCAACCTGCTTCTACTGATGATCTAGCAGCTCATAAGAGAACTGAACTATCTATTCCTCATATGAGTACCATACCATCATCATCGTCATCATCATCATTTTTCAATTATCCTCATAATGTTTATGATTATGACGTAATCAAACCTATGCATTCTGCTTCATCCGATATACGTGATGGACATACACGTGACCTAAATTTATTTGACGTGGCACCAGTTCCTGACTGCATTGTGTCTTCTCCTAATGACCTATCTCTGGATTTAGCTCCCCTTCCTAGTGATTCCTCTTATCGCAGTGATGTAATCGTTCCTACATAACAAACTCTTATTGACACATATGTAAAACATATGGCAGATGAATTTAGTCTCATCGACAATGAAATCACTCATTGTATATCAGAGAATATAGCGCTTACCGAAGACCTTCTTAATCATTATTTGCAATGTGTTCACTGTGAGTACCCTCAAATCGGAGGTTCGGTATTTGATTATACTGACTATATACCTGTGGAGACTGTGCGCAAATACCGTCCCATGTGTATATGTTCGGTATTGATCGAATAAACGCGTGCCATATGTTCAAATTAAGTGTGTCTATGTACGGCATTGTAACAGACGTGTGCCACTGTATGCCATTGATTGAGGAAATTTCTGTACGGCATTGTGTGTACAGTATTGTTCACCAGGTGGTGTTCAAGACATGTGCGGTTGTACATTATTGTCACTAACGAGTAATAAATAGCGCCGTTTTGTGCTATGATTATACGTTCTCCATAATGGCATTTGATACTTGCTTTAAATATTTAAAGCGCTCAACATTTTGGTGCGATCTTGGTAATTCTCGAAAAGCACGAACAATATGTTTTGGTGAAAAGTGGTGCATCGATCTACGTCAGTTTCATCCTGATGGTTATCCTACTAAAGGCGGTTTATATCTCAGCATAGTATCGTTTAAACATCTGTTTCAAATCATACCTGATCTTGAAGATGCGGTAAAATGTGTGTGCAAAAATGAAGGCGTACTAATTACATATTCATTGGACAATTCTGTTCACATGTTTGTATCTGTGACGAATTTCCATGTATTGACATACGCTACTTTTTCTGCTCCGACGTAGAACCACGTCCCATCTATCTGTTGTGGTTTATACTGCCAAGACGATGAGTGGGAATTATTGAAACAGAAGGTGAGTAATTTGCTGGCAGCATTACCTAACTTTTACGTGCCTCCTGACGTGAGCGGTGACACACTGTTTAGTATGATACATCAGTGCTTTTACGGCGTGAAAAAATAAAAGAGAACATTAGTGACATTCCACCCACTAGCGATTCCGTAGAGATGTCTAATCTCGGCTCGCTTACTTCGGACGCTAAATACTGCAATGAGTTTTTTTAGCGATAATGATTATGAACTTAATCTCGCCGATGATGATACCGACAAACTGTGTCAGTATTGTAAAACTATGTGTCTGTCACAGCATTATTGTCCTACCGATCATGTGCAAATGATCAGCCAGAAATTATTCGCATTCATGCTGAGTGAGAAGATAAAATCGATGGCTGTGATGGATTGTTATGGATGTCTAGTAAATCATCAGAGTCTAGGTGAACATTCTTGTTTAGGTATTGATGTGAACTTTAATCCAATTGACAATTTCGAATTGTATACTGAGGCTGCATTATTAGAAATGAAGGAAGCTGAATATTGCGCTCAACTTTGAGCCATCCATCATGATATATATGAATATTGTACTGAACTGTACCACATTTGTATGACGGAATGGTATAGGTACATTGTGGATGTAATATATGAAAAACTGATGTTATCACCACAACTTCTTCTTCTTCTTTTCGATCGCTGGTATCATACTTGAGAGCCGTTCTCAAGATGAAATCTGTGGTTTTCTGCAGTTCTTCCACAGGCCCATACAGCTTTTCAAGAAAAGAGGTTGACAAAGGCCAGATCTCTTCTCTCAGCAGCTGATACGTACTGCAACACTGAAGTATGTGCTCTGTGGTCTGTTCTGCTTCTCCACAAGGACAAGCGGGCGATGTCGCAAGGTGGAACATCCTGTACATGGGTTGGTTTAGTCTGTTATGTCCAGTTCTGAGACGAAAAATGCTCACTTGCTCTGGCCTCGAGAGATGATGGTAGGCATCTTCTGATTGAGGTGTTCTATAGAGTGACTTGATGATAGTCTTCATCTCTGTATGCATAACCATGTTTTCTGTCTGATTCTCTTCTACACCCACCTTTGCCATCTTGTCTGCTTCCTCATTTCCTTGGACTCCACAGTGTGAGGGGATCCACTGCAGTGCTATCCGAAAGCATTTGATGGTTTGTAGTGCTTCTTCAAGTTGTGGCAGCTTACCTTTGGTGATAACCTCAAGGACGGAGCGGGCATCAGATAAAAAGACAATCTGTGCAATAGGGTCTGCTGTTCTGCTGATGGTATTAGCTGCATGGACCCGTGCTTCGACTTCAGCTCTGTAGTTTGTGCAGTGTTTGCCTGTCGGTATTGCAGCTGACTCATGTTGTCCGTTTGGATAGTGTATGAGCAGTCCGGCACCTCCGCTCCTAATTGCATCTTTGGCTGATCCATCTGTGTAGATCCTTACCCATGTCTCCTGAGGGTACATTTCTTCCAGTATGGCTAGGGTCAGGGCCTTCTTGCTCACATCACTGTGCTCATCTTTGGTTGTGAGATGAGGTACTGTGGTGCGAATAGCTATGCTCTCTAGTTTGTTTTCCCAGGGTGGAGGATCAAGGGTGGGGTTTGGGTCTTCTATTTGTGCTGGCAACATTTCTTGGTGTTTCCTTTGAAGTGCTTTTGTCTCTTTCACAAAACTTGATCTTTTAAGTCTTCCTGATGAACGATTTGAACTTTGCAGCTTGGATCAGTGCTTTGCATTCCCTTCCTTTACTAAGTGGGGGGATGCCTGCTGTCTGCTCCATTTTTTCTATTGGTGTTGATCTCATTCCACCAGTGATGATGCGCAGTGCCTGGCTTTGTACTCTGTCGAGGTTCTGTTGATGAGATTTAGCTGCTGTCATCCATGAGCTGGATTCATACTCACGGTGTGGTCGTACGGCATCTAGGTAGATGGTCTTGAGGATCCTTTCATTGGCACCCCACTTTGTACCTGCCAGCTTCCTCATGATGTTTAGCTTTCTTCTGGCCTTTGCCTCTGTGTTCTGGATGTGCTCCTTCCATGTTAATCTTCTGTCATAGGTGACTCCCAGGTATGTCTGCTGGTCCTCGTACTCGAGTGGAGTACCGCCCAGTGTCAGATTGCCAACCTTGGTATTGGTGGACAGTGAGATTAGCATGGCTGATGATTTTTCTTTGTTGATGGTAATACACCAGCGATTGGCCCAAGCTGTAATTTTGTCCAAGGCGAGCTGCATTCTGTACGTGGCAGTCATTGTGTAATCCTCGGTGCACCAGAGGACGAGGTCATCTGCATAGAGGGCTGCTTGGATCCCATTGGGCAGCTCTGCTACAATGTCATTAATGAAGAGTATGAACAGAGTTGGTGATAATCCTCCCGCCTTGTGGTACCCCTTGTCTGAGCAATACATTCTGTCCAGATTGTCCATCCACCAGCACCCTAGCTATGCGATTGTGTAGGTATGACTTGGTCCATCGGAACATGTTGCCACCGATGCCTGTGCGCCGGAGCTTCACGAGGAGGCCATCCTTCCACACCTTGTCAAATGCCTTCTGCAGATCAATAAAGGCAGCTAGCATCACCTTCTTGGCTTGAAAAGTGTCCTCTATGACCTGTGCAAGATGTGTTGTTGGATCTTCTGTGCTCCTGTATCTTCTGAAGCCAGCCTGCTCTGAAACTATGGTGTTCTCCGCCTCAAGGTACCACTGCAACCGCTGGTTGACGATGCGCTCCATGGCCTTGCATATGCAGCTTGTAAGACTGATAGGACGGTAGCTCAGCACTTTCGTCTTGTTCGTCCCTTTTTTCAGAATAGGAGTCATTCTGGCTTCCTTCCAGCACTGACGAACCTCTCCATTGGTCCAACTGAGATTAAAGATATCTAGCAACTTGTGGAGAGATGCATTACCAAGGTGTTGGATCATTTCATTCGTAATGCCATCTGGCCCGGGAGATTTCTTCTTCTTCAATTGGCGGATAGACTTCTTCAGTTCTGCTAAACTAATGTCAACTTTGATTGCATCGTGAGTGTTGGTGTCTGGTCTTTCCTTTTGTTCTTTTCTAACCTCTTTTTGATGCATTCGTGGTATAGAAATGTTGCTTTCTTTTGCATATGCCTTCGCAAAGGCATCTGCAGCCATCTTTCCTGACAGTGTTTGTCCATCTTCTTCAAGAGTAATCTTCTCTCCCCCGACACCATCATCATTCAGTGCTTTAGTCAGTCTCCATAGCTTTGTTGTGTCTCTCTCTAAATTAAACCCTGCTGTCTTTTCCCTCCAGCTTCTTCTTTTGGCCTCCAGCCGTTATTCATATGGTGTCGGACAGGACTCATCCTCCCGTCAAAACAGTTACGCCGAGGTAGTTAGTGGACGGAGGAGTCCGTCAAACGATGACAGAGGAGACCGTTGGTGAGTTCACCGACCGAGCAGTTTCTAATCCGTCTGAAAATGGATAAAAACGGTCTAACGGATCAGGGTGAGTACTTGCATGCCTTAGTGGATACTGGTGCTAGTACATCCTTGATTCGCAAGGATATATGGCGTAGCATGTTGAATGCTAGGCCATTGAAAAGAGCGAAGATGCTCTTGGCAGTAAATGGTTCCCCAATAGAACTTTTGGGGGAGACCCAGGTAAAATTCAGTAACGCCCATCCTATTCCGAGTACGGTAGTAGCGAGAATGCAGCATGAATGTTTGCTTGGTGCAGATGCTTTGCACTTGGGAAATGCGAAGATTGATTATCAGGCCAAAGTAGTAGTATGGTTTGGCCAGGTATATCCCTTTAGATATTCCTATAGGGAGCAACTAGATTATGTGTATGAGAGTTGCAAGGAAACGACCGGATATAAAGCGATCGACAAAGTGCTTGAGGACATTGCGGATAACTTTGATACGGCTCGTCCAAACACTTTAGGATTGGTCCCCAAAGTGAAGTGTACGGTACCAACAGGAGATGCGTCTCCTATAAGGCAGAAAGCCTACCGTCTACCGCTTGCCAAGCAGTATGTAGTCAAGAATCAAGTGGCTGAAATGCTGGCAGCGGGCGTCATAAGACCGTTATCATCGCCCTGGGCGTCGCCCATTACGTTAGTCCCTAAGAAGGACGGGGACATGAGATTTTGTGTTGACTACAGGAAGTTGAATTCTGTATGTCGTAGAGACAGTTATCCATTACCGAATATAACAGATATTTTTTACTCGATGCGCGGCGCAACGATATTTTCGACTATGGACTTGAAGTCTGGCTATTGGCAGATACCAATGGACAGCCAAGACATAGAGAAAACAGCGTTCGTTTGCAGTGAAGGTTTGTTCGACTTTATTCGGATGCCTTTTGGTTTTTGCAACTCAGGTTCCGTATTTCAGAGGGCAATGAACGATATTTTCCGAGAATTCGTGGGAAAATATTTGCATGTTTTCGTTGATGATGTAGTCGTATATTCAAGAAACCCGGCTGAACATGCACAGCATTTGCGTACAGTTATGCGTAGGATTCAAGAGTATAATTTGCAGGTTAAGAAAAAGGAATGCGAATTTGCCCGTAAGTCTGTGGACTTGTTGGGGTATCGTGTTTCGGCACAAGGGGTGGCTCCTCAGGTTCAGAAGGTCAAGGTCATAAGAGAAATGTCACCGCCACGCGATGTGGGTGAGGTGAGAAGTTTCCTCGGAGCCACAGGTTATTACCGCTCTTGTGTGCAAGGCTATGCCGAAATTGCTAAGCCTTTGATAGAATTGACTAAGAAATATAAACGTTTTGAATGGGGTAAGGAGGAACAGCAAGCGTTTAAGAAATTACAAAACTTGCTGTGTAGTGAGATGGTTCTCACCTATCCGAATTTAAATGCTCCGTATAAGCTTTATACTGATGCGTCTAGCTATGCGATAGGTGCGATATTGGTACAGGTAGATGATAAGGGTATAGAAAGGGTGATACAGTATGTAAGCTCTACCCTGAAGGACAGCCAGCTAAACTGGCCTGTAATAGAGAAGGAAGCTTATGCTGTGATATACGCATTGAAGAAGCTTAGGCCTTATCTATTTGGCGCGCAGTTCACCATGTATACTGACCACAAACCCCTAAAGAGTTTGTTTGTGTGAGAGGTTAAGAACACGAAAGTGCAGCGCTGGGCGGTGCTGATTGCCGAGTATGGATGTAAGATTGAATACATCCAAGGCTCGAAGAATATTCGAGCGGATATGTTGTCCAGGTTACGTCGTCCAGTGGAGATCGCCACCCTAGACACAGGCGATTTTGTCATACCGGATGTAGACGAGGGTGTGTTGCCGCACGTCCCTCTAGAGGTATTTGACGTTCCCTACGACGAGTTGTGTACCGAGCAAACCAAGGAATACCCGGAGTTGTTTAAGACCACCCCGGAGGAGTACATGGTCAAGAACAGTATTCTGTATTCTTTAATTACGCCTTCAGCGTTGGACGCTGAGTACCCCAGAATTGTCTTACCTACCCTGTTCCACGAGAAAGTGCTCCGGAAAGCTCATGAACAAGCTGGTCACCAAGGTCTGAAGAAGACTATCGGTATCGTAAGAGATTCATTTGTATGGACGTCTTTAAGGAAAGACGTGGTACGTATGCTAGAGACGTGCACGACGTGCCAGGTTAACCGACCTGTCACGACTCGACCGAGGTACAGTGAGATGCCCATGGCCACTTATCCGAGTCAGATAATCGGTATGGATTTGGTAGGTCCACTGTTGGAGTCGAATAAAGGTAATGTGTATATCATGACGATAGTCGATCACTGTTCTGCGTGGGCAGAAGCGTATCCGATTCCAGCTAAGACGTCTCAAAATGTTGAAGACAAGTTCTTCAACGAGTACGTCGCTCGTCATGGTGTCCCTGAGATCGTAATAACGGATCAGGGGAAGGAGTTTTGTTCTAAGTCGCTAGAAGAGCGGTTTAGAGAGCATGGGATCGACCATAGAAGATCGTGTCCCTACCACCCACAAACCAATGGGCGTACCGAGAGGTTAAATCGGTCCCTTAAGTACTTAATCCAGAAAGGGGTTAACAATGCTTCTCGTATGTGGGAGGATGAATTGGGTGCGGCGTTAACCACGTATCGCAATACTCGTCATTCCATGACAGGATACACGCCATTTTATCTGACCTACGGTCGACGGGCAAGACCACCATTTGCTATTCCAGTAGACGCATCGCAGGATCTGGGTGAGAGACTGACACGTCTCAACAATGCCCTACTGCGCACTCGTATGGAAACGGCTAGGTCTCGTGAGATCCACCATGAGCAGATTGACAAGCGTGCAAACGCTGGTGTGTTTAAGGTGGGTGATTCGGTGGTCGTAAAGGCGGAAGAACGCATGAAGTTGACCTCGCACAGTGACCCCGAATATGAGATCTTTAAGATCAATGGGCCAGTGGCTCATGTCCGGCATCAAAGGTCTGGGAAGGTGCGCGTACTGAATATATCTAAGTTACGCGTAGTCGACTCAGAAATGTGCTGGGACAAGGTACGGCCACGCCCTGTTCGTAACCCTGCAAAGGGTACGAAAGATAGTCATCATCCAAGGGTGATGATGCTCCCAAGGTCCGAAGAAGGGCCAAAACCCGACCCCAAGGCAACCCTTGGTCAGAGAGCTCGTAGGAAGCGACCAGCTTCTGATGATGAACCGAGGGTGAGTAAGGTGGGTAGGATGGTTGATAATAACATCAGTCAACCTGGTACGAGTGAGACTCGAAACCATGAGACACCGATGGAAACTCATGTGACTCCACCAGCTGGTATGACGGACACCTCAGAGGAGGTACCCGAGGATGTGCCGGAACCAATGGAAACGTGGCCAACGCCCCGTTACTTTATGCGCAAGCGCAGTCATGTGCCTGACGTTGAAACGAACAACAAGCGAGTCAGGATTGGCGCTTTTGGGCGTGCTCTACACGATGACTTCATCGAGCATATAGAGGCAATTATAAGGCGACGAAGCCGCCGATAGTTATCATCTGACTACTAAATTGTACCTGTGAACCTCGCAGTAGTGTAGCATCATGTATTCCTTTCAGTTAGTGGTGGTGTTAGTTGCGTTGGTAAATAAAGCAGCCAGTATCCCTAGTGTATGTAAGGATTCTAGCCTGTATCGATTACCGAACGGTGTCATGATCACCAAACCTGAAACCATATCTGTTATAAGGGCAGAATGGACGGTGGTAGTGTCTATTGACCATCCGTATTTGCCGAAGGAGTTTCTAGGACGGTTGGCCCAAATCATTGGCCTTGTTGCGAATTTCAGTAGCAGGACCTCTTTCATAACCAAGGAGGATATATTCGGCCTGCAACACAGGATATACGGAGTGCGAAGAATCGCTCTAAGAACTCAACAAACGATGGTACATAGAACCCAGACCCGACAGAAACGGGGATTGTTTAATTTCGTAGGGGACATTGCCTCGTCCCCGTTCGGAACTGCTACGTCCGGTGATATAGATGCTATCCGAGATGTAGTAAAGAAGGCGATGAGTAATGTGGATAGGATAGTGCATTTCGCGAATGAGTTAGCATCTCATGTGAAATTGGCGTTCCATGACATTAACATGAACACGGACTGCATCAACGAGCTTGAGGACAGTCTGGTCGAGGTGGCCGGCAACATGAGCAAAGTATTACGTATACAGGAAAGACGACAAAACGAAATATACGCCCTGGTGCGCCTCGGGCATATAGTAGACTCAGCCGAATATGTGGTCTATGACTACCAAAAGACGGCCGAGCATTTCGATAGACGGACCGCGTCTCTGGAGTTAGGAAGACTGACCGAGGAACTATTCAGTCCCGCTGACCTGACATCGGTATCGAAACATGTCGGAGTGGGGAACCAACTGATACGTCCATACCAGTGGTACTACCGGAATGTGGTGGTTTACCCGTTGTGGAGGGACGACAATATGTTGCACTACATAGCAACGTTACCGTTAATCGACGAGGGTAGGTACATAGAGTACGGTCTGCATTCGTGGCCCGAACCGTTGGCCACCATGGGGTATTACATGCAAGTAGAGGTGGGCCGGACTAGCATCGGTCTTGATACGAAGACTGGATGGTACTTCACTGCATCTGGGTGTCGCGGTACCGGTCCTAGGGTATGTCAGGGTCAGCTAAGGGTCGATAAGACCCACGTGCCCTGCATAGTGAGCCTGTTAACGAACACCACCGATAGTACGTGTAGCATTCATCTGTCGGAATCCAACGTAACCGCTAGTAAATTGTTTACCCATAAGAAAATAGGCGTTGTATTGCAAACGTTCGGCGAAACAATAGATATACACTGTGACGGACGACTGTCCAACCGGTGTGTGGTGAGTAATGGAGTGTATGCTTTAATGTCTGGTGAATGTGCTTATAGCGGGAAGGGCTGGCGATTCGAGCCTGTTGCATCTTACAGTCGGACGTACACTCGGGTTAGCCTGGCCATTGAGATGCCCCATTTGGATGTGACCAGAGTTCTTAACCAGTCCATGATTGTGAATCATTTGAAAATGCAACCATGGAACCATTTACAAAAATCCAAGTATGTGCCCCTAGCACCGCTATCCGCGTACGACCCAGTGATGGTCGATGGCATTGGAGTACGCTCTTTCGTATCATATGCGACGGGCTCCTTCGTTGTGGTAATTGTTGTGGTGTTTATTTTGTATAAATGTGGCGTCTTACAACGCATGTGGATTTGGATTAAATGCAAGCCACCTGCGGCCCATAGTAGTGCGCCACGTCAGATTCATCCTCTGCCCCTGCAGGGAACTGCAGCCCTGCGGGTAATGGTGGAGATGCTGGCGGGTCGTCGCCTAACGCTGTTGCCAGGACTGAGATCGACCCGACGGCTGACCACGGAATTGACGTGGAGTTTTATGGTGACATTGGTGAACCTAACATAGATCTCGGTGATCGCATGGAATCACCCCAATGACATTTAGGAGTTAACTTCATATGCTGTATGTGGAACACTTCATGGTAGGCGATTGACTTTATATTTGTGTACTTGTTGATGGAACATGATTTGTAATGGTATTGGCACTGTGAATTCAATATAATACTACTGTTATTGTATTAAGCGTATTATAATGTTATATTTATGATAATATGAATGTGTTTCCGGGGATGGTCGTTTGCGCATGATATTCCATTACCCGGACAATTTTGTAATTTGTATAGGATTATGCTGTTTTCCTATGTTTCTGGGGACGGGCATTTGCGCATGATATTCCGTTACCCGGACATGTTTAATTACTGTTGTTGGAGTACGTAATGACGTAGTTATGATTGTGACATAGTCTGGAGGTGTCTGGTATGGCAGTGTAGGGTTGTTGATAGTGCACAACGAGTTAATTGTCACTCTCTGTAGGCCTAGAGAGATGGTTAATTAACTTCGGTTGAGGGGTATGTGTAGATATCGGACTGTACGTAGGGAGTCATGCCCCTGCGCACATCTTATATTTACGAGTATAAGACCTCAGTGAAATTACATGTTTGAACACCAGGTAAGCTAAGAGACTATGTCACCGTGTATGATTGAATGCATGAGCATCTGAATGCATGAGCATCAACTATAGCATCTTTTTATTTGGATATATATTATCAGCACCGGATGACTGGCAATGGATACGTCAGCTAGTACGCTATGTCACCTTGTATATTTAGATGTATAACCAGCATCTTATTATTTAGATATATATTATCAGCACTGGATGACTGGCAATGGATACGTCAGTTAGTGCGCGGGTACAATCCGCAAAAACTGAATCGAGTATGACTTTTAATGATTAGCACCAGTTTGGAATGTTGGAGTCAATTAAGGAAATAGATATGACAAACGGACTTAGTTAATTACGTAGCGGTCTGTATTCCCACGAAAGGGACAATCCGCAGAAACTGAATCGAGTATGACTTTTGATGATTAGCACCAGTTTGGAATGTTGGAGTCAATTAAGGAAGTAGATATGACAAACGGACTTAGTTAATTACGTAGCAGTCTGTGTTCCCACGAATTCTCGTGGCCAGATAAGTGGAGGCAGCTGGGTGCAATGGTAACTAGTGTACCGATTAACTCTGGCATTCTACAAGTTGTCGACTAATAGGTAATGGACAGGACATGGACATAGTAGCGTCCTGTAGGCACTAAAGGGCACAACCGAAAGTTACTATCGAAAACGTATCAATTAGAGGCAAGCTAATTCACCGATAAGCCTTGCTATCAAATAAGCATCTGTCATTTGTGGCAAGTCATCCGTCAGAAATGACGTGCTAATCCAACAGGAATCCCAAACGCGCTAGGTACAAGGCGCCCTCCCCAGTCGGGAGGGTCGGAGTTTTGATTGGTCAAAGTGATGTCATAATCCAATGAGAATCAGAACAACCTCCGGCGGTACGAAACCAAGATGGAGGCAGAATAGAAACGAAAATGGTATATAACGGGGACTTTAACTTTAGTTCGGGGTCTGGTCCGCCTCGCACCTTGTGAAACGCTCTTGCTGAATGGCTTTAAGTAGGCAAGAGCTAGTTTGAATAGTATAGCAAACCAGAGCAGCTGGGGAGTAATGCTAGTTCATTGGGAAAGGTTAGGAAACATTGAATTAATCCGTCATAAATACGTAAACTGGTAACAGTAAAAGTTACCCACTTTGTAGATTTACTATACAGTAAGTTAGCGAATCGTAAATACGTAAACTGGTAACAGTAAAAGTTACCGACTTTGTAGATTTACTATACAGTTAAGTTAGTGAATAAAACGATCACCTTGTGATATTAATGCAAGGCAAAAGTTTGACACATAGTTTGTTGTTGACTCTGGAGGCTACGGAAGATCACCGTAGCTTACCTGCAAGTTCTAGTAGTCAGTCAGATCAGGCCCGGATATCGAATACAAGTATCGTTAAAGTTCATCTATAAACGAGGCGAGTCGATATCTATTTCGCAGCAACCTTACATACAAACCCTACCCAGAACGGAAGAGACGTCATAGTCAAGTATACCGCATAAAAACGTATGCGTAGCATAGGAACAGGATAGACATCTGAAATCTTCAACGTGTCATGTTTGTAACTCGATTAAGGACCGATCTCATGGCCAATGTGCCACTGATGAATGGTCAAATTAAACTTTTACCGTGCGTGGAAAATAATCTTTTTATCATACAGAGTGAAAGGACATCGAAAGCGTGAACTCACAACTAATAGGAGTCCTTAAACACCTTCATAGCCTTCAGACACATAATGTTGACATGTTGTCGTAAATGTGACAATGACATCGAGCAGCGACAAAATCTAACTGGCTGACATTATTGCAAAAACTATATCGCCTAATAAGTTTTTGTTTTTTAATTTGTGCGTAAATCAATGTTGGTTAATCCACCAAAAACTTACAGTCAAATAGTTTTCAAAATAGTCATCATGAACATAGTTTACTAATACATTAACATTTATCCTGATAAAATATTATGAAAACGATTTGATCGAAAGTTGATGGTGCCTAACAACGCAGTCAAAATATTTTCAAAATATTCACTATGTACAGTGATATCGTGCATTGCCGGCTGACGCCTCGTAAACAAGTATGCTAGCATACCTCATCCCTCCTCCTCTTCCTCCTCTTCACCTCGATTATGCCCACCTCTACCGCTTATATTTTACCCGCTATACCACGGTAGCTAACACTGGGGGTGGGGGTGGGGTGGGGGTGGGGTGGGGGTGGGGGCATGCACAGCTAGTTTAAAACGTAAAATACCAAACTTTTAGGGGTTAAAATTTTAATTTTTTGCACATGCAGATCTACAACTACTACAAGCCACGCTCCAACTAACACACCATTCATCAAAGTTCTAATGCTGTATGCCATTGTCATTAACATTCTATCAATTTTACCACACTCTTCACGCCAAATGAATTAAATAACATATATATACACATAATTTAATTCTAACGCTGTACGTCATTGTTCTATTGGTAGCCTGTACGCCATTGTTCTCTTAATAACGCACCGCGACAGAATGAACTAAATTTAACCATATCGCTGAATGTCATCGTTCGAAAACAAAAGAATTATTGATCCTTTTGTTCTAGAACAAAAGAATCAATAATTCTTTTGTTCTAGAACAATAACATACAGCAGGGCACATAACTACTAGCCATGTGAAACACAACCACTGCGGTCCTAAAGTTTATAAGTTTAACATAGAAATATGATGATGACATGATGACGACATAGTGAATGCTCATATCGGAGATGATGCAAGAAAATCAATATTGGGATCGGCGGGTCAAAGGTCATTGCAAATACTATCATAAGTCACACTGGTTGTCTGAGAATAGCTTATCCACAGGTCCCCATCACGTCCCCATTTACAGTTTGAACATGTACTTGTGAGTCATATGTATGGCTATTTACTCATCACACTGTCACTATGACAAATAAGGAGTGTTCGTTGTTGTATCGAAATCATGTATTTGTCATATATATATCAGTTCACATTTTGAGACAAACGTGACTGCTGGTATAGACCGGTATTAGCTTAATAGAGTCACATAATTTTAGAACCATTTAAACCGCTTTGATTTTATAGAACCACATTGTCCATGGGTGAGACAGAACTCTGGATGGGGCTGGCTGGGAGGCCACCAATCTAAGTTCTGACCCACTCCTCGCCCTGGAAGCACTTAATTACAGATTGCTCCTTCTAGGGAGTGGTTAATTTTACATTGTCCATTATCTACTACTATACAAGCCAGTGTTGTTGTCATGAGAGATTGCATCTGTGTTAAAATCATTGGGCGACGCCCACAAACGAACAAAACAAATCAAAGAGCAGTAATATAGTAATTATACTTGATACATATAGTACTTTATTATGAATTTTCAGAATGTCATGGCAACTTGGTAAATATCTTTTGATATACAATAGTTGTTTGATTCAAGTATTATTCACAGTTTTGCAAACAAATTGTCTTCTTAAATAATCTAGAATAGATTACCCAATAACTAGCCTATTTATATAAAGTGAAATAGCACCAGACAACTTTATTTATTGATATTCGTAACTGTATCAGAATTTAAATAATGCATACGCACGTACGCACACACGTACGCACACACACTAGCCCAAGATATATAATTCAAAGTAGCAAAAATAGTGCTAGATTATCTCAAGAAAGAGCACTACCATTTTTGTTACATGTATAACGTTTTCGAATTATCCACATTTATCAGGATATTCAGGATTTTCGGATCACATCCGAGGTTATGAAATCATAGTGTAATTGTGTTAAGATTTGAGCCAAATCGAAGCAGTAGATTCCGAGATATCCATAGACCCAGAATATGATCCCATACAGGTTCTTTTCTGCAGATCACAGTCTGCACCTCCTCTTAATCCTCGAGCCAAAAGCACGTGGAATGGAAAACTACACTTGACATGATGACTGCCCATAGAGTATACAAGTGTAACAGGAGAGGCGTGATGACATCATTAAGCGGATTGACGTGCCCACCAGATAGGTTGGCATTTTAAGTAGTTGGAACTGGCTGACGACCTATGCAATGCAGAGCTGTGAGGTCAATAAGAAAGCAGCTTTCAACATTATTGCGTTTGATAACTTGGACTTCGAGGATAGTTCTGGAGTTTGGCACAGCAGGCACCGATGTGTGATACTGACTTTACTCCCCAGTAGTCACCAGACGACTTACTTCTTCTTTTCCACATTGAAGTTAAGGCTTTCCCGCAAAGGTTGTGGCCCTCTTGTGGAGCCACTTAGGCTAATGGGGGAATTATTTCTCCCCATGGTACACACATCGCCTCTATGCTATTTGTAATTTGTTATGTTACTCCCCCATATTAGGAAAATTAAATAGCTACCACCGTAAATTTTAATTTGTATGTTTTCTTCCGCTAGAAAGAATGGTTTAGTACCAAAGATTTAAACCTTGGTTAAACTCTGGTGAACGCTTAGATCCCTAAGTAGCGCAAGTATTAATAAACTGACATTTTGAGGTGTTTAATTCAGGCACAGCAGAATAAATTTTGAGGCATTCAACTCGGCACAGTGAAATAAGTTGTGGTTCTCAATGAATCCTCACTGGGAGAAAATCTGCTTGCAAAAACCACTTCTGTAGAAAATGTTCAGGATCGACCCTCATATCGTGAAGAACACCAGAAGAACTAACCCTATACAAACAAAAGCATTAAGAGGATGTACTATTATGTAGACTCTAGAGTTCCTCTAGTTCTCAGTAGTATGCATCATATGTAGACACTGTAGCTGGTTGGCTAATAGCGGCGAAACTAGGCCATGCCCCCACTCCTTATATGGTCCTTGTATGGCTCATGATCATATAAGGAGTGGGGTGAGGTTATTTGGCAGCTATTAGCCAATCATCGATAGTGTCTGCCGATGTTGCTGGTTTTCCATTGACTTTAGTACGGTCCCACCACCCCCACTAAACATATGTCTCCTCCCATCCCTAAGAAAGGGTGTGAAGTAGCCATAAGTACTGAGTTGATGAAGTTACTACTGAAAAGAGGCAATGTACACTCTTCATATTTATGTGTGCTGGTGAGAGCAGAGTGAAGTTGTCGAGTGATGAGAGAGAGAGGGAGAGAGAGAGAGAGAGAGAGAGAGAGAGAGAGAGGGAGAGAGAGAGAGTGAGAGAGAGAGAGAGAGAGAGAGTTGTAGGTCTAATGACCCATAACAAATGGGCGTGGCATAGTGTGCATCCATTTCATCACCCTGACCGGGCCACGTGGTGCCAGCTATGTTTGTTGTTAGCCCCTCATGATCTCTGTGAAGAAAGGGTGTGACCTAATGTAGAGTGTCCTAGTGTTCGTCCATATCGTCGCCCTTGTCGGGCCACGTGGTGCCAGCTTTGTTTGTTGCTAGGCTTAATGACACATGAAGCAAAGGGGCGTGGCCTAAGGTCTGGGAGCGTGGGCTAACGATCGCCCATGCCGTCACACTGGCTCAGTATGGCCATATCGTCGCCCTAGCATAGTTCAACTAATATGATGCGAGCTGTTGTGTTGTAGGTCTAATTACCCGTGAAATTGAGCATTACCTAAGGTCTGTGATGTGGTCATGTCACACGATGCCCGTAGGCCAATCAGCATGGCCGCTTATCTTGTCACCCTGGCTTCGGTACAACGTGTTCAGCCATGTTCCCCCGTGCCAGATGTAGGCCTAATGACTCATGACTAGGTGCATGGCCTAAGGTCTAGGACGTGGTCAGGTCATGTGATGCCTGTAGGCCAATCAGTCAGCCACTTTTCTTGTTGCTCTAGCTTCTGCTCAACGTGGGGCAAACGTGTTCTGATGAGTAGCTCACATACCCACCCTACACCACCCTGGGTAATAAGGGTATAAGGGTTTGGGGAAGATCGTCAATTTGCAAACATTTTCAGAAATAAAGTAATGTTTCTATAATACTCACGATCGTGAATTGAGCGTACTTTTTAGGCTGCGAAGTGTCTATAGATCTCGGTGACAATTTGTATGTAAGAGCTATGAAACGTAATGATGAACCTGGAGTTGACATACAATAATTTAGTGTAGTATCTATCCAACCAGACGTGGCTTGTTTATGCACTATACTACATTCAGAAAGTTTCTGAGATGATGACTGTATTCAAAGAAACTGTTTGTAAAACTAGAAATAGTAAGAAAGTAGAGAAACTCGTTTAGGTTTATGAACTAGAACTTCAGATAAACGATTCTATCAGCATTAAACATGCTTACGTCAACATAGGTTGGTACTGTAGCTCGCCAGGTAGTGTTGGGCCATTCCGGTGTATCATGTCGACTCGCCGTGCCACAACTG
The DNA here is from genome assembly GCA_034401795.1 of Chaetoderma sp. LZ-2023a. NCBI lineage: Eukaryota > Metazoa > Mollusca > Caudofoveata > Chaetodermatida > Chaetodermatidae > Chaetoderma > Chaetoderma sp. LZ-2023a. Next base: position 32,910,335 of record CM067374.1, on the reverse strand, counting down.
CACGATGAGTGATGATGCTCCGGTCTCAGGGTGACGGACCTTGTACGAGACTGCCATGCGGGTAACAAAAACCAGCTCCTAAGGCCGGTGGAACTCAATCATTCCGGTCGGGCCGTGCGACCATCGTCGTGAACATTAAACACAACTGTCTCATCCCAAGAATTTGTGTCACCAGTATGCCTGTCCATAGCAATTTCGTGATCTATGGACTTACAAGATTTGATTTGGTGACCTAAAAATATATGTCTATACAATGATTTTACCTAAACAATTATAAATATGCTAGATAAAACTACAATAAGAGCATACGAAAATACGAGACATAGAGACAGGTAGATGAACTTTTAAACATGGGGCTCCCAGAGATACCACACAGACTCGTAGGTCCGCAGAAGTATCCCCACAAGGGAGGCTCCCGTACACGAGACTTAACTAATTAACTTAATATAAGTTATTTTACCTCTAAGCTGAAAAGAAGAAGGTTATCTCGGACGAAACATTATGTGCCTCACGCGAGCACTACTCCTAGTGCTAGTTTGGGTGAGGAGTATTATCCTCGCGTGGACCGTCGTTGCTGAATCCTTGCAAGAGGCAATTGCCTCACGCAGGCCTCCGTATCAGGAAGGTGACGCCACTGCTTAAAGTGGAAGAAGAGTGGGTCCACTCTAATATTTCAACCAAAAATGCTTGAGGAAGAAAAGACCATACCTAGTGAGATTATGACTATAGGGGTGCGTGCTGTTTTACGTGAAGACGGGACGAGCGATTCCCGATGGATTCCCTCGTCACCGTCTTATGTGATGCTTAGTATGCTGAATTAGTAGTTGCCGCTTTATTTATGCAGGCCTTCTTCTTCGCTTAATTAGCTTTTATTTTTTTTGAAAACAAGAACTATTTTAGACCCGCAAATGGCTGGTATCTACCTAGATATTAGACACGGCTGTCATAGGGAACAGATGCTCAAAGACATCAATACTGAAGACAGCACTCATACATGTTACTGGATAAGATTCCGGACATCCCGCTCCGCAACCACATAAAATGTTACAGGACATTGGTTACTTTTCACGAAGACATTTTTAAACAATTGTTCTATCGTTATGGTGGGGGGGGGGGGGGTGAGAGATAGTATCCCAGAGTCGGGTCAACCCATGGTACGGATATGGACATCCAAACAATTAAGAAGCCACAAGGCTGAGTGGAGCATGAAGAGAGACAAAATCTTGGAGTTATGAGTCTTACCGGAGTGAGGGGCTAGATTATCGCACTGCCAGAAGAGAAGAGTATATTACAGAGTATGCAATGAAGAAAGTGTCTCTAATCATTTTGAACCTATCCTATCGAGCTGAATAGAAGATGTTTAGTCATTAGCATCCCGGGCTAAACAGAGTTATACCACGGACAGCGACCTCAGTGAAAAATTGTTGGTGGTGGGAGAAAGTGCTGCATATATAAGTGTTGCTGTATAGTGTTTCCTACGTGCACTGCAGCCCTATATTTTCTATAAATAAGCAAAACATATGAACTGATGGCCACTGGCCATATATTTACACAATCTAACCAGGACAATCAATACGGTATCAAATGATCAAAGTTATATATCTTAGTACCGGTTAACGAACCTACTATAGTGCGGTTAGCAACACATTGCAGAAAATGAGAATAACTATAAACAAATACAGAAATTATAACTAGCGGTCCTAAGACCATTCCGGTTCCTTTTAGTTATCTGGCCCATTCTTATGGATACAATATAATTAACGAAATACATATAGAGAAATAATCAAAATGTGAAGCATAGTTACTTGAATACTCGAATACTCGGTAGCCATTCTTAAGTTAGGCCACCGTGTTACTGAGCTTGATACGTCATTCCGTAGTTGACGTGCGTTGATGCATTCTCAGGAAGCTGGAAAGTTCCCGCAGGTTGGTTCCCGCTAGCTGTTTTCCGCAAACAAGATTTCCGCAAGAACACTCATGGCGGGAGGACATCGCTCAGCACTGTAAGCCTAATAGGATGTCTAACGAACAGTCAGTAAAAGATACGATAGTACCACTGTGGGGAAGAAAGTTCCCGTACACCGATGGCACAGATCGAAGGTTTAAACAACCCGATCAGAAACGGGGGTTGTCAGAGGCAAACGAAGATACAAAACAAAGCTTCACAGTGCTGGGTACGTCAGCCAGCTCTGAAGATGCACCAGGAAGAGTTTACTTGCTGCGGTCGAAAGTCTGAAGAACATACACGATATTAGTGCGGTAACAGTTGAAACACCACTTTTAGGTGTGGCCGGCAGATCCGGCGAGTCATCCATCAAAGAACATCCTGCTTCTACATCTGTAAAGGCCTCACCGCAAATTTGTGTTCCGAAGTAGATATTGATATTCGTGAACAGTAATCAGAAAGTTCCAAATTACTCCCGTAGGTAGGGCGTTACAAAATTGTTTTAGTGCGGTGGGTTGGTCAACTGCCAGCTACGGGAGAAAAACCCGACACATAGCGAAGTAATATGCGTATTGTCTGTTGCGCTGATAGTAGCTGGTACAGATCCAACCTGTTCGGCCCCTGGCCGAGGATGCTCTCGATCTCTAGATCGCGTCTCCTTTTATACTCCTCGTGACGTCGCAGGCGCAGGCTCCAACCAATCATCGTTCGAGCAACAGCCAATCAGCGCGTAGCTAATAATAGCGCAGCCGAATGTTCTAGAACATTCTAGAAGTTCTGCGTCCACGTGGTAATGACGTCATGGCAATATTTTGAAGATAATCAAGAAGGGGTTTCCGCGGATAACTCAGCCATTTCTTAACCGATTTTGAAATGGTTTACAGATTTAAAAAGCCCGTCGAATTCTGGTCTTGATTAATTCCAGAATTAACGGGAATAGGTAATCAAAAAGGATTACAGGATACCATCTCGGTACACTAAAAGCGCCATCCTATCTTGGTCGTAAACTACGTGCTCTATCAAAAATAGCATATAGACGCGCGCATGCGCATCATGCGTTTTAACGAACTTAGTCATCTTCGCAACACGATCTCTCTCATAGGCTCATATATGCGTATTGCTCTACCCAGCGGGGTGGGGTGTGTGTTCAGGAAACGAATCCAGGATGGGAGGCTTAGCTGGTACAGCCGGTACCCGACCGGTCGATCCAAACTACAGGACTTTACACCTCGAGGTAGCATTGAGATGAGAGTTATGTTTAGACACGGTAAACTCTTCAACAATGCTTGCCATTTTCTGAAGGCTAACATCTCTGGAATCAAAGGTGCCTTACAAAACACTACTTTAATCTAACTACCAGAAACCAGTCCACATATAGACAATCAAGATGGTGGAAGCTATGATATCGCCAGAACCTTGGTACATGTTGCTGAGCATGGGGTTAATGACTAACGACGATCGTTCTGAAGTAGATTTTCGTCAGATCGATCTGCTCTCTAACTTGGCAGTGTTCAAAAATAGACTATGCCTAAGAATAATGTTGGACGATGTTAAGTAATCGAGAACACATTACCGAAAAGTTAATCGCTGACACTGTACATTACAGCGAAGAGGTAAAGATAATCACTGACCAAGCTATCGGAGAAGGAGGGTCTGCAAAAAAGAAAGAGTGTACGTGTTGCAGAATAGCTATGAAACGGTTTTTGGGTCTAACGAGGTTGCCTGTGCATGAAGCAGAATTCGAATTACCTGGAGAAGAAGCCGAAGAATCAGCAGAAGCTTTCAAAGCCCTAGGTGGCTCAGACTGTAGTAGATCTGGAGGATATATTAGGTGGGCTCAATGGCCCTACACCAGAAGTATCGTTTGTGAAAACCATGTAACTAGTGCGCCTATTACTGAGACACCCTTCGTTTTCTACTCATCTGCTAAGAATGACTACCGTGAAATTTTAAGGATAATGATTCGAACGTTCAAAGTGTAGCTATAAAGACATTCGCTATAGCCATGAATGGCGCTATAGGTTATCGAGCAAAAACAGACTGCTACGGTTGTCAGCACGATCGTTTGTCTCAGAGAGAACATTCATGCTCGGATATAGACTATTTTCTAATACATGTCGATAAAGTCATGCTATACTACGTACAGGCATTATAATACGTCTATAAAGAAGACTTTAATCAGGCATTATATAATAACGAATGTATGTATCTAAATGCTGACCATTTGTACAAGAAAAGTAAAGGGGCGCGACTCGAAAGAGTATTGAGTGCGGTTTATAAACTGTGTTCGCTTAATTAGTTACTTAATTATCTTACCTTAATAGCTTCCTTTACTGTCATCAAATCAAAAAAATCAGAAAATGTCTGCGTCTGGGTTTTCTATTATCACTATTAATGACGCTCAATGAATCTCACGCTGGCAAACGCAACAATAACAACAACAACAACAACAACAACCTCAGCAACAGTAACAACCTCAGTACCAGCAACAGTAGCAGCAATAGCTATGGAGTCTACCAACGTGTAACAGTGCTAAAATCCCTTTTGTAGAGTCTGAACACTTTTTGGACCTATGTGGAATCGAGTTTGATATATTTTGCAAGCTTGAAGATACTGCATAGGCGTCGGTAGGGTGGGGGGCATCCGGGGCGAACGATCCCCCCCCCCCCCCCCCCGCCCCCCCCCCCTCATGCCACCCCACACAAAAAATAAGCCTACCCAGATAGATAACGCTGGCACCTTTATCACACCCGTCCCCATGTACACCACCACACCAAAAAATAATAATCATTATTTGAGGCCTGTGCATATTTTAGCCCTTCTAATTTTGATCAAATTTTTGTATTTTAACCTTGAGAAATGCAGGATATGCATTCTGAGATCATCTAGATTTCAAAATTTTTATTTGGATCCATTCATAATTGAGATTCTCCATTTTTAGTTTGCTTGCAGGTATTGGGAGAAGTTCGTCAAGAGGTTTCTTTTCCTAGTCTATGAAGTCCACATCGTTGGCATATTCAATCTCTAGCGGCATACCCAGTATTGACACTGGAGGATTTGGTGATTTGGGACTTTCCAACACGGACTTCAATGCAGCAGTAAGGTAACAGGTGAACAACACCGGAGATAGGTCATCTCCCTGTGGGGAGCCGATTGATGTCTAAAATTCTACAGACTTCACTGACGTGACTCGTACTCTCAGCTTGGTGTCTGCAAGCAGTAGTCTCATTAGTCGTGGCTCATCTTCATTGCAACTGGCCTGGCATAGTACATCTAGGATCTTTGAGCGTTTAATTGTGTCGAACACTCATGACATCTCAATGCCCATTTTGTGGAAAACACAGTGTTTGGATAGGACTACCGACACACTTTGCGGTAGTAAGGTTTTCAGTCATGTAAAGAACACTCCTCAAGTCGTTGGTGATAATACGGAAAAGATTGTGTTTCGTTTTATACCACTTAAATGATGTTGGAGACATGGGCATTTGCGGATCTTTAAAATCGTTCAGGGTGGCACGAGCCCCAGGGTGTTTTCAGGACAAGGCATCAGCATTCCCATGTGATTTTCGAAGGAGGTGTAGCACATCAAATAGGATTTCTTGTCACATGTACCACCTTAAATTGGAAACTCTATAGAGTTTCTTACCATGTGTACTACGTCAAGTTGGAAACTCTGTAGGGTTTCTTGACAGTGGGTAATCTGTCCTTTGGGATTGGGACTTTAGGAAGCGCGGTCGGTTCACAACATAAAGGCTTTTCCATAAAGGAAGTGTTTGCAATATTTGATAAAGTGGACAGCAGCTAGGAGATTGTGTTTGATGGTGGCATAGCAGCGTTCAGTGCTTGAGAGGTGGTGTGATCCATAACAGATTACTTATTCATATCCATCGCGGTCAATTTGAGATAAGATGGCGCCAATGCCGGTGTCTGATGCATCGATATTGAGGATGAACGAGCATGAAGTGTCTGGGTGTGCCAGTATCAGAGCGGTAGGAGTCCGAACGCCGCTTCGCATTCTGTGGTCCATTGAAAGGGGTAGTTCTTTTCTATAAGCTGAAGAAAGCGCCACCATTTTGCTGCACTCAGGCACGTAAGCATGGTAATATTGACAAAGTTCCAGGAAACTGTGACATTCCATGAGGGTTGTCAGAGTTTTTCATGCGGCTACAGCAGCAATTTTTGTGGGTTGAGCAGAGACAACTTGAGTGGAAACAACATGACCAAGCAATCCTACTTCCTCGAAGAACAGATGACACTTTTTTGGTTTTAATTTTAAGAGGGTAAGTGCCATCTTTCTTACTGGCTAAGAGGATGGGAGTGGCCCATGGTGAAGTGGATGGTTCTATAAGACTTGCAACATCTCTGTTACTTGTTGGTCCGCTTCTTGTTCTTTATGGATGGGAAGGTGGGGGACATGTTCTTGAACATAGTCATGTAAGTGGGGCGGCAGAGAAGGGGAAGAGCCGGTCTCTCCTTGATGGAAAACCGTATCTTGAGGATGGTAGTCATCATGTATAGCGTCAATCTCGAAAATGTGGCCGCAGATTTATCCGGCTTTTAAAGTGATGGCGTGAACGAACATATTGAAAACTCTATAATGAATGCTGTCGGGATCACGAGGCTGACTACTTCTCTTAGACAGGCGATTTCGGTGATCTGTGTAAAATCTTTGTTATGTTCTATAATAACATCAGTGGTACAGAGGTAGGGATTCACCGTCAAGACCCAAAGAATTTCATCTTTACCAGGATCAAGTATGGTGCTACTGGAGAAGATGAGCGAGCAAGTGTTGTAAATGATGGAATGTTCACCTAGGGTTATGCGGCGAACATCGATTTCCAGTTCTTGGTGGGCACAATGTACTATAGCTCTGCAATTCTTGAGAAAATCAATGCTGAACAAACCGTCATTCGACATGTTGGCAAAGATGATATGCTGGATGAATAGAAGATCATCTATTTGGATCATGAAGTTGATGTTCCTGTGAGGCCTAGGGGAGTATCCCTGGCACCACAGAAGTGAGCGCTAGATTCTACTAATGGTGGTCATATGTCCTCAGGCACGGTAGCGTGAAGGCGGGAGCTGAGGATGGTGATGATAGCTCCTGTATCCACAGTGGCGATGGCTTGGGTACCTTGGATGGTACAATAGCATCTAAAAGAGCTAGAGCGTGGGAGGTGGATGGTCTCCAATGTAGGTGGGGGTTTAAATGGCACAGCCTGCACATCTAGGATATACTTAACTTGGGCAGAAAGTTGGCAATTTTCAGTGGTAGAGTGTGGTCAAAGAAGGGTCGCTTGGTCTGTTTCTGCCAAGGGGCGGTATCAAAACGAGCGGAAGACTCGTTCATCAAGGGTACTCGGTCTTGGGCCGAATTTCTTGATCTTGGTATGCATACAATTCCAACGTCGTGTCCTGTCTGGCGGCAGTGGGGGCAGGGACAGTGTGGTCATCGCTGTACTACTTTCCATGTGTCAGCGTAAATTCTGAGCCCAAAGTGTAGTTTGTCCACAGAAGAAACAAGCATCTGACTTAGGTTAATTGGGTGCCTGTCCGGTAGGTGGGCAAGAAGGGCATGCAGGGGCTCGGTTGTGGTTGGCGGGTACTGGGTTATGGTGATCTGAAACCAGCCAGGGGCTGGTTGATTTTGTGGATCCAAGTGTAAAAATTCATCATGGTGTTCTGCATGGAAAGGAAAAAGGGTTAGAGGTGATAGCAGAAAGAGGTGTGGTTGCTGGGGTGGCAGAATCCGCTGAAGCTGGTGCGGACATGGCAGCAGATCATGGCAGGTTGCTCTTCCTCTTACCAGATCCACACATTCCAGCAGTCTTGTTCACTACAGCGGCAGTATCCTGTCCATCATCAACATTTTCTCTCAGTATGGGTCTGAACTCCCTTCATTCTGGTGGGGCCGAACGTTAAACACAATGCTCACATCCCACGAGTTTGTGTCACCAGTATGCCTGTCCATAGCAATTTCGTGATCTGTGGACTTACAAGATTTGATTTGGTGACCTAAAAATATAAGTCTATACAATGAGTTTACCTAAACAATTAAAAATATGCTAGATAAAACTACAATAAGAGCATACGAAAACATGAGACATAGAGACGGGTAGATGAACTTTTAAACATGGGGCTTCCAGAGGTACCACACAGACTCGTAGGTCCGCAGAGGTATCCCCGCAAGGGAGGCTCCCGTACACGAGACTTAACTAGTTAACTTAACATAAGTAATTATACCTCTAAACTGAAAGGAAGAAGGTTATCTCGGACGAAAAGTGATGTGCCTCACGCGGGCACTACTCCTAGTGCAAGTTTTGGGTAAGGAGTATTATCCTGGCGTGGACCATCTTCGCAGAATCCTTGTGAGAGGCAAGTGCCTCACGTGGGCCTCCATCTCGGGAAAGTGTCGCCACTGCTTAAAGCGGAAGAAGAATAGCAGGCAAAAATGGGCCTACTCTAATATTTCAATCAAAAATGCTTTAGAAAGAAAAGACCATACCTAGTGAGATTATGACTATAGGGATGCGCACTGTTTTATGTGAAGACGGGACGGAGGATTCCCGATAGATTCCCTTGTCACTGTCTTATGTAGTTCTTTGTTTGCTGTATTAGCAGTTGCCACTTTATTTCTGCGGGCTTTCTGCTTTGCTTAATTCAGAACAAGAGTTAGTTTAGGCCGCAACTGGCTGATATCTACCTAGCTATTAGACACGGCTGCCGTGGAGAACAGATGTCCCAAAGACACCAATACTAGTGACAGCACTCATACATGTTACGTAGCAGGATCTCCGAACTGGATAAGAATCCGGACATCCCACCCCGCCACCACATAAAACATTACAAGACATGGGTTACATTTCATAAAAGCATTATTAGACCATTTCTCCTATTCGTGGGGTTAAGAGAGACGAATTCCCAATGTAAATGTCCTTCCCACAAGGGCATGGCAGATTTAAATATCATGCCCAGACATTGTAACAGAATTCGGTGGGAATGGGCATCTCGCCTGTCACCGGTTCCTATGGAACTAACCATTTTACCTGTCATTAGGTTTATATACAAGTTGCCAGTTTTACACTGCAGTGAGGGAGGATTGTCAGTAAATAAGATAATAATTAATACATGTGTTTTCGCAGTGCTTTCCTACATTGGCTTAAAGTGCTAACTACTAAGTATCCAAAGAGACAAGGGAAATGTATGTGACACCACACCCTGGCCATCACCGCTCAGAAACCCCAATAGTTTCCCAGAGTCGGATCAGCCCATGGTGCGGATGGGGACATCCAAACAATTAAGAAGCCACAAGGCTGAGTGGATCATGAAGAGAGACAAAATTTTACTTATGAGTCTTACCGGAGTGCCGGGCTAGATTATCGCACTACGGAAGAGAAGAGTATAGTACACAGTATGTAATGAAGAAAGTGTCTCTTATCATTTTGAACCTATCCTATTGAGCTGAATAGAAAAGGCTTAGTCGGTAGCAAGCCGGGCTAAACAGAGTTATAGTACGGACAGCGACCTCAGTGAAAAATTGTTAGTGGTGGGAGAAAGTGCTGCATATATAAGTGTTGCTGTATAGTGTTTCCTACGTGCACTGCAGTCCTATATGTTCTATGAATAAACAAATCACATGAATGGATGGCCACTGGCCATATATATACAAAATCTAACCAGAACAAACAATACAGTGTCGAATGATCAAGATATATATATCAGTACAGGTTAACGAACCTACTATAGTGCAGTTAGCAACACATTGAGGAAAAGGAGAATAATTATCAACAAATACAGAAATTATAATTAGTGGTCCGAAGAACCGTTATGGTTCCTTTTAGTCATCGGGACCGTTATTGCGGATACAATATAATTAACAAAACCTATACAGAGAAATAATTAGACTGTGAAGTATAGTTACTTGAATACTTGGTAGTCATTCCTAGGTTAGGCTACCATGTTACTGAAATTGATACGTCGATTCGTAGTCGACGTGAGATAATGCGCTCTCCAGAAGCTGGAAAGTTCCCGCAGGTTGGTTCCCGCATGCTGTTTTCCACAAACAAGACTTCCACAAGAACACTCATGGTGGGAGTACATCGCTTAGTGCTGTAGGCCCAATAGAATGTCTAATGAGCAGTCAGTAAAAGATACGATAGTACTACGTGGTGAAGAAAGTTCCACTACACCGATGGCATGGATGGAAGGTGTAAACAACCCGTGACTAGTGGGGGTTGTCAGAGGCAAACGAGGATACAAAACAAAGCTTCACGGTGCTGGGTACGTCATGCAGCTCTGAAGACGCACCGGGCAGAGTTTACTTGCTGCGGTCGAAAGTCGAAAGAACCGAGACGATAGTAGTGCAGCAGCGATTGAAATACCATTTTTAGGCGTGGCTGGCAGATCCGGCGAGTCATCCATCAAAGAACATCCCGTCTCTACATCGGTAGACTCACATATTCAGACCGTAAAGGCCTCACCGCAAATATGTGTTCCGAATGTAGCTGTTAGTATTCGTGAACAATTATCAGAAGTTCTAAATTACTCCTGTAAATGGGGCGGGTTGGAGAACTGTATGCTAAGGGATAAAAACCTGACACATAGTGAAGGAAGACACGCATTGTCTATCACGCTTGTTAGTAGCTGGTACAGATCCAACCTGTTCGGCCCCTGGCCAAGGATGCTCTCGATTTCTCGATCGCTTCTCCTTTTATACTCCTCATGACATCACAGGCGCAGGCTTCATCCAATCATAATTCGAGCAAGAGCCAATCAGTGCGCAGCTAATAATAGTGCAGTCGAACGTTCTAGAACATTCTAGAAGCTTTGCGTCCACGTGGTTATGACGTCACGGCAATATTTTGAAGCTAATCATGAAGGGTTTTCCCTGGATTTTGAAATGGTTTACAGATTTGAAAAGCCCGGTGAATTCTGGTCTTGATTAATGCCAGATTTGACGGGAACAGGCAATCACTAAGGATTACAGGGTACCATCTTTCTGCACTAAAAGTGCCATCCTATCTAGATCATAACTACGTGCTCCATATAAGCAGCGTCCGGGCGCGCGCATGCGCATCAGGAGTTTTAACGAACTTAGTCGTTTTTCGACACGCTATCTCTCCCATAGGCCCATATATGCTTATGCCTCTACCCAGAGGGGCGTGTTCAGGAAACGAATTCATGATGGGCGGCGCGTACCCAGCTCAGCTGGTATGGCTGGTATCCAACCGGTTGATCCGAACTACACCACCTCCTCCTAGTTTGACATCCGTGGCAAATGATTGCAAATGGTGGATCGAAGCACGGACATACACTAGGCGGGAATTATAGGCTTTCCGCGTAGGCACGTGGCCGGAGAGGAGTAGTGACGCATTAGACGTGTATTCAAGAGACAGAGCACATAGTGATGCTAAGAGGAGGGGGAGGCATACTTTTAGTTTTAAATCTTGACCTGGAATTATTTTGTTTTTATTACTAATATTACGGTGCGTGCTATAACATTATTTAGTTGATGATTCTAAACAACAGCTCACATGGGTGTTCTTTCTGAGTGCAGATAATCATGATCTCCGCAAAGAACACCCAAGCTCCAATGTACCACAATTTATATTTGTAAGTATATATATATATATAAATATAATAAGAAAAAGACAAGGTATATCTAGACCATGTAACATACCCTTATGAGGTATTTATTTATTAAATCACACCATATTACTTGCATTCCCCAGGTAAATAAAGGGGTATGCAACACGTATCACTTAGCATTATCATTATACAAAATATCTATTTGCGGCCTGCTATTGCGGGTCCGCAACGGTCAGCTCTCGCTGGCCTCATATCCATCCTGACGGCTGAGACAGGAAGAAAAATAATAAGAAAAATAAGATATATATAACAAAAACATAAGAATTGGTTTATCAGGCAGCCTCAGCGTAGCTGAGATTGCATGATGGAATTGTGACGTTATTGCACTGCGGGATGTTGTATTCTATACGTCACACACGACGTTCTTATGACATCGGAGTCCACAGTGCTCATTTCGTGTGAGACACAACCGGGCACTGAAGTGTGCGGCTGTGTCAGATAACCATAGTCATCCTAAGGATGGGGTTAAATTGATCTAACATATATAATAAGAAGAAAAGTATTTTTTTTAAATAAAGTAATAATTAATACATTTCCACGAATCGCCTATTGATATGTCTGCTGAATTACATATGATCACACCTCTGCAGTGAAATTTCCCCCATTGAGTCTGGGTCCCGCGACTGACGGCTGTGGGTCGTGGTGGATGCACTGTCATTGCTTAGATGCTTTCACTATTATTGGCACTGTCTGAAACATCCGAAGTGATGGTGGCGGAAATATGCGCTCCATTATGTCTCTTACAGTTACCGCTGGCTCCAATATATTCGTCCGTATAGCAGCGACGGTACTAGTGGTTGCCAATGTTGCTGATGTGGTGGTGGTGATGGTAACTGTCATGGTGACGGTTGTAGCTGTCGTGGTGGTCGCTGTAGCTGTTGTGGTGATGGTGGCGAGCCGTGCCATAGGCTGAAGTCATAGTGCGGGAGCGGATACGGCGGGAGACGACATCTTCCAAAACTTAGCATACTTTAGTAAACGACTTGCGGTGATGTTAGACATGGGCTGGATATCCTGTGTGTGGGTGATCCATCTATTTCCCGTGTATGGACGTTCCGGCATGGTTCCCTTTCTGATTGCTGGGTCAGATAGGCGAGGAGATGGATGCTGAATAGCATGGGTCGGAGTTACACTTATTGTCACAGGCTGCGACGGTCCTGGTCCTTCGTCTATGGAAAGTTTGGGGTGGAGATGGAGACAGCGGGTAACTTCTATGTCTATTTCCGCAGGTGTCGTAATTACCACTGAAATCGGCTGACTAGCTAACACTGTTTGAGATACTATGGTGGCGGGTGTAATGACCGTAGCCGGACAGCTAATAACCGATTCGGGTGCTGCCGAACTGGATTCTGCGGGAGATCTTCGCTTCTTACTCTGCTTCAGGACTGGTGTGGATGAAGTGACAGGTACCGGTGTAACACTTCCAGACGTGGCTGCGGGCAGGATTTCACGTCTGGCTGTCGGTACATTGCTTACTGTAGCCGCGGGAAGACGATGGTTAATGGGATATCTACGAGTAGTGTTCATCGTGTGGGCCATTTTCTTGGTCGGGAGAACTTTAACCGGGAGCTGAGATTCGAAGCGGGTGGCTAAAATGGCATGATCCTCGTTCTCTTCCCCAGGAACTAACGTCACTTCCAACACATGGTGATCATAACGGAGCGTGTGTGTCACCCCGTAGCGAGTAGTGGTGTAGAGATACTGGCACATCACATAAAAGGCTTACTGGAAAAGATGATCCTTATTAACATGAAGGGTGCGGTCGGATTTCCTAGTGAAAGTTCTGGTACATGGCTCTCCGCTAGCTAACAACGAGTTACCCGGGAACCGCTTTGGAACTGGTACCGATTCTTCTTCAGATGAATCCGACAACGCTAAATCTTCAAGGAGTGACATCTTGTTCCCGCATGGCAGTTAGTTGCGGGAACCTTATTCAAAACCTAATGCCCTATCTCTTCATGGTTTATAACTTTCCAGGACAAATATAGTAATGAAATAATAAGAAAAACAGCAGAATTTGGTTTGCGACACGAAAGAAGCCTAATGCTATGTTCTTCCCTGGTGTCGAGGTTTGATGGGAAGACAAAGTTTCAGAGCGCGCTTCCTCCTTTTATACTGTTTGGTGACGTCACAGGCGGCGGATGACCACACCTAAAAGTTTTAACAGGTGATTCGGTCATCCTTATATGAATGTTTCCTCGTTTTCCGTCCAGGACGTCATAGGATTAATTCCTCCCATATAAAGGGAGTACTTTTAATTATAGGAAGAATGGCTCATTAAACTTGTCTTTATTTCACACATTCAACAGCCAACAATCAACATGAAAATGTGGTACTACTTTTTCTTGGCGGAGCCTCACCTTTTAATCAGCGTGATGCGGTTCTCCAGGTTGGATGCTTATAAACTTGCCTCTAAAATTTTCGGCTGGAGCGTCCGATGGGGTGTGTGGGAGCCAGGTGACGTCAGCGGTAATATCCCGGACTCACCCTCGCCACTCCTCCATCACGCTGTGGTAGTTGCGTCTTTGGACGGCTCTTTTGTTTAAAGCGTTTGATCCAATTTACTGGAAATAGCAGTAAATGTCACGTGGCTCTAAAAAGCACGTGGTTGATCGGAAACGTGTATGCTGTCTATGGCGACGGCCAAAATGCTGTTGCTGAGGTGTAGTCTGTTGCAGAGGCGAGAGATAGGAATATATATGTTACATCAAGATCTTTATAATGTCCCTTATTTGCGCGAGTTCTTTAACATGCGTCTTAGTAGGTGTCTGTAATAGGTGGTTCTCAGCCCGTGTTGATTATAGACTGGAATGCAAGGAAGAGAATTTTTGAAATTCTCTTTGTAATTTTACTGTTAGATTTTTTGATGCCGCTTTACCGGTCTGTGCGCTAATAATTTGTAGTACGGTAGAGCAGTTTTTGCTTTTAATCAAAAATTTAACAGTAAAGTTGTAAGTAATTTTGATGTGTGGTTTAAACAGTTCTATTCATGCGGTAGATCAACATTATTGACCCCGTCAAGATATGTGGCTTCCGAGCGGGAGGGTTGGCCAAGCATTCTCCCTAATGGGTAGAACTAGCTCCTGTCCCGGCCTAGACCAAACACATTAGTACCATTTTAATAATGATTAAATTACAATACAAATCGCAAAAATGTGTGCCACAGTTTATTACAATTTACAATGCCCTCGTTCGGAGATTGTGAATACTGCCAACCTGAGTGTCTGTGTTTCTGTCATGTTGGTGATTTGAATCGGATATGCGTGACTGGTTTTCTGTGGATGGTACTGGCGCTGTGGTGAAGGTGACGTGTTTATGGCTGCCAGGTGCGGAAGGTGGGAGGGAGAGGCAGCGTGAATGTCAACTTTTTCGAACCCTGAGGGTGTTTCACTCTGTAATGGCCGAGCCGTGGGAAGAACAGAGTTACTTTAGAGCGTAGATGACCTGTTGGATGCTGTCGTAACTTTAATCAATCCATTGTCGAATTCAACTTTTCGGTAGCAAAATCCTACTCGTGACTGACGACAATGCGGGCATCTTGCTCTCTTAATAATATTGACTGTTATTATGTGTAGATGAAGTATGTAGTTTAGCTGTTTCCGTACAATGTCGGGAAAAAGAGAAAGGGGGGAGGATCGTTGGGCAAACGTCCTCCCGTGATGTGTACTGTTGATGGCTGTAGTGCATTCCTGATATCCATATGATTAGCTCTCCCATAACTGGATAAGAAGGTGTGTGCGGGAGATTTGTTGGCTGCTGTCTGTTGATGATAATGATGTTGTTGGGATGTTCATGCTGCTGTATGATCCCGATGATATAAGCAAAGTGGGCGCATTCCAGTTTTCCACGCTGGTGAACGCCAAGTCTGTTGTTTTATTACGGGAGGTGTAGGCTGCAGGAGAGATTATTTCTCCCGCAATTTGTGCGGGAGGAATTTGTTGCGGGAATATTTATGTCTCTACCGGCAATTAATTAAGATCGGTAGGTGCTGCTAAATGCAGTTGTTGCCGATGTTGAATGTCTCCATTATGCTGAGTATAACCGAGCAAGTATGTGATGTACGTGCAATGATGAATTGGGGCATCCAATCTTGAAGCCAGGTGTATTCTTGTAGGTGTTGGCGGTCTGTCGGTTGTGTGATGTTCTGACTGCTCTGTTGCAGCAGTCTCTCTCATATCTGAAGATTGACAGTCAACAAACGACGAGTGGAGTGTGAAATGGACTGGGCTGGTGATGTCCGAACTAGGTGTGTAGATAAGGGACGCGAATTGGAGTGATGATGGTGGTGGGACTATTGGAGCGGGTGTCGCTTGGGGGGGGGGGCAGGGTGTAGTTTCGTGATTTCAGGAATTGGTTGGGTACACCTTGTTGTACGGTTCTGTGGTTCTAGACAAGCCAAGGCTTCATCCAGCCTCTTCACTTCCATGCTATTTACCACATGTTCCACCCCACAGGAAGCATGGCTTGGGTCATCCTCAGCTTCTGCTTGTGGTAACTCTATGATGCGGGGGGGGGGGCATAGCATGAAGCGGGTGGGAATGGGAAGAGATCGGAGGAACAACTTTTCCATCCGGTCCCTTGGACAAAACAAACACGAAATTCTTCAGATACGACTTCTCAGATCGAGTAGATCCGTGCTGAGGAGGGAGAGGGCGAGTATGTATCCCGTCATCGTAGTCAGCGTTAGCCGCATGTTCATCCACATTCTGGCTTGGTAGAAGTGGGGCTGAACTAGCACCGTGGTTCTCTGCGCTAACTGGGGGAATACTTATTTCCATAGAAACATTTGTCTGGGTACCGGTGTCACGAGAAACGCCCAGTCCGAGCTCTGGTGCTGGGTCGTCACTGACACAAGGTTTAAGTCGATCGAAGTGGATAACTGAGGTCAGGCCATCCGAAGCACGGATATGGTAGGTCACGTCT
Organism: Chaetoderma sp. LZ-2023a; assembly: GCA_034401795.1. Taxonomy (NCBI): domain Eukaryota; kingdom Metazoa; phylum Mollusca; class Caudofoveata; order Chaetodermatida; family Chaetodermatidae; genus Chaetoderma; species Chaetoderma sp. LZ-2023a. The sequence continues at coordinate 32,893,819 of CM067374.1, read as the reverse complement.
GACGTCTTACCTACTACCACATAGGGGCCTTTCCACTGGTAACTCAGTTTACTTGGCACGTTTGCAGACCATCGTGAATCGTGTACCCAAACCATTCTTCCTGCTTCATATGGATCTCCATTCACTCTCTGGTCATGCCATGTCTTTTGCCGTCGGTGTGCAGTGGATAGTGTTTCTCTCACTAACTCATGGGCTTGTTCAATCCTTTGCCACAAGAGTTCGACATAGAGAGATGGTGAATTTTTCTGCCCTGGAATCCGTGATATAGCCAGATCCAGGGGTAAGGCTAATTCACGGCCTAACATTAACCGAGCAGGGGTGTAGCCCATGCTGGAATGTTCCAAAGTGCAGTAAGCCATGAGTAGATACGGGAGCCGTAGGTCCCAGTCTCTACAATCAAGGCGTGTTTCCTTGGTAAACATCTCCGTGAGAGTTCTGTTGAATCTCTCTACCATCCCGTCGCTTCGGGGGTGATATGGAGTTGTCCTTGTTTTGACGATATGGAATAATTTGCAGAGCTCTGATATGAGCCGGCTCTCAAAATTACTTCCTTGATCGGAGTGCAACTCATAAGGCATACCAAAGCGGCAGAACACATTGCTGGCCAAGACCTCCACTACGGTGGATGCCACTTGATCTTAGCATATGCTTCTACTCACTTCGTAAAATAATCCTGTAATACGAAGATGTATTTATTTCCATCATCCCTCGTATTCAAGGGTCCGAGCACGTCGATAGCCAGTCGATCCCACGGTGCACCAACAATCTTAATTTGCGATGGTGTGATATGGTGTTGGCCAACAGCGCGTTTTTGGTATGAGATACAGTTGGCAATCCATGCCTTGACACTATCGCGAATCCCGATCCAGTGGAATCTCAGTTTGATATGGGCAACAGTCCTTTCCACGGCCAGATGTCTGGCATTATCATGTAGTTGTTTCAATATAAGTTCACGATAACTTTCCAGAACTACCAAACGGTTGTTAATGTATAGAACATTATTTATTAATTGACATTCTTCGAACCATTGGTAATAATATTTTGCTGTGGTGGATAAGGGTGTTACGGATTCCTTAGGAGGATGTACCCCCTACTGAATCCATGCATATATATTCCGTGTCTTCACATCTGTTGTTTGGTGGTGTGCGATTTTCTCCGGATTCCACTCTGTGCACCACAATTCGGGGAACTCTGGAGATGGCTGTGTTGACTGTGTCACGGTGGCAGCCTCTTCGTGTTCAGCTTCCCCGCCGATTCTTCTAAGAGCGTCAGCATTTCCATGCAATTTTCCGGGACGGTGAGCAACGTTAAAGTTATAGGCCTGCAGGGATTCCTGCCATCTTGCTACCTGGCCCTCCGGATTTTTTAAGTTCCTGAGCCACCGTAGTGAGGCATGGTCTGTACAGAATGTAAAAGGGTGGCCGTACAGAAAGTGCTTATAATACTTGATGAAATGGACCGCCGCCAATAGTTCTCGCTTGGTGGTTGCGTATCTTCTCTCCGTTTTATACAGAGTACACGAATCGTAACCCAACACCTGCTCTGTTTCGTCTTCGGTGACATGAGATAGAACCGTGCCTATAGCGAAAGCTGATGCGTCAGTGTCTAAGATGAAATTGAGGTTTGGATTAGGATGAGCAAGAATATGAGCTTTCACACTCACTCGTCCACTCAAATGGTCGATCTTTCTCGGTGATCTTGTAGAGGGGTGACGCAATCTCGCTGAAATGTCGGATGTAACGGCGATAGTACTGGCATAGGCCAAGGAAACTCCGTGTCTCCGTAACTGAAGAGGGCCGAGGCCACTCTGCTACAGCCTTGGTTTTCGATGGCTGTGTAGCCACTCCATCACTGGATATGATGTGTCCCGGGAACTCGACGCTCTGTCTGATGGGATGACATTTCATCAGTTAGAGTTTCAAATTGGCCGTGCGGAATCTTGAAAGCACGGTGTCCAAATTCGTCAAGGTTTGCTCAAACGAGGGTCCAAATACTATTACGTCATCGATGTAACAGAGACAGATCTCCCATTACAGGGTGGTTAATACCTGCTCAATGAGTCATTCAAAAGTTCCGGTAGCATCTTGCGGAATTGGAAAAGGCCGTCCCTACAAACGAACGCCGTCTTTTCCATATCAGCTTCATCCATGGCTACTTGCCAGTAACCACTAGTTAAATCAAGGGTACAAAACCACTTGGCTCCGGACAAGGAATCCAAGGCCTGATCTATCCGTGGTAATGAGTAAGCATCCTTAACACTAAGATCATTAAGGCGGCGGTAGTCTATACAAAACTGCAAGGATCTGTCCTTTTTGCCTGCTAGCACTATAGGGCTAGCCCATTGAGATGCTGAGGGTTCAATAATACCAGTCCGCAACATGCCGTTCACTTGTTGGTGTGCTTCTACTTCCTTGTGAATGGGAAGATGTCATACCGGTTGTCGTACAGGGCGATTACTGCCTGTATCGATGGAGTGTCATACGAGATGAGTTTCCCCGAGATCCATGTCTCCGGAGGAAAAACTATCACAATATTTATGTAGTAGTTTCCGAATTTCTCGTTTTTGTGATTGCAGTAATCCAACGGTGGCATGTAGATATAAATCGTGTAAATGTTCGGGTAAATCATCAGTCATTTGTGGTGTAGTGTCAGAAAATGCAGGTGATTCCAATGAGATTATGTCCACTAAATGGCCACAGCGTACTCCGGGTTCCAGAGTGATGTGATCTGCGGTACCATTGAACACTCCAAAAGGTATTTTCCCTTTATTAGTAGTGTCCACTATTATGCGGGGACTTGTGCATTGTGAGGCGATCATATAATCAGGGTCGGGTTCCAGCATGGCGATGTGTGTGTGGCTTCCTAATTGTGGTGCGGTGGCCCATAAGATCTGTTCCTGTCCCGGCTCAACTGTGGCGGTACTTGATAATATTACCGCACACGTACCGTACAATGACGATGCTGATCCGAGAGGTATTCGTCGGCCGTGTATGTCGAGTTCTTGTTGTCTGCAGCGTATGATGGCTTCGCTGGCACTGAGGAAATCAGAGCCAAGGAGGGCATCATTATAAATAGAGGTGATGATAACTCTATTTGAATAACTAAATTAACCACACCAGCTACGGGTACATCGGCTCCCATAGCCGTCTGTCGGTAAATATTTGTAGGCTTAAGGGGGGGGGGGGCTTCTTATGAGGTGGGATGCTCTCATATAATCGCTGGTTAAATACTGTGATAGAAGCACCTGTGTCGACGGTGGCACTAGTGGAAACGCCACTAAACAGACAGGCACATTTGTAGATTACTTTGCGATGTACCTGCAGAAGAGTTTCCAATGATGCTGTCCATGATAATGGTATAGGAACATCATCACTCTGTATATATTCGGACTGTTTCCGTATTGCTTCTTATATGGTTGTGGATGGCTGGGTGAGGAAAGGGCCAGTTCACCGTCGCCGCTGGTGTGAAGACTGTGGTGAAGACGGAGCAGCGGGTAGCAATGGTGGGGATGATGTTGCTGTTTCGGTGTAGGTGCTATTGGTGTAGATGGCGGTGCATACGGGATGACGAATAAGCTCTACCTGCGCAAGCCATTTCCTACAATGCTTCATAGGATGCTTTGGTGAAGCGCAGAAGAAACAATGATGATGCCAAGGACGTGCGTTCCTCCGTTTATGTCGGCGCTTGCGGATCCATGAGGCAGAGTGAATTGTCCCTCCCGAATCGCTACTGTCTGTGGATGCGGAAGATGATGCTGGCGGGGGTGGTGTTCTGCATACCACCAGAGGGCACCGAGAATCTAGTGTCTTGGTGGCGGGACGTGGTGCTTTCAAAAACATTGTCTCAGCGGAGGTGCTACAACCTACCACTGCCGTTTTACATAGGAAATAAGGCTTGTCGTGTGCGGAAAAAGAGGGGGATGTGCTTGCTGCGGTTAGGGGGGGGGGGCAACGTAGGCACTGACGTATGTGAAGCCATGTATTTTGGTGTCGGTGTGTAAGCTGATTTCTGTGGATGATGGTTAGCCACTGAACGTTGTTGCATGAAAGCCGCGGTTGAGCCGGGAGATGGATACAGGCACCGAAGTGGCTCATTGTGATTCAGTACCCTTAGGGGTTTGACTGTTTCTCTGGTTGTAGCGTGCTATGGTCTGGAGCAGGCCTTGTAGAGGGAGGTCAGTTAGGACACCGCTCCCTCCAATGTCCTGGCTGACAACAGCCAAAACAGGTGTTCAGTGGCGGTGCGGTGCTGGTGGTGTTTGCTGTCCTAAACTGGGTGGTGGCGAGGTTGGTGCTGAGTGTTGTAACTAAATTAGTGAGTGCGGAGATTTGTTTGTTAATCTCTTCTATCCGCTCTCTCTCATGTTGCCGTTGTTGTTGTTATTTAGCTGCTTCCCACACCATGGGGCTCCGTTGTACCCTCCTCTATGGGCATGGCCCCTTCCTCCAGGCGCTTGATTCTGACTGGGATTCTGCATATCCGTTGGTGGTCGTGTCTGTGTGGCTGGTGTTGATGATCTGGGGAGAGCACTAGCGGCCGGGACGATAGCTGCACCCTCTATCTCGTTGATAGGATGGAGATGGCGTCGGTTATTCTTTTCCCGCTCCAGAAAGTTCTCAATGCGTACCGTGGTTGCCAGTAATTGAGCCAAACTTCCGTGGTCGCTGAGAAACAGTTTTTCTTTCAGGGCGGGTTCACCGCTTAATGCATCAATGAATGTGTCTAAATGCAACGGTATCATGCCATCCGTATTGGTGCTCGGATAGGCACGGGTGACTAGCCTCCTAATTCGGCTAGCCAACTCAGGAAGAGTTTCTCCCGTGCATCGTCGAAGATTTTTGAGTTGAAGATGACTGGGTTCTCCGAGGGCTGTGTCGCCAAATCGCTCCGTTAGTGCTCGTTCCAACTGTGTGTAGGTGGGTGTCTAATCTGTTCCCAGATGCGCAAGAATTTGAAGGGCTTTTCCGGAAGGTTTTGCGGCGAGATATTCACCCATTTGCAAATCGTCTCAGCAGTTAGTCCGACTTACGATCTCGAACTATATCTTATAATTGGTCCAGTCATTCTCCCCACTAAATTCGGGACGGGGGATGACTCGGCCAAGACCGCGGGAAGAATGCAGTGGTTGAAATCCGGGTGGTGTGGGTATCTGGGAAGTTGATGACTGTACTGAGGTTGGTCATAGTGCAGATGGTGGTAGTGTCGGTGTTTCTCGTCGATGCCGATGCCGAGGAGCCAGGACACACGTACTCCAATTTAATGAGTCCGCCCCGTTTGTAGAGGCATAGACCGGCATGGGTCTATGGACAGGAGGCAGATTATTGTGAAGATTATGTGGTCGTTCCTCCCGACGTGATGACTGACGTTCCTCATATAGTGGTGGTGCTGTCGGCTGACGATCGTGATGTGTCACATGACTGATATACCGACGAAACGGTGGTGCCGATTCCTCCCAATATTGCGACTGTAATCCCCTTGAGCACAGTGTTTCGCTAGAAGGGGGCGGTGTGGGAGGTTGTCTATGTTGTGGATTATTACCAGGCCTTACAGTTTCCGTAGATGACACGGGTGAACAATAGTAGTCTGAAGGGCTGTAGATATGCCCGTACTCGGGTCTTTGTCGGAGTCGTCCACCATTCGGCTCTGTTGATGTTGGCCTGTCGCGGATGTCTGATATTGTTCTGAATTCTGTTCCCGCCAGTGAGGCATCTTGAAAGGTGCCATCGCTAACAGGCGAAAACAGGTTATAGTGCAGAGTTGTTGATTCCACTGAATCTCTGGCATAGTCGGTGAGCGTGTGTGCTGAGAAACCGTCGTATGAGGCTACCTCTTGATCGAGGGAGTCCTCGCTAAACGGAGATGGTATTGAAGTAAGCTCACTATATGGTGTGGGCATGAGTTCACTGCGCATTATTGATTTTCTTCGAGCCCCACATCTGGCGCCACTTGTTGCTCGCCGGGTAGTGGTGGGCCATTCCGGTGTATCATGTCGAATTGCCGCACCGCAAGTGCATGGTGAGTGATGACGCTGGTTAGCATCCGATCTTGGGGTGACTGACCTTGTACGAGACTGCCCTGCGGGAAAATAAAACTGGCTCCTAAGGCCGGTTGAACTCAATTGTTCCAGTGGGGCTGTGCGACCATCGTCGCGAACGTTAAACACAACGGTCTCATCCCACGAATTTGTGTCACCAGTATGCATGGCCATAGCAATTTCGTGATCTATGGACTTACAAGATTTGATTTGGTGACCTAAAAATATAAGTCTGTACAATGAGTTTACCTAAACAATTAAAAATATGCTAGATAAAACTACAATAAGAGCATACGAAAATAGGAGACATAGAGACGGGTAGATGAATCTTTAAACATGGGGCTCCCAGAGGTACACACAAACTCGTAGGTCCGCAGATGTATTCCTGCAAGGGAGGCTCCCATACACGAGACTTAACTAGTTAACTTAACATAAGTCATTATACCTCTAAACTGAAAGGAAGAAGGTTATCTCGGGCGAAAAGTGATGTGCCTCACGCGGGAACTACTCCTAGTGCAAGTTTGGGTGAGGAGTATTATCCTGGTGTGGACCATCATCGCTTAATCCTTGCGAGAGGCAAGTGCCTCGCGCGGGCCTCCGTCTTGAGAAGGTGTCGCCACGGCTTAAAGCAGAAGAAAATGGTAGGCAAAATGGGCCTGCTCTAATATTTCAATCAAAAATGCTTTAGAAAGAAAAGACCATACCTAGTGAGATTATGACTATAGGGATGCACACTGTTTTATGTGAAGACGGGACGGAGGATTCCCGATGGATTCCCTTGTCACCATCTTATGTAGTTCTTGGTTTGCTGTATTGGTAGTTGCCGCTTTATTTCTGGTGGCCTTCTGCTTTGCTTGATTCCTTTTAGTTGTTTTCAGAACAAGAATTAGTTAAACCGCAACTGGCTTATATCTACCTAGCTATTAGACACGGCTGTCGCGGAGAACAGATGTCCCAAAGACACCAATACTAGTGACAGCGCTCATACATGTTACGTAGCAGGATCGCCTAACTGGATAAGAATCAGGACATCCCACCCCACAACCACATAAAACATTACAAGTCATGGGTTACATTTCACAAAAGCATTATTAGACCATTTCTCCTATCGTTATGGTGTGGGTAAGAGAGACGAATTCCCAACGTAAATGTCCTTCCCACAAGGGCATGGCAGATTTAAATATCATGCCCAGACATTTTAACAGAATTCGGTGGGAATGTGCATCTCGCCCGTCACCGGTTCCTATGCAAGTAACCGTTTTACCTGTCATTAGGTTTATATACAAGTTGCCAGTTTTGCACTGCGATGCAGGAGGATTGTCAGTAAATAAGATAATAATTAATACATGTGTTTTCGCAGTGCTTTCCTACATTGGCTTAAAGTGCTAACTACTAAGTATCCAAAGATACAAGGGAAATGTATGTGACACCACACCCTGGCCATCACCGCTCGGAAACCTCAATAGTTTCCCAGAGTCGGATCAGCCCATGGTGCGGATGGGGACAACCAAACAATTAAGAAGCCACAAGGCTGAGTGGAACACGAAGAGAGACAAAATCTTACTTATGAGTCTTACCGGAGTGCCGGGCTAGATTATCGCACTACCGGAAGAGAAGAGTATATTACACAGTATGTAATGAAGAAAGTGTCTCTGATCATTTTGAACCTATCCTATTGAGCTGAATAGAAAAGGTTTAGTCGGTAGCATGCCGGGCTAAACAGAGTTATAGCATGGACAGCGACCTCAGTGAAAAATTGTTGGTGGCGGGAGAAAGTGCTGCATATATAAGTGTTGCTGTATAGTGTTTCCTACGTGCACTGCACTCCTATATTTTCTATGAATAAACAAAACATATGACCGGATGGCCACTGGCCATATATATACAAAGTTTAATCAGAACAAACAATACGGTGTCGAATGATCAAGATATATATATCAGTACAGGTTAACGAACCTACCATAGTGCAGTTAGCAACACATTGAGGAAAAGGAGAATAATTATCAACAAATACAGAAATTATAACTAGCAGTCCTAAGACCATTACGGTTCCTTTTAGTCATCTGGACCGTTATTGCGGATACAATATAGTTAACAAAACCCATATAGAGAAATAATTAGACTGTGAAGTATAGTTACTTGAATACTTGGTAGTCATTCCTAAGTTAGGCTACCGTGTTGCTGAAATTGATACGTCGATTCGTAGTCAACGTGAGATGATGCGCTCTTCGGAAGCTGGAAAGTTCCTGCAGGTTAGTTCCTGCAAGCTGTTTTCTGCAAACAAGACATCTGCAAGAACACTCATGGCGGGAGTACATCGCTTTTTGCTGGAGGCCTAATAGAATGTCTAACGAGCAGTCAGTAAAAGATACGATTATACTACGTGATGAAGAAAGTTCCCATACACCGATGGCACAGATGGAAGGTGTAAACAACTCGTCACTAGCGGGGGTTGTCAGAGGCAAATGAGGATACAAAACAAAGCTTCACGGTGCTGGGCACGTCAGTCAGCTCTGAAGACGCACCGGGCAGAGTTTACATGCTGCGGTCGAAAGTCTAAAGAACCGACACGATAGTAATGCGGAGGTGATTGAAATACCACCTTTAGGTGTGGCCGGCAGATCCGGCGAGTCATCGATCAAAGAACATCCTGTCTCTACATCTGTAGACTCACATATCAGGCCATAAAGGCCTCACCGCAAATTTGTGTTCCGAATGTAGCTGTTAGTGTTCGTGAACAATTATCAGAAGTTCCAAATTACTCCCGTAAATGGGGAGTTACAAAATTGTTTTAGTGCGGTGGGTTGGAGAACTGCACGCTACAGGATAAAGGCCAGACACATAGCGAAGGAAGGCGTGTATTGTCTGTTGCGCTTGTTAGTAGCTGGTACAGATCCAACCTGTTCGGCCCCTGGCCGAGGATGCTCTCGATTTCTCGATCGCTTCTCCTTTTATACTCCTCGTAACGTCACAGGCGCAGGCTTCATCCAATCATAGTTAGAGCAAGAGCCAATTAGCGCGCAGCAAATAATAGTGCAGTCGAACGATCTAGAACATTCTAGAAGCTTTGCGTCCACGTGGTTATGAAGTCACGGCAATATTTTGAAGATAATCATGAAGAGTCTTCCCTGGATGACTCAGCCATTTCTCAACCGATTTTCAAATGGTTTACAGATTTGAAAGGCCCGTTGAATTCTGGTCTTGATTAATGCCAGATTTGACGGGAACAGGCAATCAATAAGGATTACAGGGTACCATCTCGGTACACTAAAAGTGCCATCCTATCTAGGTCGTAACTACGCGAGCCATATAACAGCGTCCTGGCACGTGCATGCACATCAGGCGTTTTAACGAACTTAGTCGTTTTTCGACACGCTATCTCTCCCCTAGGCCCATATACGCTTATGGCTCTACCCAGAGGGGCGTGTTCAGGAAACGAATCCAGGGCAGCTGGTATTACTAGTAAAGTGCACCCACTTTAACGCAGGTTGTAAAGAATTTGAAACTTTGAAAGCTAAATTCTCAAGTTAGCTATGCAGGTATGCTGTCGAATATTTTAGGAAACTTATTTGACCGGGGCTGTTGATGCCTATCAAAAATATTCAACAGAAAATACAGAATGTTCATTAACTTGTAAATTCATCACTGACAGAAGTCGTACACTTCGTGATGGTTTTTCAGTTTTCGGGTCGGATATATATGTGATGTTGATTGTGACGTCAGTTAACATGTGGCGTATTTGATTATGACGTCATATATTTGAGTAACAGATCAGCTCTCTCCATTGTAATAACAATAAGGAACTACACACGAATAAGAATGGCAACATGAAAAGATAGAGTGATAATCAGAATATGGAATTCGCTGCTGATAAATGGTATTACGTTAGTCAACCATGTCTTTGAAACACAAAAATGAGACACCCACTAACGAAAGATAAATATATAATAAATAAATGTTATCTATTGTTGAAGTTCCGTTATAAATGACATCTAATTTCATTCATTTTGAGAATTGTCTACAGATACTGCCTGCTAATGAACATTGATGTTAGGTATTGCAACATATCAGCGGTAACACATCATGTGATCAATGTGAATCCTTTCCCCTGCATCTGGGAGCATATAGTTGAGCTAAGGACGAACGAAAATCTGCATTAAACATGAAATAAAGATATGGATTTACACACGAATTACCGTAGGCTACCCAAATGGAAATGGCATATGCTTCTACCGAAATACAAGATATACAATATGCATCAATGAGCCAGAACAAACACCAGGGTATCCAGCAGATGCAAAATAAGACTACCATTACCCCCAATGTACGGATAGCTTGTCTGTTTTGTGAACTAACTTTAACACATTCCTCAGCGGACACTGACTCGTTGAGTCTGGCTTGAGACCTTTTTCTGGCATTGGATATGGTTCCTTTGCCCTGACCTTGATTATGCTGTGATTGGCCATGATGGGCTTTCGACATGTTGTTTATATTCAAATCATTGTCTGTAGTTAGATGTGAGTCTGGCTCAAGACCGTTGCTATTTTCCACTCGATTCATGTCCCGTTTCCGAAGACAGAGTACAAGCCTCACGTACTCCACTACCATTAACACGATAGGTAGGTAATACACCAGTAGTACAGATGCTAGTCTGAAGTATTTATTAGGCAAAAAGTAACAGTCGTCGAGAACCAATGTGCCCTTTATCTCGTCAAACCAACGGAAGACAACTATGCATGGTACCCACAGTGCAAATGCGATTATCCAAATAGCAGCTGAGATTTTTCTAGCCCGAGCTTTGGTCGCAGTGGCACGATATTTCAGTGGCTCTGCCACTGCTCTTTCTCTGTCGTATGAAATGACACCCAGGTGCCATACTGATACTGCGCACAAGCTGTAATCTGATATAGCCCAGATGGTGCATGGAACGTTTCCCAGAGTCCAGTAGCCATAATAAGTGTAACTCGCCATGGTAGGAATAGTAGCTACACCAACAATAAGGTCTGCAACGGCTAATGAGAGAATATAGACACTATATATTGTGGATCTAAGACGTCGACTTTTCATCACACACAAAATTACTGAAGAGTTCCCCCAAATAGTAAGAAAGGTTAATCCAGCTACAGCGCCCATATCGAGGTATAGACTAGATTCACCACCTTGTAGATTTTGAAATAGAGTGAAGTTTTTGCTCTGTCGTTTTATGCCAAACAAAGAATATGTTTCATTACTAGTAGCAGACTCTAATTGATAGGCATCATTATGGAGTTGTTCCGTCACATCCATGATACTGTTCTTCCGCGAGATCACTTATAGCAGTACGATCTATATTCACAATGAAGTCCTGTGAATTACATAACAAACTCAGGAACCATACATATTAGATAGATAAATAGACAGACAGACAGACGGGCAGACAGATGGACGTCAGACGGGTGGGTGGGCGGGCGGGCCGGCCAGCGGGTGGGCGGATAGATAGATAGATAGATAGATAGATAGATAGATAGATAGATAGATAGATAGATAGATAGATAGATAGATAGATAGATAGATAGATAGATAGATAGATAGATAGATAGATAGATAGATAGATAGATAGATAGATAGATAGATAGATAGATAGATAGATAGATAGATAGATAGATAGATAGATAGATAGATAGATAGATAGATAGATAGATAGATAGATAGATAGATAGATAGATAGATAGATAGATAGATAGATAGATAGATAGATAGATAGATAGATAGATAGATAGATAGATAGATAGATAGATAGATAGATAGATAGATAGATAGATAGATAGATAGATAGATAGATAGATAGATAGATAGATAGATAGATAGATAGATAGATAGATAGATAGATAGATAGATAGATAGATAGATAGATAGATAGATAGATAGATAGATAGATAGATAGATAGATAGATAGATAGATAGATAGATAGATAGATAGATAGATAGATAGATAGATAGATAGATAGATAGATAGATAGATAGATAGATAGATAGATAGATAGATAGATAGATAGATAGATAGATAGATAGATAGATAGATAGATAGATAGATAGATAGATAGATAGATAGATAGATAGATAGATAGATAGATAGATAGATAGATAGATAGATAGATAGATAGATAGATAGATAGATAGATAGATAGATAGATAGATAGATAGATAGATAGATAGATAGATAGATAGATAGATAGATAGATAGATAGATAGATAGATAGATAGATAGATAGATAGATAGATAGATAGATAGATAGATAGATAGAAGCGTAACCCTTTAATGACTGAATTTGGTTAAAAATTCTAAATGTTTTCTTATAGAATGTCCATTTTCAGGCCAATACTGTTTTCTTTACTTTACCACTGGAATGACCTATGTGAAATTATAACATACTGTTCTCTTGGTCTGCAAATAGACATTCCTGATGAACAGCACAGAGGCCGGGTTAGCCAGCTTCGCAATGAAATGGTTGATCCATATTATAACACCTGTTTAGTTTACCACAGATGGTAGTTTCATGAGACTGGTGATAATAATCGATCACCCGCTTTAAGGAACCGTACTCGTTTGGTGCCAGCAGCTATTTACTATAGCATTAAGAAGACACTTGTCATTACTGCCCGCTTCTGGTGTTCGTCACAATGTCCGTTATACACAAGCTTAAACACGATTTGGCCATTTAACCCCTGCCTGTATAAACACTGCTGCTACAGGTTAAAATTTTCAAATAGTCCAAACCCCCAAACACAGAGCACCCCCCCCCCCACCCACCCTTCATATACATTTTTTCTTTTTGCAATAACACAATAATTCCGAAAGAAAGGTACCACAGGGTACAGAGCGCCCACGTTTCAAATTTCTGTAATGTTGGGGTATCATTGCTTATCAGAACACATGCTCCTGGAATCAACTTTGCACAACATCGGAGCAGGAGTTTTCAAGAGGCATCTCGGAGAAACAAACGAAAATTCGAATAATATATTATAAAATACAAACACTGTTATCTATGCCCCACCCACCTTTAGCTAAGCTCCACCAACACTTCAACCTATTGGGATTGATCGATCCCCGAATGTCCTAGCTATTAATTTCCTGAAATCTATACAGGTTAGCTGTTGAATATTTTGTAACTAATTTTACTCGGTGCTGTTGCTGCCTATGGAAGCAACAACACCCAGTCAAATTAGTTTCAAAACAGAATATTTATTAAATAGTAAAGACATATAATTCGTAGAACAGCGTATAGTCCGTCTTCAAATATGCGTTCACGACGATACTTATCTACGTCATTCACGACCGCATAATGACGTCATTCAGTATGATGTCATTCTACACGTCACATAGTTGATTATGATGTCATATGACAGATAGATATAGTGGAAAGGTGAATTGCTTAGGAAAATAGAGAACGAATTTCAAAGCAAACACTCCAGTTTATTTAAGGACTGAGGCTATTTGGCGATGATGATTATTTTCTGCGGTTGAACGAAATAAATACTTCATTTATTTGCAACCGAATTGCTTCAAACTTCTCCCCAGTGTCTTGTCAGTTATTAGCATTCTATTCGCCTTGAGGTTACTTTTCATCTTTCATGGTTTTAGATTAGGTTTTTGATCTCTGGCCGCAAGCCATCTAGCAAATTGACGTCCTATACTTGCCTTAGGTCTATCCGCTTTGGCATATTCGAAGGTTGACAAAGTTTATAACTGCAAATTCGGTCATATTCGAGCATTATTTATAATGAAGATCAAAACAAAGAAGTTATTAACATGATAAGATTATACGTTTTCAATCTCTATATATGGCTCTTACCGCTATGGTATCTGTTAATCTTAACATACTTTGATGCTTTCATCGCTGTGGGAATAAATAACCGTCATTGTCTATTGAGCTGCTATAGTGTAGTCAGAAATCAATATAACGTTGGTCTAAAAATAAATATACCACGCCTATAACATTGATGAGTCGGAACAAAAGACGACTTTTCAGTTGATCCTTGTGTGAAGAATTTCCTCTAAGCATCGATATTGTATTACTATCGATTTTAATATCAACAGCCGATTTTAAAGAGGAACATAAATTAAATATACGCGAGTTTGGAACTCCACTGAACTGAGACCGATATGGATGGTTTCTGGATAAAATTTAAGAAGCCAGCCGAGAGTGGATACTCTTAGCGAGATATGTTTGCGGAACCAGTTAGTAGCAATGTGTTTAAAAGAGGAAGCACTTTTTAGTTATGCCACGCCCATTTCGAGCTAAGCTCCGCCCAGTTTGTACATACGTTTGAATTGATTTTATCACTTTGAACCATAAATTCTCAGAACCTCAATTTAAAGTAGCTATCGAAGCGAGCTGCTGAACATTTTGAAACTAATTTTACTGGGAGATGTTGCCTTCGACATTCGGGTGGGATAGGCATGTGCTGTGCGTGTACATTCTTAGATTTGCCGCTGCAGTCTGTATGGCAAGAATAATGGGAGTTGATGGCGCTTGAGTTGACCCCATGTCAATTGGCGCCCTTTCTGAATGCCCCTCGTGTATGCCCCTCACTACGGCCATGCAGCTCTACCTAAAAAAATTACATAATTTCCTGTGTCAAATGTTGCAGCTTGGCCAGATTATTTCATTCATGCCATTATATAAACTCGTATATTATGGGAGCCGTAATAAACCCTATCCTTCACCCATAGTCAGTGGTCAGAACAGCACGAAATTGTCCCTTCGTAATCCAGAGTTGTCTAACAAACAAACTCTTAAGCTAATTGTGATCGGTGAATATTGTGAATTCAGCTCCAAACATATATGATCGCGATTTCTTCATTCTCAATGACAGGTCAGTTAAGCCGTCTGTCTATGAGTGTACTACTGTGACGACTATTGCTATTATATGATCGCGAGATCATACGTAGCAATAGTACTTCCATTTAAATATAGTTTATGCCGTTTCCAATATCCCAATATCGCAATGCTCAAATTCCGCTACAATACTATAGACAGATAGTATTCATTGTTGCACGATTTCTTGAAATATATATTTGAAATGAATTAGAAAGCGTTAGGGTAATGTAGTTGTTACATAATATTTCTTTATCTTTGTAAAAGGTTTAGAAAATGTATAATTATAGTATATTATTGAATTCTAAATCTTTGTAAAATTTATATAGATATTGATTCAAGACGGCATTTTACATTTTTATACCTAGATATCTTCAGCAATCATTTCTTTCAGATCGGGATTTCACTTTTTGCACGGCCGATAGGGTGCACCCGCGAAGTTAATTAAATATCCGTGTTCATTATATTTCCGTCGTGGGCAGAAACATTAACTGAACTTTCATAGCAACACCACCAATCAGATCTCTTAAATTTCAACTGACATTGATTCGTCATTCTATCTTGACTGTCATCTATTATGTAAGTCAATTATATCCATTTAAATAATTTAAATTGTTTATTGTTATTGAATTATGTAATAACCCTAAGAACGACATAGATAGAAATTAGATCTACTAATTTCGCGTTTCTTGAAACTTAAAACTCGCATATGTGGTTCTTGCGCCAAGGATGAGTTTTTAAACATAAAATGACATCGATTTAATGTGAGAACCACATGTCCTAATAGTCAGTATTGGTTACCCTTTTAACTAGACTGAATAGAGGCCATTTATTTTCTTGTCATTGAATTTGACTCGATAGATCCTTGGAAAATCAAGTTACACCTGTGATTCATGAATCGAATTCTGGGTTATTCATGAATTGATGTGTGATGTTAAATCAGGACAAGAAATTGGGGTTTTTTGGCAGATCTTATTTGTTCATGAATGAACAGAGGTTGGAGCAATTGTAGCCAGTCGTCCACTGGTTACTGCTGTTTCAGTTGGCATTTGATTCAGTTAATTATTTCGATCTTGGTTTTTTTAGCTTTACATTTCGATCAGCCATATCAAATTGAAATCAGTTGGATGGAAAAACCTGCACATTTCACAGTTAAGTTTGGATACTTGGGGTCAGTTGTCTTGAGACATAGATGGGGATTTATACCGTTTGTTTAGACTCAAGGTTTTGTAGATTTTTAGTTATTTAACAGACGTCATATTCCTTCTCATCTCTCATGTCAACGAATGACGTTGGGTCGTCGAGGATTCAACCTTGAATAAAGTTGCCGGATCATTTCTTTTATTATTAATGATTGACTAAAATCATATCTAAATATAAAGTATTACAGTCTGCAGAAGTGTCAAACTATTCAAATAATATTTACATGAAATCCAAAATTTATAAATTAATATTGCTTGTTCATTTCAAACTGTCAATAAAGTGCAAAGAATGAATGATTTATTAATTTTTCTTTAAATCTGTCTTTGTTTACTTTTCTCCTCGCCATATCAACCTTTTGATCCATACATATAGGATTACGTTCAAATACTAATTCGGATCATTCTTTCATAAATTCAGCCAAGATTTGAAGAGTAGAATGTCATAGAATATTGATTCTGAGTAATCTCTTCTGACTGATTAATAACGGGAAATCCATTCTTAATGGAAGATATATAACCCTAGACAACTAACTTCATGCTTCCATTTATGTTAACTATTTTGGCAATGATAGTATTGGACATCACGTATATCAATGACGTCACAATCGGTATCTTTATCTGATGGGTTCATTATTGCTAAAGATCAAGAAACATATTAATCCTCTCAGGACGAACTGAGTTTAATGATCATAAAAGATCATTTTGTAGTTCACGCCATCCAGTAATCCAGTCTATGCCACTACATCTCTCCATTACACTATTTACATATTGGATAACCCTTTCAATACCTTGGGTTGTCTTCCTTAACGAAAATTAAACTTGCAGCATATGTAGAAATGTCATTGTACAAAGGATATATCTTCTGAAGATTCAAATAGGCTACTACATTCTCACTGTACAGAAAGCCATTTTGCTTATCAAACACCAGACACTATTCCTTTGCCAATCTTTTTTGGTCAGTTCCACTAGTGGTCTATTTATATCTGCGTAATCCGAAATACATGCCACAAAAATTGCCAGTTGCACCTAAGTATAATTCGAGGACCACAAACATCTCGTGGATGGGTAATCTCACAGATTAACTCCACATTCTTCCCATGATGTGAAAGGCATACCACCGAAATGTTATAATCAAGCAAATAGGCTGATTTACTTATGGAAACACACCTCTTTCTCTTGAGCTGCTCACATAGTCACCCCATCACGAGAACAAGATATTGAGCATGTTCATTGCGATTGCTAGGCCCAATATCGTCCACAAAGAAACGCATAATTTCCGCTACATAAATATGAAATGCTGCATTCAGCACGTTTTGGAACTCTGCTCCACTGTTCCAGAAAGCAAGCAACATGGCGGTCAATTCAAAGAGACTGAGCAAACAAATGGTGTCTTCTCAATGTCTTTGCTGGTCATTGTTAACAGCCAATATCGAGCCACCAAATTCTTTGATGAAAATAGGGTAGCGCCTTGCATACTATGAAAAATATTAGAGATGTTTGGCAATGGATAATTATCTAGGACAATAGCCTCGTTTACATTTTATACTCTATGAAAACGTGGGTGGTCCCATTTTTCTTAGGAACCGATGTGATAGGCGACGCCCATGGCGATTAAGATTCCCCAATCACGCCTGATTCTTTATATTTCTTTACCCACATCACTGGCGATATTCGCTTTTGGTCATTCTGCATAATACTAGTTCCTTGCGATGAGCAGTATCACAGTTATCTGCATAGTCACTCGTTACTTTGACTATAATGTTATACCTCCATCGTTTCTGTGATACTGCCTTCAGCATAGTCTTCTTTCTGGTGCATACAGGGAATATGTAATTTATAGGTCTGTCCATGCCACTACATTTCCTCCTTCCTGTAATCTATAAATGCTCAACATGCGTGCAAAATATCCATCCCAATCAATCCATCATGAAACACCTTTGATAGAATTATTCCACGAATTGGTCAGGCATTCTGAAACTTGACCTCAGTTTCATCAAGCATGTCTATTGGAAACTTGTTTACTACAATACATATTTATGCCTTCCTTAATACTCTCGTGCCTAAAATATTTTCCCATACATCACACCTAATCAGCGAAGTACTGGTCCTGTACCTATCAGATTATCTATGCCATGCTTACTGGTATCAACGTCTTTGATACCAAAATAGCCTAGTACCCGGCAGACAAGGAAACTCTCGGTCACCAGTTTCATCCGTCTGTGGTTCCATTTGGCTGTGTCATGGACCATCTTTCATTGCAGCTATCATTGAAAACAGCCTCAACACAGCTCCATCTTCCCATTATGTTCGCCCATGTCATCAATAGGTGACCAGTGGCCAGATGCTCATGTACCTTATCCCATATTTCCTCCTCTTCGCGCGTCTTCACCCTATTATTCACCAAGACCACGCTATGAACCGGAGGAAATGACTACACCATTTCAGCAATATATCACGAGACACCGACACTGCACACACCTTCCGCGTCAGTCACCTGCACCGCTACCGTACAAGGAACATCCATCTCAGCATCAGGAACATCCACGCCATCTACACAGCACGCCTCCAGCAGTCTATAGACCTACACAAAGTCTATAGATCCGCATCAGGGTGGTATTCAGCAGAACCCACGTACCATGCAACACATTATCGACGAGAATCACCTTCACGAACGCGACAGCATCGACAGGGACATTGACGGGAGACACAACCACCACCACCTACACGCCAACCAGCATCCGTGTTCTCAACAGGCTCGCTCCCACCACCAGGTTTTGCTCCAATTACTTCTCCAAGAGGTCATGGCCGGATCACTCCCCACCTCCCCAGAATTTAGTAGGGAGACTGATTGGGCTAATTATAAAGTACAATTTGAGATAATAAGTAGGATAAATGGGTGGAATACTCGTCAGATTGGAGAGTATTTGGCCGCAAAGTTGTCCGGAACAGCTCTGCAAGTTCTGGCAGACTTAGGCACAGACTACACACCATCCTACACCGAACTAGAGAATGTGTTATCGGAAAGATTCGCCGACACAGCCCTTGGGGAAATCAGTCGGCTTTAGCTTAAAAATCTACGTCGATGCTCGGAGGAAATGTTACCGGAGTTAGCAAGCCACATACGTCGCTTAGTTACCCATGTGTACCCCAGCACAAATCCCGAGGGCGTAACTCACTTACATCTAGATACTTTCATCGATGCGTTGAGCGGAGAACATGCATTAAAAGAAAAACTATTCCTCATGGAGTGCGGCAGCCTTCAGCAACTTATGGCCACCGTGGTTTAGATTGAGAATTTCTTAGAATGGGAGAAAAATAATCGGCGCCAACTACATCCAATTAATGAGGTAAACGATGTAAATGTCGCCACTAACACCGAATCAGCCACCACCACCACCGCAACAGCCAACGATCAACACATACAGCAAGAACAAACCAGTCAAAATCACGTGTCTAGAGGAAGAGGGCGTGGCCAATCCCATTGTGGGGCCACAGCAATGCCCAAGGACGCGGGAACCAGCACAATAACAGCAATAGGTTACTAATAGATTAATAGATTACTAAACAGATCTCTGCACTCACCAATCTCGTGACAACACCCAGCAGCACAGTAGCAACACAGTCCAGCACTGGACCGCAACCCACCAAAGCTTCAACACCGCCACCAAACACGTGCTTTGGATGTGGTCAGCCAGGCCACTGGAAGGAGCGATGCCCAAACAGACCTCCATCCACACCTCCAACCGCTGACCGATGTACCCCGCAGCCTGAGAATCCATCAAACTAGCACGGGCACTGAGTATTGAGTCACTTCGGTGCCCATTTCCACAACCCGGCTCAACTGCGGCCCCTGAACCACAATGTCAGGTGGCCATTTCTACTCGTCAACACACTCCTACTACACCATGCACCCACCTGCACCCAGCTTCTTCTATGATGGTGCCCACGACGCACACCGCATCTGCAACACTGTCATCTTTCCCCTGTGGAAAGAGTGACCCCGCACTTTCCGCCTCTACTAAACATTCTTTCCTATGTAAAACGGCAGTGGTAGGTTGTAGCACCTCCACGGAAACAACGTTTTTGCAAGCACCACGCCACCTCCACCCCCCCCCCCCACCCCCACCCGCCAAGGTACATAACACCCAGTGTCCTTTGGTGGTATTCAACTCACAACCGCTTACAGCTTCACCAACAACCTCCAGCACCAGTAGTAATATCGAAGGAAGCGTTCATTCGGCACCAGGGATCTGCAAAAAGAAACATTGTACAATAAAAGTGAAAGCAAAACAGCGGCGGTGTTTCTTCTGTGCATCGACTAAACACCATTTTACATTGTAAAATGTGGCTCATACAGGTAGCCCTCACCCACGAACACGAGAATCTTATCTGCACTGCAGTATACACCAACACAGCTTACACAGAATCCGCAACAATGCCACCACCATTGCTACCCCTGACTCCATCGTCAGCTAATCAATCACAGCAGCAGCGATGACGAGTTGGTCCTTTCCACACTCAGCCACCGATAGCACTCAGGGAAGCTATCGGGAAACAAGCCGACTATATACGGAATGATACTGCACCACCCTCACTCCCGCGAATGGTATCATTGGAAACTCTTCCGCAGGCTCACGGCAAGGTGATATATAAGTGTGCCTGTCTGTTCAGAATTTCCACCAGTGCCACTGTAGACACTGGCGCTTCCATCGCCGTCTCCAACAAGCACTTGTATGAGAGCATCCCTCCTCATAAGAAGCCACCCCTTAGGCCTACAAACATTTTTGCAAACAGCTACGGGAGCTGATATTCCGGTGGTTGGAGTAGTAAACCTCTTAATACAAATAGAGGAAATGCAATTCATTCAGCGAGTTGTTATTGCCTCTATTCAAAATGATGCCCTGCTTGGTTCTGATTTCCTCAGTGCCAGCGAAACCATCATACACTGCAGACAACAGGAACTAGACATACACTGCCAATGCATACCCCTTGGACTGGAATCATCACTATGATATGTGTGGAGTAATATTAGAAACAGCCACCACAGTTGAGCCGGGTCAAGAAAGGATCTTGTGGGCCACCGCACCACAATTAGGAAACAACACTCACACTGCCATGCTGGAACCGACCCTTAATATATGATCGCCTCACAATGCACCAGTCGCCGCATTATTATGGACACCACCAACAAGGAACATATCCCGTTCTGCGTATTCAACAGCACTGCGGACCCTATTACACTTGAATCAGGAGTCCGTGTGGCCATCTGGTGGATGTGATATCACTGGAGACAGCCCCACCCGCAATCACACCAATCACAACTTCTGATGATTTGCCAGAACATTTACATGACCTATATTTGCGTGCCACAGTAGGATTGATGCAATCCTAAAAACAACAAGTACGGAAATTACTTCACAAATATCGCGATAGTTTCTCGGCAGGAGACATGGCCCTCAGAGAAACTCATCTAGTACAACACTCCATCGACAAGGAAACAACAGACTGGTCCATCAGCCCATTCGACATCTCCCTATTCATAAGGAAGTGGAGGCACACCAACAGGTAGAAGACATGTTGCAGACAGGAATAATTGAGCCATCAGCATCCCCCCTGGGCCAGTCTCATAGTACTATCGGGCAAAAAGGACGGATCTTTGTGGTTTTGTATAGACTACCGCCGCCTTAATGATCTTAGCATCAAGGAAGCCTATCCACTCCCAAGGATAAATCAGGCCTTAGATTCTTTGTCTGGAGTTAAGTGGTTTTGCACCCTTGATTTAGCTAGCGGATACTGGCAGGTAGCCATGGATGAGGCTGACATGGAGAAGACCGCATTCGTTAGAGACGGTCTTTTCCAGTTCCGCAAAATTCCCTATGGATTGTGCAATGCTCCTGGAACTTTCGAGCATCTCATTGGGCAGGTATTAACTACCCTGCAATGGGAAATCTGTCTGAGTTATATTGACAATGTAATCGTCTTTGGTCCCTCGTTTGAGCAAATGCTATCCAGTTTAGACACCATGCTTTTAAGATTCCGCACGGTGAACTTAAAGCTCAAACCAAAGAAATGTCATCTCTTCAGACAGAGCATCGAGTTCCTGGGACACGTCATATCCGGTGATGGAGTGGCCACCCAACCATCAAAAACAAAAGCTGTGGTGGAGTGGCAGACCCCTGAGTCTGTCAAGGAAACTCGGACCTTCCATGGTCTCTGTCAGTACTATCACTGATACATCCATCATTTCAGTGAGATTGCATCACCCCTCTTCAAGATCACTGAAAAAGATCGACCATTCGAGTGGACGAGTGAGTGTGAAGGTTCCTTCTTGGCGTTGAAGGAGCTCTTGACGACCGCACCAATTCTCGCTCATCCTAACACCAACCTCGATTTCATCCTGAACACTGATACATCAGCTTACACTATTGGCGCAGTTCTATCTCAGGTCACCGAGGATGGAACATAGCAGGTATTGGGTTACGGTTCACGTACTCTGAATAAAACAGAGAAACATTACATGACCACTAAACTATTATCCGTGGTCTACTTTGTCAAGTATTACAAACACTTTCTGTACGGCCACCCATTTACTCTTCATATGGATCCCGCCTCACTACGCAGGCTCGGAAACCTAAATAATCTGGAGGGTCAGGTAGCGAGGTGGCAGGAATCCCTGCAGGCTTTTAACTTCAATGTGGTTCATAGACCCAGCAAACTGCATGGAAATGCCGATGCCTTAAGCAGAATCGGGCTTGAGGAAGAACCCGAAGTAGCCACCACCGTGACACATACAACACAGCCATCTCCGGTGTTCCCAGAATTGTGGTATGCAGAGTGGAACATGGAGAAAGTCACTCACGAACAAGCAACAGATGTGCAGACATGAAATATATACGCGTGGACCCATGCGGGGGTACATCCTCGCTGGGAATCTGTTACACCCTTATTTGCTACAGCAAAATACGACTACCAGCGGTTTGATGAATGCCATATGCATGAAGGCATTCTCTACATTAATAACCGCATTGTGATCCCCCGAGCATTATCGGAATGACATACTTCTACACTCACACGATAACGCTGGTCATCTAGCTGTTGAGCGGACATTAACTAGAATAAAACAGAGATTCCACTGGATCAGAATTTGCGATAGTGTAAAGGCATGGGTCGCCAAATGTGTCCCATGTCAAAGACACGCTGTTGGCCAGCACCATTTCCGCACCCTTACAAGTAAAAATTGTTGGTGCAGCATGGGAGAGAGTGGCTATTGATGTGCTCGGACCCTTGAATATGACGGATGAAGGAAACAAATACATCCTCGTATTCAAGATTATTTTACGAAGTGGGTGGAAGCATTTGCTTTGCCGGACCAAGAGGCATCCACAATTGCAGAGGTCTTGGCAAGCAATGTGTTCTGCCAGTTCGGGATGCCCTATGAGCTGTACTCCAATCAAAGGAGTAATTTTGAGAGCTGGCTGATCTCCGAGCTGTGCAAATTGTTTCATATCGTCAAAACATGCATGACTCCATACCATCCGCAGAGCGATGGGATGGTGGGGTGATTCAACCACCCCCTGAAAGAAATATTGATGAAGGAAACATGGCTTGATTGTAGCGATTGGGATCTTCGACTCCCATATGTGCGCATGGCATACCACACTTCAGTACATTCCGGCACGGGTTATACCCCTGCACAGTTAATATTAGGCCATGAATTAGCCTTGCCACTGGTCTGGCCATGCCAAGGATTCCGGGCGCGAAAAATTCACCATCTCTCTATGTAGAGATCATGCGGCAGTGGATAGAACAGACCCATGAGCTAGTGAGAGCGAATTTATCCACTGCACACCGGCGTCAGAAAATATGACATGACCCCAGGGGGTTGCATGGAGATGCGAAGAATGGTTTGGGTACACGATTCGCGGCATTCTGCAAACGCGCCGAGTAAACTGAGTTACCAGTGGAAAGGCGCCTATGTGGTAGTAGGTAAGACGTCGGACATGACCTACTGTATCCGGCCTTCAGATGGCCTGACCTCAGTCATCCACTTTGATCGACTTAAACCTTGTGGCAGTGATGACCCAGTGCCAGAGCTCGGGCTGGGCATTTTACCCAGACAAATGTCTCTGTGGAAACAAGTATTCCCGATGTTAGTTCAGAGCACTGCGGTGCCAGTTCGACCCGTCTTCTACCAAGCCAGAAGTCTGGTAGACAAATAACTAATGCTGAGGACGATGATGAGATACGTAGTCGCCCTCTCCCTCCTCAGTGCGGGCCTACAAGATCTTGGAAGTCGTA
The DNA here is from genome assembly GCA_034401795.1 of Chaetoderma sp. LZ-2023a. Taxonomy (NCBI): domain Eukaryota; kingdom Metazoa; phylum Mollusca; class Caudofoveata; order Chaetodermatida; family Chaetodermatidae; genus Chaetoderma; species Chaetoderma sp. LZ-2023a. The sequence goes on along the minus strand of CM067374.1, from coordinate 32,869,427 downwards.
TCTGAAGACTTTCTCATTTGTTTTGTCCAAGGGGAAGGACAGAAAAGTTGTGCCGTCGACCGCTTCCCACTCCCACCCACTTCAGGCTATACCCCCTATTATAGAGTTACCACAAGTCGTCTGTAGACTGTCACTCTTCAGATATGAGAGAGTCAGCTGTTGCAGAGGAGGTGGCATCCCGCATCGCAGCAACCAACACCCCCCCCCACCCCTCGAATTTGCCCGGTACTTAAAAACTATGACAGAGTACCAACCATCGTGTAATGGGAGATGAACAATTCTCCATTCCAACGGGCAACCCTATCCACATATGCCCGACCAAACCTCCCACCCATAGGCAGTCAGAACATCACACTGGACACAGAAACCCAGATGCACACCACACGCACTTGCACGCAAGGCTGGATACGTCAATTCACCGTTGTGCAGGTATCACATACACATCCGTTTATAAGGAAGATATAACAGAGACATTCAACATCAGCAACAACAAAATATAGCAATCACCTAACGTTTAAAATCGAAAAAGACACATTTTTTCGCAACATTACTCTTCCACAGATGCGGAAAGTATATCACTTTCCGCAATCGCGACTTTTCCGCAACCGCAAGAGACTCGGCATTCACCAGCGTGGAAACCTGCATAATCCCAATCCATAATACACCAGCACCACATAACAGCCCGGACTTCTCTACAACAGTACACTACCGCCATCAATACCCTTCAACATTTTCCGCAATCACCGTCTTATCCGGTTTACGGAAAACTGATCATACGGAAAGAAGCACACCGCAGCCATCTACAGTACACGCTACGGGGGTAAATCGCCCGTCACACCCCCCCCCCCCACCCCACCCGGAACCATCCCACGTAAACAGCTAAAATATTACACATCATTCTGACGTAATAACAGTCAATATTATTAAGAGAGCAAGATCCCTGCAGTCCGCCGTCCGTCACGAGTAGGATTTTGCTACCGAAAAGTTGAATTCGATAATGGATTGATTTAAGTTACGACAGCACACATCTCCGTCATCCACGCTCTAAAGTAGCTCTGTCCCGCCTATGGGCTCGGCCATGACAGAGCGAAATACATCATGTCCGATAAAGTTGACACCGCACTTCACCTACCACCCCCATCCAAAGGTAATAAAAGCGTCACACTTCACAACAGCACAAGAGTCATCCACAGATAAGCAGCCACGCGTCTCAATGAAAATCACCAACACGACAGAAACATAGACACTCAAGTTGACTGTGTTCACAATCTCCATACGACGGTATTGTAATTATAAACTGAGACACGCATTTTCCGGTGCTGTATTATAATAAATTAGGTTTGGTCTAGGTAGGGATGAGACTAGTCCTACCCATAGAGGAGGATGCTTGGCAGTCCGCCCACCCAGAAAACACAGCCCATTTTTATTTCCGCAAGTAATGGATCTGTTTATACCAGACAATAATTATAGACAGCTATACTGTCCTAACCTTGATTAAGAACACCATCGTTCTACTGTGTATACAGATCATTAGTGCACGGGCCAATGAAGCGGCATCACAACTTCGACAGTACCATATCAAGGAGAATTAAAAAAATTCTCTTACCTACATCTTCCCGCACAAGATCAACACGGGCCGGAATACACTTATTACAGACAAACCGCAGACGCATGTATACGATCACGTGCATACAGGGACGCTGTTTCAAGGAACAGATTTTAAAACATATATTTCCGTCTTCCACATCAACAACAGATGTTGTTACTGTCAGCAGTAACAATACTCGGCCATTACGTAAATATTGCCTAACCAATCAACCACATGCTTTCACAACAGGAGACCACGTGACTTCCACTTCTATTTCCAGTAAATTGGATCAAAGGCTTTAAACACAAGAGCCACCCAAAACGCGCATCTACCACAGCGTGATGGAAGAGGTGAGAGGGGTGGGTCAGGGCAATTGCCGCTGACGTCATCGCGCTCTCCCACACCCCATCGGGTGCTCCAGCATGAAATTAAAACAGGCAAGTTTATAAGCATCCAATCTGAAAAACCGCTTCACACTAATTAAAAGGTGAGCTTCCACGGGAATAGGTAGTTCCGAGTTTTGACGTTGTGGAGACTTGTTTTTCCTTTGAGTGAAGACGAAAGTGACACATCATCCTTCTTATATTTATAGTTACTCCCTTTACATGGGAGGACAATTTTGTCTGACTCCAGGTTTAAATAAATCCAAACTTTACCCATAGGGCGTGGCCAAATCACCCTAGAACTTTCGGGTGTGGTCATCCTCCCTCCTGTGACGTCACCAAAAAGTATAAAAGTGGAGAGCGCGCACTGAAACTTCGTCTTCCCATCAAACTTGATACACGGGAAGAACAAGCATTAGGCTACTTTCGTGTCGCAAACCAAATTCTGCTGTTTTCTTATTATTTATTTATTACTACTATATATCATTTGGCCAGGGAAAGTATGAAGAGTTAGGAAAAATAGCTTAGGTTAGGTAGTCCGCACCATTATCAATATGCGGGAACAATATGTCACTTGCCGAGGACCTTGCCTTGTCTGACAGCTCAGAGGAGTCAACGCCAGCTCATTCCGGAAAGAAGTATCCATGTACAGCATTACAACTGAACGGACAGCCGTGTAAGTGCACTTTTCCCCGCAATTCAGACTTGACGTTGCACATCAATCATGATCATCTTTTTCAACGTGCATTTTGTATGGACTGCAAGTACCTTTGCACAGCAACACCTTACGGTGTGACACACAGGTTAACAGACAAACATCGTGTGCTAGTAGTGACATTGCAGCCTGGTGAACAAAGTGAGAACACTTCATGCTAGCCGCTCGTTTTGAAACTAGACTTCTGCTTAATGTGCTTCCTACGGGAAAGATGGCAAAGACCAAGCGTACAAAATGGTGACAACCAGACTTTCTGCATTACAGACCAGCAACAGTAGCCACTGCATCCACTTCGCGACATGCCTTGAGCCACTACGTTACATCAGCCAATGACACGATGGAGTCACCAGCATGACCAGCATCGGCAACATCTGCTATAACGATACCGATATCACCTGCAGTTTCCACTCCGGCAGCACCCGCAGCAACTCCACCATCCGCATCACACATGGCATCAGCTTTCACATCCGCATCCAAAGTCGGTCGACCAATATCTGTGGGGTTATCTCAACACCAGTGACAATTGAACAATGGTTACCAGAGGTTTCGGACAGATCTATCTCTCCGTGTGGTCTTATCGTTGCCGAGGAGATCCGCCTTACGGAAGCAACATTGACCACCACCGCATCACGAATCAGCATCACATCACTACCATGCAGCAGCACTCCTACGGATACAGCAGTTTAGAAGATAACTACACCGGATCATCCTTACACCGGGAAGAAACGAATAACCCATTCAACAGACATCCGTGCAGTACCAAGGACGATTGCCAGTAAACTTCTGAAGTCCATCAAAATCCGGAAATTATCTGCCAGCACTGCATCAGCAACCGCATCAGCATCCGCATCAGCATCAGCGAAAGCGTTATCGTTTCAGCGACTGCTCATTCAATTTATGGCACTCAGTCCAATCGCAGCACGAACCACCACCACGACGTCAACAACAACAGTGATGTCAGCAGTCTCTACACCGCCACCAGTTCGCACATCACCAGTCATCATTTCCGCCACCACCAGTGCTTCAATGGATACGTCCGCACCATCATAACGCTATAGTATTACCAGCCTGGGCCTGTTTAGTAGTGATATATCGGCAGCAGAGGATCATCCGCTGCGTGCGTCCTGTGTGAGTCGTGGTACCCAAACACGCTGGGGGAACTGCACAGTGGATGTTTGTGGACACTACTGCCGAGGTTGCAGCAGGATTTATCAGTAGTTGTGCGGAACACAGAACTTTTATTATTATCCTTATTTTTTAGATCTTTTTCTTATTATTATATATGTTTTAACAATTGATATCCAGTCCCTAGGCTGACTACGGTCATCCTGCACAGCTGCCTGACAAGATTGGTAAGCTTGGAATCAACTTTGAAACAAGATTGGTAAACTTGGAATCAACTTTGTGACTACCGTGTATTGAAATTTACTTTCCATAATCATATAGGCAGCAACCACAACAGAGCGACGAGATTTCAAAGGAAATTATGAAGCAATGAAAGTCGAAATGCATAGAAACTGAGAGGAAGAACTAAAAGAACTGAATACATGTGCTCCATTAGACCATTTCATGAACATTTATAGCAGGGCCCAAGATAAATGTATCCCAAAAACAAGAACCAAAGACAGTGAAAAAACAAGTCAAGACCACGCTGTTCATCTAGACGAGAAAATTACAGCAAAATTAAGAAAGAAGCATAAGCGTTTGCAGAGGTGTATTGAAACAAGAGAGGAGAGTAAGTACAAGGAGTATGCCAAAATCCGAAATCAAGTAAGGGGCCCAGAAAGAAAAGCAAAAAGAGATACGGAAAAGGAGATAGCGAAGTCTGCCAAGTCAGACCCCCAAGAAATTCTAGAGATATGTTAACTCCAAATGATTAGTGAAAACATGAATAGCAGAATTAAAGATAACTGGAGAGGAAGGGGAGAAGGTAGCTAGTGAAGACAAAGATAAAGCTGATGTCCTTGCAGACGTCTTCACCCGCGTCTTCATGAAGGAACAGCCTGGTGACATACCCAAACTGGAAGATAAAGATATCTGGGAGGAGTTCCATGACAGAGTGTTCAAACAAGAAGAAGTTTTAAAACTGCTAAAAGCGATAGTCAAGAACAAAGCTCCAGAACCTCATGGGATCCATCCAAATGTTTTAAAAGAGCTTAGTGATGTGCTGTATAAACCACTGACAATGATATTCAACAAATCTCTGGAAAAGGATGTGGTGCCTGAAGACTGGAGAACTGCAAATGTTACAGAAATTCTTAAGAAAGGGAACTATAGACCTGTTAGCCTAACAAGTGTCATATGTAAATTAATGGAGAAATTGGTCAGAGCTGAGATTCTAACCCATATGGAAAGAAATGAACTGTCTATTAGCGCACAATTCGGATTTCTGTCTGGAAGGTCAACACACCTTCAACTGCTGAAAGTGATGGACGAGTGGACACAAATATTGGACAAAGGGGGTACGGTACTCACTGTGTACATGGATTTTATGAAAGCCTTTGATACCATTCCCCATGAACGCCTAATCGGCAAACTATACAGCTATGGGATAAGCAGTCGAGTAGTAAAATGGATTAAAAATTTTTACCTGGCAGAACACAAAAGGTGGTTGTCAATGGAATAAGCTCGGGTAGCAGAAGTGTGACAAGTGGGATCCCACAAGACAGCATCCTAGGATCGATACTATTGGTCTTTTATATAAATGACTTGCCCGACTGTGTCAATGCAACAACGTTTCTCTTTGCAGATGAGACAAAGATGTACAAAGAGACAAAGACATTTGAAGAGAAGGAAAAGCTACAAGAAGATCGGGATTTCCTAAAAAGATGGACTGACACATGGTTACTGCGGTTTCACACAAATAAATGGAAGGTTATGTGGGTACAGAGTGGAGCAAAGAAAGAGGAAAACACATATGAGCATTGTCTCTAAAATCAGGATGGTGACTTGTTGACCCTGGTAAATGTGGCATAAGAAAAAGATATAGGCGTCAGTAATGTTTCATTTAAGCAACACATACAGCCACAGGTAAATAAGACAATCTTAATAATGGGACTGATAAGGAGATCCTTCAGCTTCCTTGATGAAGGCACGTTTCAAAGCGCTTGTTAGATCTCACTTGAAATATGCTCTATGTGTTAGTAGAGGTGGGACGAGCTGGGCGTTTTTTCACACCTTTTAAGTAGTTGCTGCCTCAATCAACAACAACGGTCAGCAGTCATATTGTTCTCTTTTGTTATTTTGACACCTTTTTCCTTTGATATCAGCTGCCTTTTGAATTAAATCATGTGACCCCTGTCATCCAATCATGTGAGCTTAATGGTAATTAGCGTAATGATTGACAAGGGTTAATACATTGTGTAAGGATGAATGACAGGGTACATGTCTGGACTCGTCTTTTCCTGGGAAGTCATTCAATCACGAAGCCTCACCCCTCGTTAAATCACATGTCTCCTGGCATCCAATCAGGTGAGCTTAAGGATAATTAACGTAATGATTAACAAGGAGTAATGCATAGTGTAATGATTATTGACGGGTTGCATGCCTGGACTCATCTTTTTCTGACTCTGGGAACTCATTCAATCATGGGAGATTAATTCAAAATGGTCAATATATCGCATAAGGACAATTGTCGAGCGATTGTGGAAGACAACTCTGTGAGTCTAATGGAATGATCATTAAACTTCTGAACCTCGGCGCTTTTTAGCCATAACAATGTATAAGGGTCAATGTATCGCATAAGGACAATCAGTTATTTATTACTCTAACGGATTAAAATTAACTAGTTGACCTTTAAAACAACTCCGACCACGTGTAATAATAATCAGAGTCATACACGGTTCAGTAAACCAATTTTCAATCGAGTTAGATTAATAACTACCTACTACATGTTAACGTGCCTCGAGTGCCCACGCAATATTGGGGGGAAATTCTAGCCTAAGTTGACTTATGGTTTGGATGGATTATAGACAATGGTTCTTTCAGATTTTAATTAAAATTGCCGCAATAAGCAGCAACATTGACCAGTCAAAGTAGTTTCAAAATATTCAACAGCTTACACTTATAGTTTTCTGGAAATGGCTAGTCAGGGAGTCAGAGATCGATGTGTGCGTGGAAGGGTTCAGTTCCATTCCAAACATTAACCACTTTCCTGTGTGCACACCCTGAAATTGTGATAAGGAGATTTTGTCTAAGAGGGTCTAAGAGCTCTACCCCAGTATTTTATATCTCAAACTTCCACATACTTCATCTACCTATCGTCTCTCTCTCACGCACGCACGCCTGCCTGCATGCCCGCATGCACACCTGCCCACACACCCACACATACGCATGCCCACATGTATGCACGCCCGCACGTATGTACGCCTGCACGCATGCCTGCACTATGATGAAATGTCTAACGTGATGCATAGTGCATGATCATAACAGCTAGTAAATTTGTGATAAGGTTTCATTAAGATTATTTTTAATTGTAACATATTCCACTTATATTTACACTTTTTTGCCCTCAGATTTGTACATACACATTTCGATTCTGTTATGGAGAGGATTATGTTCTGGAATTGCCACTGCAATGACTGGTTAGGTTATCTAGCAGGTCATTTCATTGTTAAAAGTGTGTGGCTGGTCTTCTCTCAGTCTGCAAACGCAACACGCTCGAGGTGTGGGTGGAGCTTAGCTAGAGATGGGAGGGGCATAGCTGAAATTGATGTTGAAAATGTCCATTAGCATGCGGCGGGCAATCAGACATTCCATTATAATCGCATAATAGACCATCAAGTTGTACGAATTGTATGCATTTACAATTTAATAAATATTATGTAGATTACACCACCCCAAACCCCCACACCCCCACACCCCCACACCCAAACATTGCTATGAGTAGTAGATGTAATAGGGCTGTCAGAACAGTGGGCTGTCAGAACAGAGGGTCGCTGATCGGCGGCTACAGGAGGGAGGTAGGCTGTCAGAATAGATGCATGATAACGTTGCATCTTGAGCGGCCTGCGGCAATGTATCCTATGCTCTCGAGAGTGAGACTGCCCAAACAAACACGTAGTCACGACCAGTCACATCGGTATGAGGGGATTACCTACAGGCCCTTGCATCTGCCTTGGCAATGCTCACTTGGCAGAAAGCTAAAGTGCCTACCATCCGCACCATGGCAGACTCTGGCATGTTGACATGTAAAATAGAGGATCTGGTGCCACCTCAGCTGCAGACAACCACGTCCAGACCTTTCTACACCACAGACGTGGCAGGCAGACTCAAATTCCTCACGTGGGTGAAATCGTTTGTAGATGTTTTTCATGGAAGGGATTGTACTGAGGCTCGTCTCGGAAGTGGGCCCACTTGGCATCTAGTATCATGACTGCCTGTGAGGCAGCCACCACAGGTATGAGCAGTAATATAACCAGCATCCTATACATGGAGGGTTAAACCGAACAAGGTGATCCCCTCGAGAAATATCTGTGTCAGATCGAGCCCTGTACTGACCTCGATGGCGATATTCATCCCATCTGGGGCAGGTCTTAGCTGCTTTACTTTACCACCAGCTAGAAACTGCAGCTCTAGCACAATGGGTGTTGTTTGCGGACTTGTGAGCCCGACACGCTCGAGCAGCTTCACTGATCCCTTCGTCTTCGAGGAGTGCGACACACTCTCTATCTGCAGGATGCCATCCTGAATTCTGATGGCTTCTTCTGGTCCATCAAAGGGGCAACACAGCAGGAGCTTTCCTCCAGTGACCCCAATCCTATGATCCACTGCAACTAGGGTTGTGCCCTGTCTTATATAGGTCATGAAAGATGTCCCCCGGTTATAAAGCTTCTGGACCGTGCCATCCTCCTTCACAATGGTGGAGAGGGGGGGGGGGTGTGACCTCCAGATCAATAACCCTGGGGGTCCATATAGTGGCATCCATGCTCAGCAATTACCACCAGGTCCAGCGCGGTACCACACGACGTTCTTTTCGAAGACTACCTGCAGCTGTTTCGCCAAGGTCAACACCACACTAGTATGTGGCTTCGGTGGGGCATGCTTCACAGTCGGCTCTAAGATATGAAAGCTGAGGTCAGCGTCCAAGGTGTTAACCTCCTCAACCTTGTCTAGTGCCTGTTCTGTCAGGGGGTGGAAGATGAACTTCTTCTTCAGGAAGTCATAGCGGAACACAATTTTGTCCCCATCCCTCTCTCGACCCAGACATTCCTTCAAGACATCCTTTAGGTCAGTGAACAGCTCTACACCATCTCCACCGACGGGATGGAGGGAGAATGTCTTGGAGTCTGCTCCATATTGGAGGACAAACGGCTTGTCATCGCTTTCCTTAACCTTGGCAGCATCAACGTCGTACACATCCATGAAATCAGCTAGACCGGTCGAGTGAGCAAATATGAGCTCCACTGTTTATACCTATATAGGGGGTTAAACGGAGTGTATAACCGATTGTCCGATTGCTACTCAAAAATGGGGAGAATGTCATCAGACCATCTCTAGTTGGTAGACATGTGGTTCAGTATCACATATAATGGGTTCCCTTCAAGGTAGCTCAGCATTCCACCACGTACACACACACCAATGTGTTGCATCCGCCACCGGGAAGTACCTACCACTGCTCCCTGACTGAAGTAGGTTAGACATGATAGAATGTCTGCCATGAGCCACCAGCAAACTGTGGAAAGCGATCAGCCCCAACATGTTCATCCACGTAAATCACCTCTTTGACAGCTCCACCATTAGTCTATATGCCAGCATGGATGGTCTGTCGGATGCCCAATTAGAGTTTATGCTGCTACTATTTATTGACCTATCACCATGATATCATATCAGACCTATCAGGCATTCGTCGAGATGTTGAAAAGGGAGGTAAAGGAGCAGTCACACACTTTCTCAGTTGATGGTAGATATCGCAGTACAGGAAATGCATTGTGGACAAGAAGGTAAGCGACTGCAGCGGGTGAATTGGTATGAACAGAATGCCAGAGAGGCAAGGAGATGAAGGTACTACAACTCTGCTCAAGATTATGAGAGCCTCACCGGCAGGAGGAGAGCGTTGTAGGGCCAAACTTGTATGATTATTTGGATGGCGAGTGTGATGAGTCTGTAGAAGTCTTGCAGTGGGAAGAGGAGAAGTATAAATCCAAGACATTCCACCAACAGCGAGCGTACTATCAGCGTGACAATGTGAAGTTCCAGATGTCATGACTGCGCAAGCTACTGGCCCCTGATATTATGCTGGATGAGGGGGTGTTTGAGGGAGGTATGCTTCCACATCAACAAGCTAGTTCGATTCGCCAGGCTCTACAAGACGAATCCCACAATGACTCATCAGCAGATCCTACAGGTGATGGCACGAGTTTAAAATCTAGGTATACCATGGCTAAATCGGAGTGGTGAAAGCAGCCTGAACTATGTCCCACCCTGGCAACTGAAGAGGGTGGTACAGTCCACGGCTGGCGACTCCAGCAGATTGACACTATCAAACAGAATCTCATCCACGAGACAGAAAAGTACTGCAGAACATGCAGGCGATATAAAACAGCCTACAACAGTCTAGCACGCACAACCACAGCTGCAGGTGTGATTGGAGCCAGTGCTGGTGTGGCCACCGATGCCACCCTCGCTACAGGGGTGGGTGCTATCGTCGCTCTCCCGCTGGGTGGCGTGACCTTTGCCACTACTGTCCTGGCCAGCTGGAGAAGCATGCTAAGTATGTAACGCTGGCACAGAGCAGCCTACGGGCTATCGACGAATCTGTCAGCAATGCTCTCGATGATGTGCAGTTCAGTAATGAAGAGTACCACCATATATTGAAGCTCCAAACCCTGTACCACACAGAGAACCCCAAAGTGCGCCAGCAATACCTCAAAGGCTCCAGCGGGCGGGTGGACATGAAGGAGTTAAAAAAATGAGATGCTGCAGTGGGGCCACATCGAAGATCTCTACGGTGCCAAGTAGTATGTTGCATCCGCGGCTGGAAAAGCGGCTTTAAGATGACTACTATAGATGGCATTCCCGACGAACCTCATGACAATCGACCAGAGCCAAGCGCCCCTCTTGTTCTGGAACCAACAGCTGAACTTTGCCATGTGGTGTGCCATGGCAGGATGTGGCATCAGCGTGGGTTTGCTGCACTCCGATTCTGGTACCAGCAAAGCTGTGCTCATTGCCAGCTGTCTCAGATTCCATGTGTACTACACGGTGAGACGAATCCTCCATGAGCTGGGCGCAAGCCTACCTGATACAAATCATTTCAACCCACAGCCCACGGGAACTGCAAGCTACAGCCTCTCAGCAGCCAGTAGAGTCCAGCGAGTGTTCAACGCCCACTCAGACTATTGGTGGCATGGTGGTGACAACAAGAGCCTGGGCATTATTTATGGTGACCCGAGACGAGACTACTCAGGCTTCCCCTATCAGACACGGTCGTCAGAAGACAGCGACGTTCTCATTCGATTCAGACTCAGAGCCTGGGGTGAGGGTGCAGAATATGCACATAACTGGCATCACGCAAGACCATCGAGATGCCTGGAAATACTTTATCCCACACACAACCTCAGGGCTTACACCAGCGGGGATCGTTCGAATCAACCAGTCCTTAGAAGTATTATGTTATTGTCTTCTGATGGCCCAGACCAAGCTGCACCACTCTATAGATGGGGTGAGTAGCAAAAAGGTGCAGGCTATGTTCAGCAGTCTCGCCGAGGATATGATCATCATTGCTGACCCTAGCAGCCTCATTGCCAAGTTCCAGCAAGCCTTACAGAAGGCCCGCCACCAGCTGGACTTTGCTATATCTCCACACCGGCGGCTTATTCCAAGCAACCTTATCATGAATATCGAGGACCTGGTGCTCAGGGGTTATAACAACATGATAGTCGAGGAAGATTCCCCCGTGTCCACTTTTGGTGTAAAACTGACATCAACTCAGGCCAACACCAATGATACCTAGGTCCTCGTGGTCTCCTACGAGGGTCAGTGCTACCGTCGTTCCGACTGTCATTCCGACACACAAAGTGCTGGATGACAAACGGCGACCCGTGCTGACACCCACCACCCCACCCGGCAGTGCTAGCAGAACGATAGCCCTATGAGTGGTGTCAGGTCTGGCTATTGCTGTGCTCCTCACCAGTCTTCTCCGCCGCTAATAGATCCAGCTCTTTGAGCAATAGATCATCCTGACTCTCTTCCGGTGCGGGAGTCATAGAAAATGAGATTGCCTGAACTAGATTTGCCTGCCCGACAGCCCCCAAACACGCTGTCAGCATACACACCCAAGGACTGTATGGTTCGGTGGTACAGCCTTTTTCCAGCTTGTAGTAACGTAGAGCCTTATTCAACTTAGAGTCGGGGGGTGCCATGGATGTCTGCAACTGCAGGAACACGTCCGACAGATACTCCAGATCCTTGTAGAATCCCTTAGTACACAGGAGCTGCTTTACGATACTGCCTCCCATAATGAGGTATTCGACGAAGCAGATCTGCCCCTTACCAAACCCAAGGTAGAGCTTGACAGCTGTTAGCTCCTCTGTTACCCCGGCGTTAGAGAGCTGGGCGAGCTCATTTGGTGACTTCTTCTTGTAGCCTTTCAATTCGGTGCGGAAGACGTCATAGTACTTAGTGCATAGGTCCATGGTTTAAGCCGCTACATATAGTTCTATGGATACTCCCGAGTACCAGTCTAAACAGCCGACAGATGCAGACTGGTCAGAGCTGCTTAGCACTCTCCAGGTAGAATGTACACGTTTAAATGCGTTGTATACTCAGGCTTAAACTATGACGTCAACGGTACAGATTGTAAAGCAACTCCCGGAGAGCCAAGCGAGTCTCCAGAGAAGCTGCTCAAACGCAAGACCCAGCAGCTACTGACACAGTCTAAGCCCCTGGCCATTCATGTCGCCAGTAACGTGGCGGCGAATGTGGCCGTGGTAAAGATGACAGGTGGTAATGAGGTTATTCCTGCTGCTGGAGCTGCTGGAGCTGCTGTCCTCGCTACAGTGGCGTGTACGGTTGACAAACACTGTCTAGACATAACACATCCCATCCGAAAGATCGCCATCGGTGGCGCCTCCTATACTGTTACCACCAAGATTATCGGCGAACGCATTCCTCTAATGGAAGCCGCAGTTCTAGGGCTAGCAACGAGTGCTATGGCTGAGATCATCGTGGCCTATGTCTAGCTTTAAGCCGGGTATATATAAGGGAAGCCTAGCAGGTCTATGACACAGCAGTAGCATATGAGGCATGGCGGGCTATGCCAGAGTCGGTGACACATAGTCGATCACATGGACTGAGGATTTCCAATGCCCAGAAATGGTGGTTATCCCACACGGCATGCCCCTGCAGGGAGGGCCAGTATTCTGGGCACTGCTACCTATTTCTTTGGTCCACGGCATGGCCCTCCCATGCCCATCTGTTTCCGCGGTTCCTGCTGGATATGACAACAATGTCTCTATCACTTACAGACCTAGAAAGCAAGGAGATTGGGGAGTTGGCCCACTTAGGTAAGGCACGCCTCGGCTCAAAGGACACTGTTGCTCTCATCTCCTTCATGGACTTCGATGAGACGTGTAAACCACGGGGAATCCGTGGTACCGTACTGGTCAGATACCTCATCGGAAATGTACAATCCATAGAAGCTCAGCTCTTAACAGTGCCACCGCTGCATACAAAGGCATGACACTAGAGGAAAGGCTAATTATCAAAGGTGGCCTGGGGATGAGTGATGAAGTAGCCATCCAGCTGTTGGCTGAATCACAGGCACATGAGCTCGTTCAGAACCTGTTCAAGAGCAGAAGCTCCTTCTGACTGGATGGAGATAATCTAAAGATTGGTAGGGTCATGGTCAGTGATGTTAGCATTGATGGTGAAAAAGGGGCTGCGTCTAAACTTCAACTCCCTGAGGTGAATAAGTCAGGGTTCTTCGGCATGCCTTTTAAGACCTCTTAAATAAATATGACCTCACGTGCTTGCCTCATATGGATACTCGATGTTATGGACACTGCTACTGACACAGGCCCTCTGCATTACTTTCTCAGTTGTTGTTGGGATTTCATGCTCGACACCTCAATCACATCATTTGACTCGACTGGCGGTACAACGATGCTGGTCCTGCAGGCAATAGAGCTCATACAGGAAGTGCTTCCATTTAAACTCACAGATGTAGACGAGGCTGCAGCCGAACAAGTGCTGGTCATCCTTAACATGCATGCACAACATGTCCGTACCATACAGCAGTAGACCGGCCGATGCTGGGCAGGTGGTACTGATCATCGCCCCTTCAGGACACGGAAAAATCATCTTGTTGCGTGTCTTGCTGGCAGAACATCTGTGTGAGTGCTACATATTCCTGGTGTCCGACTCTGCCACTGAGGCTGCCGACGACAACGACCAGTGGTATAAGGGACCAATAGCCAAAACGCGGAACCTATAGACACTGATGGAGACGCTGCTAGCTGCTCTACTGGCAGAACCACTTGTTCTAGTCATCGATGACTCTGCAATGGACCAGAAGACGGTCACCTACCTCAGCAACATCACAAGGTACATCCGTCACACCAAGATCACTGTCTTCATCCTCTTTCAGAAGTATACGCGTGAGATCTTGTCAGATAGCCACCACAAAGCTCGGTTACTGTACTTCAGCGCGAAGTGTGGGCGTGCCCTGTTGGAGACCATATATGAAAGCCTGACCCTCAATGAGACCAAACAGAACTTTGTCACGGGAGTACAGAGGGTGGATCAACGGTACCAATTCATCTTCAGCAACAAGGAGACAGGTGAGCTGTCACACTCCAAGCATTCTCTGGAGAAAGCAGAACACTTCAGCTACAAGCTGGATCCCGACAGGAAGCGAAAGTGAATGCGTTGGCCCAGGAAACTGAGCCGTGACTGTAGCAGTAGTGGAAGAGATGCATTTCCAGGGTCGAGGAACTTCGTAAGAAGCTTGAGGAACTTCGTCAGAAGCTTGAGGAACTTCTTCAGAAGCTTGAGGACCTTCTTCAGAAGCTTGAGGAACTCCGCCAGCTTGAAACTTCTCCCACTCAGTCAAAGACAGGGGTCATAGATCTAATGCTTGACAATAATAAAAACTAAATACTTGCGAGTGCCTAGTGGTGTAGCAGGAGAGATCTCAGAAACGTAAAAAGTTAAAAAATATCTGGAATGTACACTATCAATTCCAGTCAATTCGTGGGGTAGTGAATCGGGTGGTTGAAAGCTGGTCTAGTGAAAGGGGATTTTTGTCCTCTGGATGGTTGGCCAGTGGATAGAGCACTCAGCTCCCAAAAGCTTTGAATTGCCAGGTTTGAAACCCACTCGCGTCAAAAATTAAAAAAGGAAAAATTACATTCCAGATGATAAATTAGCTACATCCTAGTGCCAGTGCGTCATCAAAGACAGGGTTCATAGACCTATTGCTTGACAATAATAAGAACTACATACTTGCGAGTGCCTAGTGGTGTAGCAGGAGAGATCTCACGCAAATGGACCTCTCTTTATTCTACACAAGAACCTGCCAAATTCCTTATGTCCATTGGAGTAGATCTAGGAGAAGAAACCAATCGAAATTGCTGATGTTTTTAAAATGCAACATGGACGCCAGCCACTAGCGGCGATCTTGGAAACTGTTTTCTGATTTATAGGTCCAGGAAGCCGTGTCAAATCAATCTAACATCTCATAGGTCTATTGGTATAGGCATGAACAATGACATACATCAATGGAGGTATCCAATCCGCCACTCAAGTAGTTGGCGTCTTATTCAGATATGTCACGGGTTTGCTGACGTCACAACAAAAATTGGCACCGTAGCGTTTAGGAAATCAAACTGCTGTCAGGAACGCATACGAATTATGTATTTGATGAATTTCCAATATAATAAACATTTTTTGAATATTTTGAAATTAATTTTACTCCACAATAAATCCATTGTTTCACAATTTTCAGCAGTACCAGATTTACCTTTAAACCACCATCGCATACATCACGTCTTTTCATGTTTTGGTTATATTGAACTGGCATAGTCCATTGTAACTATAACTTTCACTAGTAATGCTCTTCATATAAATGTACCTGGCGCCAGGCCTGTTTCGGTTATTGTTCTGTTGCTGGTGTAGATATTATGACAATATTACAATTGCTGTTGCAAACATTATTGCAATATTATGGTCAGAGTTGCCCTTATGCGTCCTTTTGCGCGTATATACGCATAAAAATGGCAGAGGGACGCATACAAATTAACCCTCTGCATCCCCGAGGACGCACGAGGGACGCAGTGAAAAAGTGTAACAGAAACTGGTAACTTTGCGTGTGCTTAATTATCGATTATATTATCGTGTGTGTATATTTATTTGTGCATGTTTTTACTTTAAGAAATATACCTAATGCATTGTGTTCAATAAAAACGAACTTACTGTGTTGTTTAAGACTGATTTGTTGTATGTTTTCTTGCACAACTCAAAGTTGTTAATGGCCATAAATCAGATTCAACAACCACATTTAATTGTAAACACAATCCCCAAATCATCCTTAGTATTCTATTTGATCTAATTTTGATAAATAATGAGTTTACAAGCCCGAAGTTAGTCACCTTGTTTGGCCTACAAATTGCAAAAAATACCCGCCATGTTTCTGTCTGTTGTGCTAAACGTCAGTGTGACGCGTCAGTATTTGATTGGATAACAGCGGAATCTCCCTCTAGAGGAACTCATGCTTGAGAAATCAAATACAACTAATCAAGCGTATACAAATGTGTCTGGGCGTCTTAATCGTTTCACAGCTACGAACATTGGACAGATCACAAAGTTGTTATAACTAATATGCTGAATATTTTGAAATTAATTTGCGCATGCCTACTTGCCTAAAGCAGCAACGACTACAGCCAAAATATGTTTTTCCATTTACTTATCAAAGTATCTAAATGGATGAAGGAATATATGGAAGATATCTTTTACATTTGAATGGTCATTTGACGGATTAGCGGCGGTGTCTGTGTATTGCTGTTTGAATAACGGTATCAATAAGCGCTATAAGCCGTCTTTTATTTAACAATAGCGGCTGATTGATTGACTGATGGATTGGTGTTTATAATGTTTAACAATACTCGATCGTTAGGTGTTCCCAATTTCTCAACTCAAAACCTCATCCCAGCAACGATGTTCAACGATATCGTCATTTTTCCAAACAGCGTATAGCTCAAAGCTCCCTGATACAAGCATCCTTATTGAATACACGCTAAGGCGTTATCTATGCTTCAACCAATCAGCAATCGCGTTACATAGTTACTCCCTATGAATTAGACATATCAGGTTGTTGGCTGATATATTTTCACTAATTACGCATTTTAATCTGATTTATACAGATTATTTTTGATAAATTGTTGTTTTGTCTGATCTTAGCCTATGTATTCCACTATATTTAGTCATTCCAGTTACATTATAAAAAAATACGCGCGCATTATATCGAAGTAGGTTAAGTAGTCCTTGAGCAAACTCGCCACAGGTACTCATAATTTTTCAATTCGTCCAAAGTCAAGTTAGGGTTTTATAGAAAAACTAATGCAGTGGTCTTAGCTAATTACTAATATAGTGGTCTTTGGAAATGTTAATTATACAAGGTTGTCAGTGTAGGTTGGTTGGTTTATCAGACAACAAACAAGTACAGTGCTTTAAGTTATTGTTTATTGATATGCAGTTCAAATGTCATTAGTTAAATATACAATGGCCATTTCAATATATCAATTTTAGCCACGATTGTAGATCACAGAATACATATTTTTGAAAATTTACCACTGGAATGACTGGCACTGTTTAGAGCCAGTCATTCCAGTGTTAAACTTTCAAAAATAGGTATTTTGGTGATCTACAATAGTGGCCAAAAGTGTTAAGTGCTAAAGGTCAATAAACTATGCATAGTTAATATTCTCTATATACACATTAACATTATTTACACAATGTCATACCTAGTGCTTTCAACATGTTTAATAAAGTGCTTTATAATAAGATCAATGTGTTGTGTTTATTTTAAGAAAAAAACATGGGACCCCCATATTTCAGATGAGGACCCCCATGGGACCCCCAGATTTTACAGTGGGACCCCCAAATCTGAGTGTGGGGTCCTTGGGACCCCAAAAAATCAGATGTTGTGGGCAACACTGATTATAGTATGTGATTCATAACTGACATGATCAATGCGTGATAGTCTACAGCAGCCATGGTAGTAGATTTGATCATTTTCACCGTTAGCTCCCCTGATCTCACCAGCTAGGTTACACATCTGAGAGGCTTGCTCCGAGAGACAATGCTCACTCAAGTTGCTGTTATTCTAAGACATCAGCAATGTACGTAGTGGCATTAACAGAACAAACACATGCTACTACATTTGAGGGGAAGACAATTTATTATGACGTCATAATTAATTATTGCATGAATGACTCGATTAGTCGGTCTTTAACGCGTAATAGTCCGCCACGTTGTACGAATTGTATGTCTTTACCATTTAATAAACATTCTGTTGAATATTTTGAAACTAATTTGGCTGGGCGAACAGCTTGCCTGTATAATTTTCCGGAAATTGATGGTCAGGGAGTTCATGGATCGATCGATCCCCACATGAACGACGTGTGGGTGGAGCTTAGCTAGTGCTTGGCGGAGCATAGCTAAAATTGGAAAGGTTAATTGATCTACAGAGCTACCTGTTTAATACAATCATTACTCCACTTTTGCTGTATGGCTTCGAAGTATGGGGATGTGAGAACGATCGTGGAATGGACCTTTCCATTTTAGCTACGCCCCGCCCATCCCTAGCTAAGCTCCACCCACACCTGGCTCGTGTTGGGATCGATCGATCTCTGAACTCACTGAATAGTGATGGTTTGCATACATTCTGTTTCAACTAAGGTATATATATATATATATATATATATATTTATATATATATATATATATATATATATATATATATATATATATATATATATATATATATATATATATATATATATATATATATATACATAAATATTTATATATATATATATATATATATATATATATATATATATATATATATATATATATATATATATATATATATATATATATATATATATATATATATATATATATATATATATATATATATATATATACGTATGCGCATATGTGCCCTTAGTCGAACGTGGACATATGCATGCCGATGCAATAGCGACATCTCTTGACTGCAATACGTCATTACATTACCCATTTACTATGATTGTCCATGGGCCAACACAGTGCATTAAAACTGAGATGATAAAAGCTCTAATAAGAGATCCCTCCGCCATTACTCCCCCTCTGCAGAGGATTGTGTACTGCTACGGTGCATGGCAAGACGGGTGATTTAGCGAAAGAAGTTGAATTTAAAGAGGGTGTGAATGTTGAACTAGACAGAAGTTGCAGAACATTGGTGGTACTCGACGATTTGATGAATAAATGTGATGAGAATGTGGCCGACCTATTTACAAAACGTTCTCACCATGAGAATTGTAGCGTCATATTTGTAGTGCAAAATCTGTTTCCCAAGTCGCGCAATCAGCGCAACTTATCAGTTAGCTGCCACTACATGGTATTGTTTTAGAATCAATATTGGCTAAAGTAAAGCCTAAGATCAGAAATGATTTAATCAAACAGTGTTCGAACGAATTGTTGGGTGTACTATGCGAATTATGCCTAAACGTATTACATGGGAATGTTCATCCCACTAAATTGCGATACAAGCAGTTGAGTAAATATAGATGGAAAATGTGTACACTGACTAGTCATGGAGTGCGTTATGCATGTAAAAGAAAATTTCTTCAAACAGGTGGATTTTTAGGAGCCTTATTGCCAACAGTGATCGGTATGCTAGCTCCATTAATTGGTAAACTGTTCACATGAAAAGATGGAACATACACGAAAAATGGCGCTAGTTCATCATGAATTGAAAGGTAATTTAAATGAACAGAGTAAAATATCATTGCTACAGACAGATCCATCAATACGTAAAGTTATTAATCTTGGCAACAAGATATTCAATATATTAGCTAGACACGATATAACTGAGAATGAAAAAGCGACATCGTATTCACAAGTATTGGATAAGTATAGGCACTACTATCAGCAAACATAAGGACAGCAATATCAACCACCATCTCTGCAACCCATAACTAGCTATGGGGCGCTGCCCACACAAATACTTGAACGTACGATGAGGGGATACCAAAAACGTACAAGACAGAAGCCAGTGGAGTAATTGATATTTTACATATGATTCCTGAACGTTTTAATGTTAATGAGCTGGGCGAAGTGACAATAAATGGTAAGGTTTACCCCTTATGACTGGTATTCGCGATCAACTGGAGGGAAAGTTTCTTAATCTGCTACGTGACCTAAACATACCACATAGGTTTGTAGGCCAAGGGAAAACGTTGAGACAGATATATAATGGTGCAGAAAAGGATGATAGCAATAGTGAGTACACGCCTTCACCCATGACTAAAGGAATACGTAGAAAGAGTTCTCTAGTGGGAAGAAGGAAGAAAGGGGGGAATTCAACTCCAGTGTGGGTAAACTTAGATAAGTAATGAATGATGTTAAATTGGCAAAAGTATATTTTGATCCGAAACATTTCGCATCTTTTGGTGGGAAGGAAAGGCTATATAATGCATTCAAAGGTAAAATACCACGTGACTATATCGACAAATGGCTAAAATGCCAAGAAGTACATACGCTACACAGACCATGGAGAACAAAGTTTTACGGGCAAAAAATAAGAGTTTCAGCTGTTGATGAACTATGGCCGGCAGATCTATGTTCGATGGGAATGCTGGCAAAAGAGAACACCAAAGTGTTATATTTGCTATGCATAGTTGATGCCCTTTCAAAATATGCATGGGTGGAAAGTCTTTTTAGTAAAATGTCTTCAGCTGTCAAGAAAGGGTTAGAAACAATACTGGAATGTACTGAGCGTTGCCAACATGCTATTCAAACAGACAAGGGGTGAGTTCGTAAACCATGTAATGAAGAAGTATTTGAAAGATAATAGAATACATTTCTACACTTCTCAAAATGAAATGAAAGCAGCAATGATGGATCATTTTCAATGCATGCTGAAGGGACGAATCTACAGATACATGACAAATAAGAATACATGAAAGTATATTGATGTATTAACTAGTTTAGTCACAGTGTACAATAACACCACACATACTAGTACACACATGGCACCTTCGGAAGTCGACCATAGTACTGAGTTAATCGCATGGAAAAATAGATATGGTAAGAAGACAAAGAAACACACCAAGTCTAAAAACAGCCCTACTCAAGGTGACCATGGTAGAATATCTCAAGCTAAAATGCTATTTGAAAAAGCCTATCATGGGCAGTGGAGTCGCGAATTGTTTAAGGTATGCGAGATACTTACAGACAAATATCCATACTTATATAAATTGGAAGACTATGCAGGCGATCCGATTATTGGTACTTTTTATCGTGATGAGATACAGCAAGTGATAGAAGAAACTGATAAAGAGTACACGGTGGAAAGAATACTTAAATGTAGAAAAAATAAGAAGGGTAAAACGCAAGTATCTGGTAAAGTGGCTCAGTTACCCAGCTAAATTTAACACATGGGTTGCTGAACTCAGTACTATACATCATTAACAATGGATGAATATGTAGAGAGAAGGTCAAATCAGAGCATTTGGCAAATGATGGGTTCGCGAGTACCGAAAGAAGAAATAGTATACCTAGCTCAAGTTATAATAATTTATATCATAATCATAATGTGTATCGTGAATCTGAGTATACAAAATGGTCAATCAGGCTTATGGATATCACTTTTAAGTGGATGTGTAGGGTATATATTGCCTAGTCCGCGCATAAAGATGGACATACGTCATTCAAGTCAGAATGAATGAGGATCAGTTTTACGTAACCCTTCCGAGCAATAGTAGTACACAGTTCTTTCCAGACAATAAGATATCAGAGTTTAGAACCAATCTGCAAACTCCATTAATATTAAATGACGAATGGGAAGTGGGCCTCTCGAGCATACTATATCCGAGGAGTTGGCTTACTCTTTCAAAGGAATGTTTTGTACAACTATATGTATTTACTAAGAAGAAAATAAAGCCGAAGAAGAAGAAAGGCGATGATGAACCAGAAGAAAAAAATTCACAAAGATAGCGATAGTGCAGCAGAAATAGAAAAGGCAAAGACAACGCCTTATGCACTAGTTTTAAAAGATGGTCTCGGTAATCCTCATCCTGCTGATTGTGGAAAATGGGCTTGAAATGATCAAGCGGGTGATCGGGGAAAACATGCACAAAATGATCAAACAAATAATGGGAGAAACAACATTCACATAGAAGCGAATTTCAGTATGTGCAATTAGAAGTACCATTTATCACTGTGCTTAAAGGGTACTATGCAGTGAAAAATATGGTACACTGTCCAAATGGGCAAATAGAGACCAAGGCAAGATCTAGACACAATTTTTTTTTTAATTTTTACTTGCATCTCGCGAATCTTGTTTCTCTCTCAATTAAAGATAATTATGCTATACAATTAGGTGGAGAAGCAGCAAATTTAATCGGATTTGAAGAAGGATAAATACATATGGGACCAATAGACTTTAAAGAATCATTTCGCTGGAATCATGAAGGTGGTCCTACGACCCCGTATATATATATATATATATATATATATATATATATATATATATATATATATATATATATATATATATATATATATATATATATATATATATATATATATATATATATATATATATAAACTGTGATGTAGTCTCACACAGCATGCTAGGCAATACTTCTGCACCACTACTCAGAGAAATAGCAAGTTTAATCAGATTCGAAGGAGGAAAAATACATATGGGACCTATAGACTTTAAAGAATCATTTCCTTGGAATCGTGAGGGCAGGCCTACGACCACGTATATATACTGTGACATACCTATCGTAAAAATATAGCTAAATCTGTAGGTAAACAAGCTCTTAGTGTGGGAATTGACCCAGCTGAGAACGTGATGGCTGGGAAAAATCTTAAAACATCATTAAAATCGAGAGCGCATGGTTTTGCCAGGTCTTTGATACTGGAAGCTATAACAGCAGTGTGTGGTGGTTTAAGACTACGTCAACCCAAACGTATAAAGAGGAATAATACAGGTAATCCTCAGTCAATGCGTGCAATACCAAAGAGGAAGGGTCGCAATAGACATCAGAGAAAAAACACGGATATCTTTAATTAACAAAAAAACAAAACCCATGGAACTTAGCCAAATATGTGAGTGCTCGAAGAGCGAATTAGACATTTTTCAGACACGTCTCATAGTGACAACATTGGAGTCTGCAAAATGGCAAGCGTTTCAACCTGTATCGAGTTAAGCTATTGAATATTTTGGAACTAATTTGACTGGGTGCTGTTGCTGACTATGGCAGCAACGGCGTCGGGTCAAATTAGTTTCAAATCATTCAATATTGTGCTTTGTCCTTAGGTATTATTTTAAAACTTGAACTAGACACCGAGCTCATCTACAGACACATTGTTGTATGGCACATGTTTAAATGTGTAATAACATATGGTATCGACTGTGTCTTCCCTGTGGGTTATTCCATGGCAGAGGCTGTAACTACACCACGCCCAGATTGTTTCTCCCAAATCTAACCCCCACCTCACCCCAATCCCCCTACCCAGCTCCATGCCCCCCTCCCGATATGCATACCTGTGTGTTGCCTTACCCTCGTCAATGTCTAGGAAGGGGTTACCGAATACGTGTATACCCTTAATCAAAATTAATTTGATGCTGGCGGTGATTGCCGCATTGTTGCTGGTCCCTAGTGTAATATTTCTAGGCACGTGCGCATGTTGGGGTGCTATTCGTGGGTTGGGGAGGGGGGGGGGGGGTCGGGGTTGAAGGATATCAGCTTGGGTGTAGTCATAACTTGGATTTTGAAACTTGAAAAATTGAACTGAAAACCTAGTGCATGCAAATGAAATATCACGAGGTTAACTTAGAAAATCTAACCTATTACTAATAATAAGATGGGTGCGAGTGTTGCTATTTATGGATTTATCATCAGCCAGGAGGCGCAAGCGAAGAGGAAGAAAGTACAAAGAGATTAGCCTAGAAAATTAAAAACGTATTCAAAGACATAAAACATATTTCGGCGGTATAAGACAAAGTTTGGCGTTCTAAAGTGGTTCTCAAAATACTGAATCGTCGAACCAAAATCTCCAGGGAAAACTAATTACGTATTCGCCTCTCCGCAAGCAGCATTCTGCCAGATAACTTTCACTTTAGCAATGTCTAGAATCGGGCCTTGAAGCAACACCAGAGTGTGTCAACTTCTCCGCTGCGTGTTCCACCTGTGAGCAGCCTTTTGATCTACATCTTCTCGAAACTCTGCGATGTCTTTCGCCTTGTTTTATTAACTTCATATCCTGATCTCAGTTGTGAATTTCGCTGTTTAAACTTTGTAGGAGGGTCAGAGGCGGACTGAGAAGCTACTCCGCTTTTCTACCCCGTGAAATCAGTGAATTCTCCATAAAACTCTGCATGATCTCTTGAACAGCATTCGTCCAATGATTTTTGGTGCCTTTGGACTTTCCACATGCCCTTGAGACTTACCGTCCAACTAACCCATCCTACTAACCTATGCTACTTAATTTATCCGATCATTGTATTATTGTCAGTGTCTAGTTATTGTTCCTATAATCTCTGGATTCTGTAAGAAGCTAGCGTTTATTTAAGTTTCTCAATAATTTAATCTTCCGTGTATAAAGCTCGAAATGAGCAATCATTATTTCTATATACATATCATTATTGTACGGTAATCTACGCAGCTGTCATTCATAATAGGTATAAACTCACTAAACGAAACACTTAAAACCTCATAAAATACGAAAAACCAGCTATGAGCTCGTTATCTCCGCCATGCCATACAGGCAAATTTAAAGACGGTTGGTTTTTTACAAATGTAAAGACCTGATATCCATTCAGATATATTCTCAGTTATGTTAGATATGCTCCGTGGATGCCTTTGAGAGCAGCTGTCTCTGTTACCTAACGAAGATTTTTATTGTATATATTACCTTCACTCTCCATTACTCACCAGCCGACTTACTTATTCTTTTCCACATTGAAGTTAAGGCTTTCCCGCAAAGGTTGTGGTCCTCTTGGGGAGCCACTTAGGCTAATTGGGGAATTATTTCTCCCCATGGTACACACATCACCTCTATGCTATTTGTCATTTGTTATGTTACTGTACCATATTAGGAAAATTAAATAGCCACCACCGTAAATTAGAATTTGTATGTTTTCTTCCGCTAGGAAAAATGGTTTAGTACCAAAGATTTAAACCTTGGTTAAACTCTGGTGAATGCTTAAATCCCTAGGTAGCGCAAGTATTAATAAACTGACATTTTGAGGTGTTTAATTCAGGCACAGCAGAATACATTTTGAGGCATTCAACTCGGCACAGTGAAATAAGTTGTGGTTCTCAATGAATCCTCACTGGGAGAACATCTGCTTGCAAAAACCACTTCTGTAGAAAATGATCAGTATCGACCCTCATATCGTGAAGAACACCAGAAGAACTAACCCTATACAATCAAAAGCATTAAGAGGATGTACTATTATGTAGACATATCATTTAAGTGACGATCCTTCCGTTCAGCGTAGAGCATTTTATAGACTACATTCCATTTATCACTCTAGAGTTCCTCTAGTTCTCAGTAGTATGCAGCATATGTAGACACTGTCGCTGGTTGGCTAATAGCGGCGAAACTAGGCCATGCCCCCACTCCTTATATGGTCCTTGTATTGCTCATGATCATATAAGGAGTGGGGTGTGGTTATTTGGCAGCTATTAGCCAATCATCGATAGTGTCTGCCGATGTTGCTGGTTTTCCATTGATTTTAGTAAGGTCCCCACCACCCCACCAACCATATGTCTCCTCCCATCCCTGAGAAATGGTGTGAAGTAGTCATAAGTAGTGAGTTGATGAAGTTACTACTGAAAAGAGGCAATGTGCACTCTTCATATGTATGTGTGCTGGTGAGAGCAGAGTGAAGTTGTCGAGTGATATGAGAGAGAGAGAGAGAGAGAGAGAGAGAGAGAGAGAGAGAGAGAGAGAGAGAGAGAGGGAGAGAGAGAGAGAGAGAGCGAGCGAGCGAGAGAGAGAGAGAGAGAGAGAGAGAGAGTAGTAGTAGTAGTAGTAGTAGTAGTAGTAGTAGTAGTAGTAGTAGTAGTAGTAGTAGTAGTAGTAGTAGTAGGTCTAATTACCCATAACAAATGGGCGTGGCCTAGTGTGCATCCATCTCATCACCAAGACCGGGCCACTTGGTGCCAGCTATGTTTGTTGTTAGACCCTAATGATCTCTGTGAAGAAATGGTGTGACCTAATGTAGAGTGTCCTTGTGTACGTCCATATCGTCGCCCTTGTCGGGTCACGTGGCGCCAGCTATGTTTGTTGCTAGGCCTAATGACGCATGAAACAAAGGGGCGTGGCCTAAGGTCTGGGAGCGTGGGCTAACCTGCGCCCATGCCGTCACACTGGCTCAGTATGGCCATATCGTCGCCCTAGCATAGTTCAACTAATGGGATGCGAGCTGTTGTGTTGTAGGTGTAATTACCCATGAAATGGGGCGTTACCTAAGGTATGTGACGTGGTCATGTCACACGATGCCCGTAGGCCAATCAGCATGGCCGCTTATCTTGTGACCCTAGGTTCGGTACAACGTGTTCGGCCATGTTCCCCAGTGCCAGCTGTAGGCCTAATGACTCATGGCTAGGTGCATGGCCTAAGGTATGGAACGTGGTCAGGTCATGTGATGCCTGTAGGCCAATCAGTACAGCTACTTTTCTTGTTGCTCTACCTTCAGCTCAACGTGGTTCAGACGTGTTCTGATGAGTAGCTCACATACCAACCCTACACCACCCTGGGTAATAAGGGTATACGGGTTTGGGGAAGATCGTCAATTTGCAAAGATTTTCAGAAATGAAGTACTGTCTCTATAATACTCACGATCGTGAATTGAGCGTACTTTTTAGGCTGCGAAGTGTCTGTAGATCTCGGTGACAATTTGTATGTAAGAATTATGAAACGAAATGATGAACCTGTAGTTGACATACAATAATTTAGTGTTGGTGTCATCTATCCAACCATAGGTGGCTTGTTTATGCACTATACTACATTTAGACAGTTTACCGGGATGATGACTGTATTCGAAGAAACTGTTTGTAAAACTAGAAATAGTAATAAAGTAGAGAAACTCGTTTACGTTTATGAACTAGAACTTCAGATAAACGATTCTATCAGCATTAAACATGCTTACGTCAACATAGGTTGGTACTGTAGCTTGCCGGGTAGTGTCAGGCCATTCCGGTGTATCATGTCGACTCGCCGTGCCACAACTGCACAATGAGTGATGATGCTCCGGTCTCGGGGTGACAGACCTTGTACGAGACTGCCCTGCGGGTAACAAAAACCAGCTCCTAAGGCTGGTGGAACTCAATCGTTCCGGTGGGGCCGTGCGACCATCGTCGCGAACATTAAACACAACTGTCTCATCCCAAGAATTTCTGTCACCAGTATGCCTGTCCATAGCAATTTCGTGCTTTATGGACTTACAAGATTTGATTTGGTGACCGAAAAATATATGTCTATACAATGATTTTACCTAAATAATTATAAATATGCTAGATAAAACTACAATAAGAGCATACGAAAATACGAGACATAGAGACAGGTAGATGAACTTTTAAACATGGGGCTCCCAGCGGTACCACACAGACTCATAGGTCCGCAGAAGTATCCCCACAAGGGAGTCTCCCATACACGAGAATTAACTAATTAACTTAATATAAGTTATTATACCTCGAAGCTGAAAGGAAGAAGGTTATCTCGGACGAAAGGTTATGTGCCTCATGCGAGCACTACTCCTAGTGCTAGTTTGGGTGAGGAGTATTATCCTCGCATGAACCGTCGTTGCTGAATCCTTGCAAGAGGCAAGTGCCTCATGCGGGCCTCCGTCTCGGGAAGGTGTTGCCACTGCTTAAAGTTGGAGAAGTGTAGTAGGCAAAAATGGGCCCACTCTAATATTTCAACCAAAAATGCTTGAGGAAGAAAGACCATACCTAGTGAAATTATGACTATAGGGGTGCGTGCTGTTTACGTGAAGACGGGACGAGCGATTCCCAATGGATTCCCTTGTCACCGTCTTATGTGATTCTTAGTGTGCTGAATTAGTAGTTGCCGCTTTATTTATGCGAGCCTTCTTCTTCGCTTAATTAGCTTTCATTTATTTTTTAAACAAGAACTATTTTAGGCCGCCAATGGCTGGTATCTACCTAGCTATTATACACAGCTGTCATTGGGAACAGATGCTCTAAGACATCAATACTGAAGACCGCACTCATACATGTTACTTAGTAAGACCTCTGAACTGGATAAGAATCCGGACATCCCACTCCGTAACCACATAAAACGTTACAGGACATTGGTTACTTTTCACGAAAACATTTTTAGACAATTGTTCTATCGTTATGGTGGGGCGGGGGGGGGGGGTGAGAGAGACGAATACCCACCATACATGTCCTTCCCGCAAGGGCATGGCAGATCTAAATATCAAGCCCAGATATTCTTATGGAATTCAGTGGGGATACGTATCTCGCCCATCACGGGGTCCTTTGGAACTAACCGTTTTAACCTGTCGTTAGGTTTATATACAAGTTGCCTAGTTTTGCACTGCGGTGCGGGAGGTTTGTTCAGTAAAAAAAATTATAATTCATATATGTTTTCGCAGTGCTTTCCTACATTGGCTAAAGTGCTAACTACTAAGTATCCAAAGATACAAGAGAAATGTATGTGACACCACACCCTGGCCATCACCGCTCGGAAACCCCAATAGTTTCCCAGAGTCGGGTCAGCCCATGGTACGGATATGGACATCCAAACAATTAAGAAGCCACAAGGCTGAGTGGCGCATGAAGAGAGACAAAATCTTGGAGTTATAAGTCTTACCAGAGTGAGGGGCTAGATTATCGCACTGCCAGAAGAGAAGCGTATACTACAGAGTATGCAATGAAGAACGTGTCTCTAATCTTTTGAACCTATCCTATTGAGCTGAATAGAAGAGGTTTAGTCATTAGCATCGCGAGCTAAACAGAGTTATACCACGGATAGCGACCTCAGTGAAAAATTGTTGGTGGCGGAAGAAAGTGTTGCTGTATAGTGTTTCCTACGTGCACTGCAGTCCTATATTTTCTATAAATAAGCAAAACATATGAACTGATGGCCACTGGCCATATATTTACACAATATAACCAGGACAATCAATACGTTATCAAATGATCAAAGTTATATATCTTAGTACAGGTTAACCAACCTACTATAGTGCGGTTAGCAACGCATTGCAGAAAATGAGAATAACTATAAACAAATACAGAAATTATAACTAGTGGTCCTACGACCGTTACGGTACCTTTTAGTCATCTGGACCATTCTTACGGATACAATATAATTAACGAAATACATATAGAGAAATAATCAAAATGTGAAGCATAGTTACTTGAATACTCAGTATCCATTTTTAAGTTAGGCCACCGTGTTACTGAAATCGATACCGTAGTTGACGTGCGTTGATGCGTTCTCAGGAAGCGGGAAAGTTCCCGCAGGTTGGTTCCTGCAAGCTGTTTTCTGCAAACAAGATTTCCGCAAGAACACTCATGGCGGGAGGACATCGCTCAGCACTGTAATCCTAATAGGATGTCTAATGAGCAGTCAGCAAAAGATACGATAGTACTACTGTGGTGAAGAAAGTTCCCATACACCGATGGCACGGATGGAAGGTGTAAACAACCGAATCAGAAACGTGGGTTGTCAGAGGAAAACGAAGATACAAAACAAAGCTTCACAGTGATGGGTACGTCAGCCAGCTCTGACGATGCACTGGGCAGAGTTTACTTGCTGCGGTCGAAAGACAGAAGAACCTACATGATATTAGTGCGGTGACAGTTGAAATCCCATTTTAGGCATCAAAGAACATCCTGCCTCTACATCTGTAAAGGCCTCACCGCAAATTTGTGTTCCGAAGTAGATATTGATATTCGTGAACAGTAATCAGAAAGTTCCAAATTACTCCCGTAAGTAGAGAGTTACAAAATTGTTTTAGTGCGGTGGGTTGGTCAACTGCCAGCTACGGGAGAAAACCCCGACATAGCGAAGTAATATGCGTATTGTCCGTTGTGCTGATAGTGCTGGTAAAGATCCAACATGGTCGGCCCCTGGCCGAGGATGCTCTCGATCTCTAGATCGCATCTCCTTTTATACTCCTCGTGATGTCGCAGGCGCAGGCTCCAACCAATCATCGTTTGAGCAACAGCCAATCAGCACGTAGCTAATAATAGTGCAGCCGAATATTATAGAACATTCTAGAAGTTCTGCGTCCACGTGGTAATGACGTCACGGCAATATTTTGAAGGTAATCAAGAAGGGGTTTCCGTGGATAACTCAGCCATTTCTTAACCGATTTTGAAATGGTTTACAGATTTAAAAAGCCCGTCGAATTCTGGTTTTGATTCTTGCCAGAAGTAACGGGAATAGGTAATCAAAAAGGATTACAGGATACCATCTCGGTACACCAAAAGCACCATCCTATCTTGGTCGTAAACTACGTGCTCTATCAAAAATAGCATCTAGACGCGCATATGCGCATTATGCGTTTTAACGAACTTAGTCATTTTCGCAATGCGATCTCTCTCATAGGCTCATATGCGTGTATGGCTCTACCCAGGGGGGTGGGGTGCGTGTTCAGGAAACGAATCCATGATGGGCGGCGCGTACCCAGTTTAGCTGGTATGACCAGTACCCGACCGGTCGATCCAAACTACAGGACTTTACACCTCCAGGTAGCATTGAGATGAGAGTTATGTTTAGACACGGTAAACTCTTCAAAACAATGCTTGCAATTTTCTGACGGCTAACATCTCTGGAATCAAAGGTGCCTTACAAAACAGTACCTTAATCTAACTACCAGAAACCAGTCCACATATAGACAATCAAGATGGTGGAAGCTATGATATCGCCAAAACCTTGGTACATGTTGCTGAGTATGGGGTTAATGAAGTAGATTTTCGTCAGATCGGTCTGCTCTCTAACTTGGCAGTGTTCAAAAATAGACTATGCCTAAGAATAATGTTGGACGATGTTACGTAATCGAGAACACATCACCTATCGGAGAAGGAGGGTCTGCAAAAAAGAAAGAGTGTACGTGTTGCAGAATAGCTATGAAACGGTTTTTGGGTCTAACGAGGTTGCCTCAGCATGATGGGTCATATAGAATTAACCAAACTTTGCCTACGCTAAGCATTTCTCGACAATATATTGCTAGAAGATTTTCCATAGTTAGATTTAACCGTTCAGATTCTAGCAGCAGAAGCAGAATTCGAATTACCATGAAGAATCAGCAGAAGCTTTCAGAGCCCTAGTGACTCAGGCTGTAGTAGATCTGGAGAATATATTAGGTGGGCTCAATGGCCCTACACCAGAAGTGTCGTTTGTGAAAACCATGTAACTAGTGCGCCTATTACTGAGACACTCTTCGTTTGCTACTCATCTGCTAAGAATGACTACAGTGACATTTTAAGGATAATGATTTGAACGTTCAAAGTGTAGCTATAAAGACATTCGCTATAGCCATGAACGGCGCAATAGGTTATCGAGCAAATACAGACTGCTACGGTTGTCAGCACGATCGTTTGTCTCATAGAGAACATTCATGCTCGGATATAGACTATTTTCTAAGACATGTCGATAATGTCATGCTATACTACGTACAGGCATTATAATATGTCTATAAAGAGGACTTTAATCAGGCGTTATATAATAACGAATGTATGTATCTAAATGCTGACCATTTGTACAAGAAAAGTAAAGGGCTGCGACTCGAAAGAGTCCTGAGTGCGGTTTATAAACTGTGTTCACTTAGTTAGTTACTTAATTATCTTACCTTAATTGTTTCCTTTACTGTCATTAAATCACAAAAAATCAGAAAATGTCTGCGTCTGGGTTTTCTATTATCACTATTAATGACGTTCAATGAATCTCATGCTGGCAAACGCAACAACAACAACAACAACAACAACAACAACAACAACAACAACAGTAACAACCTCAGTAACAGCAACAGTAGCAGCAATAGCTATGGAGTCTACCAACGTGTATCAGCGCTAAAATCCCTTTTGTAGAGTATGAATACTTTTTGGACGCTATGTGGAATCGAGTTTGATATATTTTGCAAGCTTGAAGATACTGCATAGGCGTCGGTAGGGTGGGGGGCATCCAGGGCGAACGATCCCCCCCGCCCCCCTCCTGTTCCCCCCCCCCACAAAAAATAAGCCTACCCAGATAGATAATGCTGGCACTTTTATCAAACCCGACCCATGTACACCACCACACCAAAAAATAATAATCATTATTTGAGGCCTGTGCATTTTTTAGCCCTTCTAATTTTGATCACATTTTTGTATTTTAACCTTGAGAAACGCAGGATATGCATCCTGAGATCATCTAGATTTCAAAATTTTTATTTGGATTCATTCATAATTGAGATTCTCAATTTTTAGTTTGCTTGCAGGTATTGGGAGAAGTTCGTCAAGAGGTTTCTTTTCCTAGTCTATGAAGTCCACATCGTTGGCATATTCAATCTCTAGCGGCATACCCAGTATTGACACTGGAGGATTTGGTGTTTTGGGACTTTCCCCCACGGATTTCAATGCAGCAGCAAGGTAACAGGTGAAAAGCACCGGAGATGGACCATCTCCCTGTGAGGAGCCGATTGATGTCTAAAATTCTACAGACTTCACTTACGTGACTCGTACTCTCAGCTTGGTGTCTGCAAGCATTAGTCTCACTAGTCGTGGCTCATCTTCATTGCAACTGGCCTGGCATAGTACATCTGGGATCTTTGAGCGTTTAATTGTGTCGAACACTCATGACATCTCAATACCCATTTTGTGGAAAACCCAGTGTCTGGACAGGACTACCGACACACGTTGCGGTAGTAATGTTTTCAGTCATGTAAAGAACACTCCTCAAGTCGTTGGTGATAATACGGAAAAGATCGTGTTTCGTTTTCTACCACTTCAATGATGTTGGAGACACTCAGAGACATGGGCATTTGCGGATCTTTAAAATCGTTCAGGGTGGCACAAGCTCCAGGGTGTTTTCAGGACAAGGCATCAGCATTCCCATGTGATTTTCGAAGGAGGTGTAGCACATCAAATAGGATTCTTGTCACGTGTACCACCTTAAATTGGAAACTCTATAGAGTTTCTTACCATGTGTACCACGTCAAATTTGAAACTATGTAGTGTTTCTTGCCACGTGTACCACGTCAAGTTGGAAACTCTGTAGGCTTTCTTGACAGTGGGTAATCTGTCCTTTGGGATTTGGGACTTTAGGAAGCTTGGTTGGTTCACAACATAAAGGCTTTTCCATAAAGGAAGTGTTTGCAATATTTGATAAAGTGGACAGCAGCTAGGAGATTGTGTTTGATGGTGGCATAACAGCGTTCAGTGCTTGAGAGGTGGCGTGATCCATAACAGATTACTTATTCATGTCCGTCGCAGTCAATTTGAGATAAGACGGAGCAAATGCCAGTGTCTGATGCCTCGGTATTGAGGATGAACGAGCATGAAGGGTCTGGGTGTGCCAGTATCAGAGCGGTAGCTAATTTCTCCATAAGGAGTCCAAACGCCGCTTCGCATTCTGTGGTCCATTGAAAGGGGTGGTCCTTTTCTATAAGCTGGAAGAGAGCACCACAATTTTGCTGCACTCAGGCACGTAAGCGTGGTAATATTGACAAAGTTCCAGGAAACTGTGAATTTCCATGAGGGTTGTCAGAGTTTTTCATGTGGCTACAGCAACAATTATTGTGGGTTGAGTAGAGACACCTTGAGTGGAAACAATATGACCAAGCAATTCTACTTCCTCAAAGAACAGATGACACCTTTTTGGTTTTAATTTTGAGAGGGTAAGTGCCATCTTTCTTACTGGCTAAGAGGATGGGAGTGGCCGATGGTGAAGTGGATAGTTCTATAAGACTAGATTGCAACATCTCTGTTACTTGTTGGTCCGCTTCTTGTTCTTTATGGATGGGAAGGTGGCGGGCAGGTTCTTTAACACAGCCATGTAAGTGGGGCGGCAGAGAAGGGGAAGGGCCGGTCTCTGCTTGATGGAAAAACGTATCTTGAGGATGGTAGTCATCATGTATAGTAGCGTCAATCTCGAAAATTTGGCCGCAGATTTATCCAGCTTCTAAAGTGATGGCGTGAGCTTGAACACTCTATAATGAATGCTGTCGGGATCACGAAGCTGACTACTTTGCTTGGACAGGCGATTTCGGCGATCTGGGTAAAATCAGTGTTATGTTCTATAATAACATCAGTGGTACAGAGGTAGGGATTCACAGCCAAGACCCAAAAAATGACATCTACCAGGGTCAGGTATGGTGGTACTGGAGAAAATGAGAATGTTCACCTAGGGTTATGCGGCGTCCATCGATTTCCAGTTCTTTGCGGGCACAATGTACCATAGCTCTGCAATTCTTGAGAAAATCAATGCTGAACAAACCGTCATTTGACATGTTGGCAAAGATGATATGCTGGATGAATAGAAGATCATCTATTTGGATCATGAAGTTGATGCTCCTGCGAGGTCTAGGGGCGTGCCCGTGGCACCACAGAAGAGAGCGCTAGATTCTACTAATCATGGTCATATGTCCTCAAGCACGGTAGCGTGAAGGCCGGAGCTGAGGATGGTGATGATAGCTCCTGTATCCACAGTGGCGATGGCTTGGGTACCTTGGATGGTACAATAGCATCTAAAAGAGCTATAGCGTGGGAGGTGGACGGTCTCCAAGGTAGGTGGGGGGGGGGTGAGGGGGGGGGGATAAATGGCAGAGCCTGCGCATATAGGATATACTTTACTTGGGCGGAAAGTTCGCAATTTTCAGTGGTAGAGTGTGGTCAAAGTAGGGTCGCTTGGTCAGTTTCTGCCAAGGGGTGATATCAAAGCTAGCGGAGGAATCTCACATCCATCAAGGGTACTCGGTCCTTGGGCCGAATTTCTTGATCTTGGTATGCATACAATTCCAACGTCGTGTCCTATCTTGCGGAAGTGGGGCAGGGACAGTGTGGTCATCGCTGTACTACTTTCCATGTGTCAGCGTCAATTCTAAGCCCAAAGTTTAGTTTGTCCACAGAAGAAACAAGCATCTGACTTAGGTTAATTGGGTGCCTGTCCGGTAGGCGGGAAAGAAGGGCATGCAGGGGCTCGGTTGTGGTTGGCGGGTACCGGGTTATGGTGATCTGAAACCAGCCAGGGGCTGGTTGATTTTCTGGATCCAAGTGTAAAAATTCATCATAGTGTTCTGCATGGAAAGGAACCAGGGTTAGAGGTGATAGCAGAAAGAGGTGTGGTTGCTGGGGTGGCAGAATCCGCTGAAGCTGGTGCGGACATGGCAGCAGATCATGGCGGGTTGCTCTTCCATCCATTCCAGCAGTCTTGTTCACTACAGCGGCAGTATCCTGTCCATCATCAACATTTTCTCTCAGTGTGGGTCTGAACTTCCTTCACTGGATGGCTTCGCAGTTTTATCGTCACGTTCATTAGTGCTGTAATATCCCAAATGTCAGCCTGGTATAAGCGGTCTTTTGGATCTTGGTGGCCGTTTAATGCCTCAATAAGACTGTGTATCAGAATGGAGTTTTATGCGTCTCCATGGAGGGAGCCATAGACCCATGTCACAAGTCGGTGGACACGGCCTACCAGCTCAGATAGGGTTTCCTTCGACTCCTAGCAGATAGTGTGCAATATGATTAAACTAGTCTCAGTTTCTGCACTATCACCGAATCAGTCTTGTAAGGCGGTACTGAGTTTAGGAAAGGAGGGTGGACCATTTGTTCCTAAATCGGTCAATACTTGCACCTTTCTCTTCAAGTGGGTGGCTAGATAAAGTCCTCTAGCAGCCTCGTCCCATCCATTAAGTTCCGCAATGAGGCGGAACTGGCAGAGATAGATTTCTCAAGGTAACTTACAATCATACTCAGGTGGTGTAACCGTCTTAAGTCCGCGCTGATGGTAGGGTGGTTCTGGCCACAAATGGTAAGGTGTTGTAGGTGGCGTTAACACATACGACATATTCCAAAGTCAGTACCGATGCTCCTTGCCATCTTTTGACGGAACTCTCCATACAGGGTTAGCTTCGTCTGGGCGGAACAACTCCAACAGAAGATCCGTGCACGGCCGAGGATGATATCGTTTCGGCATAGCTTTCCAGGCTCTATGACACGTTCTGTCTCCTTCTTGGTTAGGCAGTGTGGGATGAATGATGCGGGCATCCTCATATCTGGGTGGCACCCAGCCGGTGGAATCATTGTCTGAAATTGTCATTATGGCCGCACATCGGCGCCAGTTGTGGCCAGGTTTGGCAGACTAAGGGTCAGATGAATCGGATTTGGCAAGTTGGACAAAGACTTCCATTTCCCATCTGCCCATCTTCCTTTAAAAGATGCCAAAATCTGAACAAAACTTTAGCTAAGATTTCACTTTCTCAAGAATTTCAACCTCAGTCAGTGAAGTCTTTAACGTCCACCTAAGCAGATTAGACCTAGGTTTAATATCTCATCCGAAAGACAGAAAAACGTCAAAGGCCTACGGATGTTTTGGCCAGAAGTCACAAAAATAATTTGCTACAGTGCTGCGAAAATTGAAAATGGTCGCGATCTAGAAGAATGTGATTTAAAATTTTTATATATATTCAAATACTGCCTTGAATGGAGAGCAACATGGCAACGAAAAATTCTTAGAAAATTTAAAAATAATTTAAATATTATCGCATCTGTGCAAGCAAAATACAACAAGAATCGGAAATGGTCGAGAACTGGAAAAAACTTTTTTAAGTTTTTTATAAAATAGGAAGCTGCTTAGAATAAATTAAGGTAGGTAGTTATTTTAATTTTATTGTCCGTTTACACTGAGATGTATTTGAGCCATGTCAACACAGAAGTGAAATCTAGAGGGATTCAAATAAAAGTAAAACTGAAATAATCAAGTGTAATCATGCTGCAAGTGATGTTTGCATTGCGTGTTGCTATCTAGTAACTGTTGTTGGCGGATGTAAATCAATGTAAGTACTGGGTGTAGTGTAAGGCGGGTGGGAGGGGTGAGGTGGGGGTGGGGTCGTTGTATTTCGCTTGGGGTGGGATGGGACTTAAGCCATCCACAGTA
Organism: Chaetoderma sp. LZ-2023a; assembly: GCA_034401795.1. Lineage (NCBI taxonomy): Eukaryota > Metazoa > Mollusca > Caudofoveata > Chaetodermatida > Chaetodermatidae > Chaetoderma > Chaetoderma sp. LZ-2023a. The sequence goes on along the minus strand of CM067374.1, from coordinate 32,832,406 downwards.
GTCGTAAGAGTTGCAATTTGCATCCACATCAAACCAGAGGGAAATCCATTCCCCCACACACACACCCCACACACACCTCTACCTGTCTCTGCAAATAAGGGCGTCGAACGGAAAAACCCACCAACAGACCCCACTCACATACATAATTCGGCCTATTTATTAGAAATACTGTCTGAAATGGCATCTGAGAGTCGAATTGTCAAAATTTTTAGAATGAGCAGCAGAAAGCAGTCTACTATTTATATCACCCTCATCAAAATCTCTCACTCTCACAAGGTATGCTCCCATCATGGCTAGAAATAGCACGAGTAACACCTATTTATAAAGCTAAAGATCCATCTGACTTTACTAACTATAGACCAGTCTCAGTGCTTCCACCTTTTTCGAAACTCCTGGAAAGATTATATTGCAACAGAATCGTTAATTATTTAAATAAATATTCAATTATCTACAAATCTCAGTATGGTTTCAGAGCAAAAGACTCTACTATGCTTGTCTATGTGGATATGATAGAAAAAAATATCCGAGTCCTTGGAAAATAAAGCGCATACACTCGGTGTGTTCCTGAATCTTTTTAAAGCATTCGACACCATTGACTATGAAATCTTATTGAAAAAATGTGTCACATTACGGTAAAAGAGGCATTATTTATTCGAAATTATTTGACTGACAGGATACAATGTGTTCAATTTAATAGTGCTATTTCAGGAAACAAAAAAATTAGTCTGCGCTGTACCTCAGGGTTAAATCCTTGGACCCCTGCTGTTCTTACTATGCATGAATATACATTTACCCAATGCCACTAACCAACTTTCATTAGTACTGTTTGCAGATGATACCAATATCTTTGGCACACATACGGATATAAATACGCTATACAAAATGTGAATAATGAAATGGAAAAAATTATAAATTGGTTCAAAATTAATAAATTATCTCTAAATAAAACCATCTTTATACAATTTACAAGATCGAGCCAACCAGAAGAAGCTGCTCTCTCAAAACATTACATAGACAATCAAGAAATACAGGAGGCTAAGTATGTTAAATTCCTAGGAGTCTATTGGGACAAAAATTTAACCTGGGAGAAACACACAGAGATAATCACATCCAAGGTAGCAAGGAATATTGGTATCATGCGCAGACTCAAGTCATATTGTAGCTCGCCGGGTAGTGTCGGTCCGTTCCAGTGTATCATGTCGATTTGCCACGCCACAAGTGCACGACGAGTGATGATGCTGGTTAGCATCTGGTCTCATGGTGACGGACGTTGTACGAGACTGCCCTGCGGGAAACAAAAACCGGCTCCTAAGGCCGGTGGAACTCAATCATTCTGGTGGGGCCGTGCGACCATCGTCGAGAACGTTAAACACAATGCTCTCATCCCACGAGTTTTGGTCACCAGTATGCCTGTCCATAGCAATTTCGTGATCTATGGACTTACAAGATTTGATTTGGTGACCTAAATATATAAGTCTATACAATGAGTTTACCTAAACAATTAAAATTATGCTAGATGAAACTACAATAAGAGCATACGAAAATACGAGACATAGAGACGGGTAGAAGAACTTTTAAACATGGGGCTTCCAGAGGTACCACACAGACTCATAGGTCCGCAGAGGTATCCCCGCAAGGAAGGCTCCCGTACACGAGACTTAACTAGTTAACTTAACATAAGTTATTATACCTCTAAGCTGAAAGGAAGAAGGTTATCTCGGACGAAAAGTGATGTGCCTCACGTGGGCACTACTCCTAGTGTAAGTTTTGGGTAAGGAGTATTATCCTGGCGTGGACCGTCGTCGCTGAATCCTTGTGAGAGGCAAGTGCCTCACGCGGGCCTCCATCTCGGGAAGGTGTCGCCACTGCGTAAAGCGGAAGAAGAATAGCAGGCAAAAATGGGCCTACTCTAATATTTCAGTCAAAAATGCTTTAGAAAGAAAAGACCATACCTATTGAGATTATGACTATAGGGATGTGCACTGTTTTACCTGAAGAAGGGAACGGAGGATTCCCGATGGATTCCCTTGTCACTGTCTTATGTAGTTCTTTGTTTGCTGTATTAGTAGTTGCCACTTTATTTCTGCGGGCCTTCTGCTTTGCTTAATTCCTTTTAGTTGTTTTCAGAACAAGAGTTAGTTTAGGCCGCAACTGGCTGATATCTACCTAGCTATCAGACACGGCTGTCGTGGAGAACAGATGTCCCAAAGACACCAATACTAGTGACAGCACTCATACATGTTACGTAGCAGGATCTCTGAACTGGATAAGAATCCGGACATCCCACCCCGCAACCACATAAAACATTACAAAACATGGGTTACATTTCATAAAAGCATTATTAGACCATTTCTCCTATTCGTGGGGTTAAGAGAGACGAATTCCCAATGTAAATGTCCTTCCCGCAAGGGCATGGCAGATTTAAATATCATGCCCAGACATTTTAACAGAATTCGGTGGGAATGCGCATCTCGCCCGTCACCAGTTCCTATGGAACTAACCATTTTACCTGTCATTAGGTTTATATACAAGTTGCCAGTTTTACACTGCGTGCGGGAGGATTGTCAGTAAATAAGATAATAATTAATACATGTGTTTTCGCAGTGCTTTCCTACATTGGCTTAAAGTGCTAACTACTAAGTATCCAAAGATACAAGGGAAATGTATGTGACACCACACCCTGGCCATCACCGCTCGGAAACCCCAATAGTTTCCCAGAGTCGGATCAGCCCAATGTGCGGATGGGGACATCCAAACAATTAAGAAGCCACAAGGCTGAGTGGAACACGAAGAGAGACAAAATCTTACTTATGAGTCTTACCGGAGTGCAGGGCTAGATTATCGCACTACCGGAAGAGAAGAGTATATTACACAGTATGTAATGAAGAAAGTGTCTCTGATCATTTTGAACCTATCCTATTGAGCTGAATAGAAAAGGCTTAGTCGGTAGCATGCCGGGCTAAACAGAGTTATAGCATGGACATCGACCTCGGTGAAAAATTGTTAGTGGTGGGAGAAAGTGCTGCATATATAAGTGTTGCTGTATAGTGTTTCCTACGTGCACTGCAGTCCTATATGTTCCATGAATAAACAAATCATATGAACGGATGGCCACTGGCCATATATATACAAAATCTAACCAGAACAAACAATACAGTGTTGAATGATCAAGATATATATATATGAATATATATATCAGTACAGGTTAACGAACCTACTATAGTGCGGTTAGCAACACATTGAGGAAAAGGAGAATAATTATCAACAAATACAGAAATTTTAATTAGCGGTCCAAAGAACCATTATGGTTCCTTTTAGTCATCGGGACCGTTATAGCGGATACAATATAATTAACAAAACCTATATAGAGAAATAATTAGACTGTAAAGTATACTTACTTGAATACTTGGTAGTCATTCCTAAGTTAGGCTACCATGTTACTGAAATTGATACGTCGATTCGTAGTCAACGTGAGATGATGCACTCTCCAGAAGCTGGAAAGTTCCCGCAGGTTGGTTCCCGCATGCTGTTTTCCGCAAACAAGACTTCCACAAGAACACTCATGGTGGGAGTACATCGCTTAGTGCCGTATGCCTAATAGAATGTCTAACGAGCAGTCAGTAAAAGATACGATAGTACCACGTGGTGAAGAAAGTTCCTGTACACCGATGGCATGGATGGAAGGTATAAACAACCCGTGACTAGCGGGGGTTGTCAGAGGCAAACGAGGATACAAAACAAAGCTTCACGGTGCTGGGTACGTCAGGCAGCTCTGAAGACGCACCGGGCAGAGTTTACTTGCTGCAGTCGAAAGTCGAAAGAACCGACACGATAGTAGTGCAGCGGCGATTTAAATACCACTTTTAGGTGTGGCTGGCAGATCCGGCGAGTCATCCATCAAAGAACATCCCGTCTCTACATCGGTAGACTCACATATTCAGGCCGTAAAGGCCTCACCGCAAATTTGTGTTCCGAATGTAGCTGTTAGTATTCGTGAACAATTATCAGAAGTTCCAAATTACTCCCGTAAATGGGGTGGGTTAGAGAACTGCACGCTACGGGATAAAAACCTGACACATAGTGAAGGAAGACACGCATTGTCTGTCGCGCTTGTTAGTAGCTGGTACAGATCCAACCTGTTCGGCCCCTGGCCGAGGATGCTCTCGATCTCTCGATCGCTTCTCTTTTTATACTCCTCGTGACATCACAGGCGCAGGCTTCATCCAATCATAATTCGAGCAAGAGCCAATCAGCGCGCAGCTAATAATAGTGCAGTCGAACGTTCTAGAATATTCTAGAAGCTTTGCGTCCACGTGGTTATGACGTCACGGCAATATTTTGAAGATAATCATGAAGGATTTTCCCTGGATAACTCAGCCATTTCTTAACCGATTTTGAAATGGTTTACAGATTTGAAAAGCCCGTTGAATTCTGGTCTTGACTAATGCCAGATTTGACGGGAACAGGCAATCACTAAGGATTACAGGGTACCATCTTTGTGCACTAAAAGCGCCATCCGATCTAGGTCATAACTACATGCTCCATATAAACAGCGTCCTGGCGTGCGCATGCGCATCAGGCGTTTTAACGAACTTAGTCGTTTTTCGACATGCCATCTCTCCTATAGGCCAATATACGCTTATGGCTCTACCCAAAGGGGCGTGTTCAGGAAACGAATCCAGGACGGGCAGCGCGTACCCAGCTCAGCTGGTACAGCTGCTATCCGACCGGTCGATCCGAACTACACCACCTCCTCCTAGTTTGACATCCATGGTACACAATTGCGCATGGCGGATCGACGCACGGACGTACACTAAGTGGGAATTATAGACTTCCCGGGCAGGCGCATGGCCAGAGAGGAGTAGTGACGCATTAGATGCGTATTCAAGAGACAGAGCACATAGGGATGCCAAGAGGAGGGGGAGGCATACTTTTAGTTTTAAATCTTGACCTGGAATTATTTTTCCAGGCCTTTCTTTTTCTTTTGTTTTTATTACTAATATTATGGTGTGTGCTATAACCTTATTTAGTTGATGATTCTAAACAATAGCTCGCATGGGTGTTCTTTCTGAGTGCAGATAATCATGATCTCCGCAAAGAACACCCAAGCTCCAACGTACCACAATTTATATTTGTAAGTATATATATATAAATATAATAAGAAAAAGACAAGGTATATCTAGACCATGTAACATACCCTTACGAGGTATTTATCTAATAAATCACACCGTATTACTTGCATTCCCCAGGTAAATAAAGGGGTATGCAACACGTATCACTTAGCATTATCATTATACAAAATATCTATTTGCAGCCCGTTATTGCGGGTCCGCAACGGGCAGCTCTCGCCGGCCTCATATCCATCCCGATGGCTGAGACAGGAAGAAAAATAATAAGAAAAATAAGATATATATAATAATAATAACATAAGAATTAATTTATCAGGCAGCCTCAGCGTAGCTGAGACTGCATGATGGAATTGTGACGTTATTGCACTGCAGGATGTTGTATTCTGTATGTCGCACATGACGTTCTTACGACATCGGAGTCCACAGTGCTCATTTCATGTGAGACACAACCGGGCACTGAAGTGTGCGGCTGTGTCGGATAACCGTAGTCATCCTAAGGATGGGGTTAAATTGATCTTACATATATAATAAGAAAAAAAGTATTTTTTTCAAATAAAGTAATAATTAATACATTTCCACAAATCGCCTATTGATATGTCTGCTGAATTACATATGATCACACCTCTGCAGTGAAATTTCCCCATTGAGTCTGGGTCCCGCGACTGATGGTTGTGGGTCGCGGTTGATGCACTGTCATTGCTGAGATGCTTTCACTATTATTGGCACTGTCTGAAACATCCGAAGTGATGGTGGCGGCAATATGCGCTCCATTATGTCTCTTACAGTTACCGCTGGCTCCAATATATTCATCCGTATAGCAGCGATGGTACTAATGGTTGCCAATATTGCTGATGCGGTGGTGATGGTAACTGTCATGGTGGCAGCTGTAACTGTCGTGGTGGTCGCTGTAGCTGTTGTGGTGATGGCGGCGAGCTGTACCATAGGCTGAAGTCATAGTGCGGGAGTGGATACGGCGGGAGACGGCATCTTCCAAAACTTAGCATACTTTAGTAAACGACTTGCGGTGATGTTAGGCATGGGCTGGATATCCTGTGTGTGGGCGATTCGTCTCTTTCCCACATATGGACGTTCCGGCGTGGTTCCATTTCTGATTACTGGGTCAGAAAGGCGAGGAGACAGATGCTGAATAACATGGGTCAGAGTTACACTTATTGTCACAGGCTTCGACGGGCCTGGTCCTTCGTCTATGGAAAGTTCGGGGTGGAGATAGAGACTGCGGGTAACTTGGAATGTCTAGTACCGCAGGTGTCATAATTACCACTGAAATCGGTTGACTGGCTAACACTGTTTGAGATACTATGGTGGCGGATGTAGTGACCGTAGCCAGATGGCTAATAACCGATGCGGGTGCTGCCGAACTGGATTCTGCGGGAGATCTTCGCATCTTACTCTGCTTCAGGACTGGTGTGGATGAAGTGACAGGTACCGGTGTAACACTTCCAGACGTGGCTGCGGGCAGGATTTCACGTCTGGCTGTCGGTACATTGCTTACTGTAGCCTCGGGAAGACGATGGCTAACAGGATATCTACGAGTAGTGTTCTTCATGCGGGCCATTGTCTTGGTCGGGAGAACTTTAACCGGGAGCCGAGATTCGAAGCGGGTGGCTAAAATAGCACGATCCTCGTTCTCTTCCCCTGGAACTAACGTCACTTCCAACACATGGTGATGATAACGGAGCATGTGTGTCACCGCGTAGCGAGTAGCGGTGTAGAGATACTGGCACATCACACAAAAGGCTGACTGGAAAAGATGATCCTTATTAACATGAAGGGTGCGGTCGGATTTCCTAGTGAAAGTTCTGGTACAGGGCTCTCCACTAGCTAACAACGAGTTACCCAAGAACCGCTTTGGAACTGGTACCGATTCTTCTTCAGATGAATCCGACAACACTAAATCTTCAAGGAGTGACATCTTGTTCCCGCATGGCAGTTAGTTGCGGGAACTTTATTCAAAACTTAATGCCTTATCTCTTCATGGTTTATAACTTTCCAGGCCAAATACACTAATGAAATAATAATAAGAAAAACAGCAGAATTTGGTTTGCGACATGAAAGAAGCCTAATTCTATGTTTTTCCCTGGTGTCGAGTTTTGATGGGAAGACAAAGTTTCAGAGTGCCCTTCCTCCTTTTATACTATTTGGTGACGTCACAGGCGGCGGATGACCACACCTAAAAGTTTTAACAGGTGATTCAGTCATCCTTATATGAATGTTTCCTCGTTTTCCGGCCGGGACGTCATAGGATTAATTCCTCCCATATAAAGGGAGTACTTTTCGTTATAGGAAGAATGGCTCATTAAACTTGTCTTTATTTCACACATTCAACAGCCTCCAATCAACATGAAAACGTGGTACTACTTTTTCTTGGCGGAGCCTCACCTTTTAATTAGCGTGATGCGGTTCTCCAGGTTGGATGCTTATAAACTTGCCTCTTTAATTTTAGGCTGTAGCGTCCGATGGGGAGTGTGGGAGCCAGGTGACGTCAGCGGTAATATCCCGGACTCACCCTCGCCGGTCCTCCATCACGCTGTGGTAGTCGAGTCTTTGGGCGGCTCTTTTGTTTAAAGCGTTTGATCCAATTTACTGGAAATAGCAGTAAATGTCACGTGGCTCTAAAAAGCACGTGGTTGATCGGAAACGTGTATGCTGTCTATGGTGACGGCCAAAATGCTGTTGCTGAGGTGTAGTCTGTTGCAGAGGCGACAGATAGGAATATATATGTTACATCAAGATCTTTATAATGTCCCTTATCTGCGCGAGTTCTTTAACATGCGTCTTAGTAGGTGTCTGTAATAAGTAGTTCTCAGCCCGTGTTGATTATAGAATGGAACGCAAGGAAGAGAATTTTTGAAATTCTCTTTGTAATTTTACTGTTAGATTTTTTGATGCCGCTTTACCGGTCCGTGCGCTAATGATTTGTAGCACGGTAGAGCAGTTGTGCTTTTAATCAAAAAATTTACAGTAAAGTTGTAAGCAATTTTGATGTGTGGTTTAAACAGTTCTATTCATGCGGTAGATCAACGTTATTGACCCCGTCAAGATAGCTGTGTTTTCCGAGTGGGAGGGTTGACCAAGCATTCTCCCTAATGGGTAGAACTAGCTCATGTCCCGGCCTAGACCAAACACATTAGTACGATTTTAATAATGGTTAAATTACAGTACAGTTTATTACAATTTACAATGCCGTCGTTTGGAGATTGTGAATACAATCAACCTGAGTGTCTGTGTTTCTGTTATGTTGGTGATTTGAATCGGATACGCGTGACTGGTTTTCTGTGGATGGTACTGGCGCTGTGGTGAAGGTGACGTGTTTATGGCTGCCAGGTGCGGGAGGTGGGAGGGAGAGGCAGCGTGAATGTCAACTTTATCGAACCCTGTGGGTATTTCACTCTGTAATGGCCGAGCCCGTTGGTGGGACAGAGTTACTTTATAGCTTAGATGACCTGTTGGATGCTGTCGTAACTTTAATCAATCCATTGTCGAATTCAACTTTTCGGTAGCAAAATCCTACTCATGACTGACGACAATGCGGGCATCTTGCTCTCTTAATAATATTGACTGTTATTATGTGTAGATGAAGTATGTAGTTTAGCTGCTTCCGTACCATGTTGGGAAAAAGGGAAAGGGGGGAGGATCATTGGACAAACGTCCTCCCGTGACGTGTACTGTAGATGGCTGTAGTGCATTCCTGATATCCATATAATCAGTTCTCCCGTAACTGGATAAGAAGGTGTGTGCGGGAGATTTGTTGGCTGCTGTCTGTTGATGATAATGCTGTTGTCGGGATGTTCGGCCTGCTGTATGATGCCGATGTTATAAGCAAAGTGGGCGCATTCCAGTTTTCCACGCTGGTGAACGCCAAGTCTGTTGTTTTTTACGGGAGGTGTAGGCTGCAGAAGAGATTATTTGTGCGGGCGGAATTTTGTTGTGGGAATATTTATGTCTCTACCGGCAATTAATTAAGATCGGTAGGTGCTGCTAAATGCTGTTGTTGCCGATGTTGAATGTCTCCGTTATGCTGAGTATAACCGACCAAGTATGTGATGTACGTGCAATGATGAATTGGCGCATCCAATCTTGAAGGCAGGTGTGTTCTTGTAGGTGTTGACGGTCTGTCTGTTGTGTCTGATGGTCTGACTGCTCACTGGGGAGTATGGTAGGCCAAATGGATGAGGTGGCCTTTGGATATGGGGATGTAGTCATCTCCCGTTACACGACGGTTGGTGTCCTGTCGTAATTTTTAGACAACAGGAAAATTCGAGCTGAGAGTCTGCTGAACAGGCTGCTTGCCTGCCCAGCGTGGGGGGGGGGGGCAATATTAGTCGGTGTGGTGTGGGATGCCACCTCCTCTGTTGCAGCAGTCTCTCTCATATCTGAAGATTGACGGTCAACATACGACGAGTGGAGTGTGAAATGGACTGGGCTGGTGATGTCCGAACTTGGTGTGTAGATAAGGGACGCGAATTGGAGTGATGACGGTGGTGGGACTATTTGAGAGGGTGTCACTTGGGGGGGGGGGGGGGGCGGGGTGTAGTTTCGCGATTTCGGAAATTGGTTGGGTACACCTTGTTGTCAATTCGTCAAGGTTTGCTCAAACGAGGGTCCAAATACTATTACGTCATCAATGTAACAGAGACAGATCTCCCATTGCAGGGTGGTTAATACCTGCTCAATGAGTCGTTCAAAAGTTCTGGGAGCATCTTGCAGAATTGGAAAAGGCCGTCCATACAAACGAATGCCGTATTTTCCATATCAGCTTCATCCATGGCCACTTGCCAGTAACTGCTAGCTAAATCAAGGGTACAAAACCACCTGGCTCCGGACAAGGAATCCAAGGCCTGATCTATCCGTGGTAACGGATAAGCGTCCTTAACACTAAGATCATTAAGGCGCGGTAGTCTATACAAAACCACAATGTTCCGTCCTTTTTGCCTGCTAGCGTTTTTGTGATTGCAGGAATCCAACTGTGGCACGTAGATATAAATCGTGTAAATGTTCGGGTAAATCATCAGTCATTTGTGGTGTAGTGTCAGAAAGTGCAGGTGATTCCAATGAGATTATGTCCACTAAATGGCCACAGCGTACTCCGGGTTCCAGAGTGATGGGATCTGCGGTACCATTGAACACTCCAAAAGGTACTTTTCCTTTATTAGTATGTGTCCACTATTATGTGGGGACTTGCACATTGTGGGGCGATCATATAATCTGGGTCGGGTTCCAGCATGGCGATGTGTGTGTGGCTTCCTAACTGTGGTGCGGTGGCCCATAAGATCTGTTCCTCTCCCAGCTCAACTGTGGCGGTACTTGATAATATTACCGCACACGTATCATACAATGACGATGCTGGTGCGAGAGGTATTCGTAAGCCGGGTATGTCACGTTCCTGTTGTCTGCAGGGTATGATGGCTTCGCTGGCACTGAGGAAATCAGAGCCAAGTAGGGCATCGTTATGAATAGAGGTGATGACAACTCTCTGAATGAATTGCATTCCTATATTTGGATAACTAAATTAACTACACCAGCTACGGGTACATCGGCTCCCATAGCCGTCTGTAGGTAAATATTTGTAGGCTTAAGTGGAGGCTTCTTATGAGGTTGGATGCTCTCATATAAGCGCTGGTTAAATACTGTGATTGAAGCACCTGTGTCGACGGTGGCACTAGTGGAAACGCCACTAAACAGACAGGCACATTTGTAGATTACTTTGCTATGTACCTGCTGAAGAGTTTCCAATGATGCGGTCCATGATAATGGTATTGGAACAACATCGCTCTGTATATATTCCGACTGTTTCCGTATTGCTTCTTGTATGGTTGTGGATGGCTGAGTGAGGAAAGGGCCGGTTCACCGTCGCCACTGGTGTGAAGACTGTGGTGAAGACGGAGCGGCGGGTAACAATGGTGGTGGTGATGTTGCTGTTTCGATGTAGGCGCTATTAGTGTAGATGGCGGCGCATACAGGATGACGGATAAGCTCTAGCTGTGCAAGCCATTTCCTACAATACTTCATAGGATGCTTTGGTGAAGCACAGAAGAAACAATGATGATGCCAAGGACATGCGTTCCTCCTTTTATGTCGGCGCTTGCGGATCCATGAGGCAGAGTGAATTGTCTCTCTCGAATCGCTACTGTCTGTGGATGCGGAAGATGATGCTGGCGGGGGTGGTGTTCTACATACCACCAGAGGGCACCGAGAATCTAGTGTCTTGGTGGCGGGACGTGGTGCTTTCAAAAACATTGTCTCAGCGGAGGTGCTACAACCTACCACTGCTGTTTTACATAGGAATGAAGGCGTGTCGTGTGCGGAAAAAGAGGGGGATGTCCTTGCTGCAGATGGGGGAGGCAACGTAGGCACATATGTGAAGCCGTGTATTTTGGTGTCGGTGTGGAAGCTGATTTCTGTGGATGATGGTTAGCCACTGAACGTTGTTGCATGAAAGCCACAGTTGAGCCAGGAGATGGATACGGGCACCGAAGTGGCTCATTGTGATTCAGTACCCTTAGGAGTTTGACTGTTTCTCTGGTTGTGGCGTGCTATGGTCTGGAGCAGGCATTGTAGAGGGCGCTCGGTTAGGACACTGCTCCCTCCAATGTCGTGGCTGACCGCATCCAAAACAGGTGTTCAGTGGCGGTGCGGTGCTGGTGGTGTTTGCTGTCCTAAACTTGGTGGTGGCGAGGTTGGTGCTAAGTGTTGTAACCAAATTAGTGAGTGCGGAGATTTGTTTGTTAATCTATTCTATCCGCTCTCTCATGTTGCGGTTGTTGTTGTTATTTTACTGGTTCCCACGCCCTGAGGCTCCGTTGTACCCTCCTCTATGGGCATGGCCCCCTCCACCAGGCGCTTGATTCTGACTGGGATGCTGATGCTGCATATCCGTTGGTGGTCGTGTCTGTGTGGTTGGTGTTGATGATCTGGGGAGAGCACTAGCGGGCAGGGCGATAGCTGCACCCTCTATCTCGTTGATAGGATGGAGATGGCATCGGTTATTCCTTTCCCGCTCCAGAAAGTTCTCAATGTGTACCGCAGTTGCCGTTAATTGGGCCAAACTTCTGTGGTCGCCGAGAAACAGTTTTTCTTTCAGGGCCGGTTCACCGCTTAATGCATCGATGAAGGTGTCTAAATGCAAATGTCTAGTCCGTATTGGTGCTCGGATAGGCGTGGGTGACTATCCTCATAATTCGGCTAGCTAACTTAGGAAGAGTTTCTCCTGTGCGTCGTCAAAGATTTATGAGTTGAAGATGACTGGTTTCTCCGAGGGCTGTGTCGCCAAATCACTCCGTTAGTGCTCGTTCCAACTGTGTGTAGGTGGGTGTGTAATCCGTTCCCAGATCCACAAGAACTTGAAGGGCATTTCCGGAAAGTTTTGCGGCGAGATATTCACCCATTTGTCGATCATCCCAGCAGTTAGTCCGACTTATGATCTTGAACTCTATCTTATAATTGGTCCAGTCATTCTCCCCACTAAATTCGGGAGGGAAGATGACTCTGCCAAGACTGCGGGAAGAATGCAGTGGTTGAAATCCGGATGGTGCGGGAATCTGGGAAGTTGATGACTGTACTGAGGTTGGTGGTAGTGCAGATGGTGGTAGTGTCGGTGTTTCTCGTCGATGCCGATGCCGAGGAGCCAGGACACACGTACTCCAATTTAATGAGTCCGCCCCGTTTGTAGAGGCATAGACCGGCATGGGTCTATGGACAGGAGGCAGATTATTGTGAAGATTGTGGGGTCGTTCCTCCCGAGGTGAGGACTGACGTTCCTCATATGGCGGTGGTGCTGTCGGCTGACGATCATGATGTGTCACATGACTGATATACCGACGAAACGGTGGTGCCGATTGCTCCCGGTATTGCCGCTGTAATCCCCTTGAGTACAGTGTTTCGCTAGAATGGGGTGGTGTGGGAGGTTGTCTATGTTGTGGATTATCACCCAGCCTTACAGTTTCCATAGATGACACGGGTGAACAATAGTAGTCTGAAGGGCTGTAGATATGAGAGTCGTCCACGATTCGACCCTGTTGATGCTGGCCTGTTGCGGATGTCGGATATGGTTCTGAATTCTGTTCCCGCCTGTGAGGCATCTTGAAAGGTGCCATCTCTAACAGGCAAAAACAGGTTATAGTGCGGAGTTGTTGATTCGCTGAATCTCTGGCATAGTTGGTGAGCATGTGTGCTGAGAAACCGTCGTATGAGGCTACCTCTTGATCGAGGGAGTCCTCGCTAAACGGAGATGGTATTGAAGTAAGCTCACTATATGGTGTGGGCATAAGTTCACTGCGAATTATTGATGTTCTTCGAGCCCCACATCGGGCGCCACTTGTAGCTTGCCGGGTAGTGTTGGGCCATTCATGTCGACTCACCGAGCCACAAGTGCACGACGAGTGATGACGCTGGTTAGCATCCGGTCTTGGGGTGACTGACCTTGTACGAGACTGCACTGCGGGAAAATAAAACTGGCTCCCAAGGCCGGTGGAACTAAATTGTTCCAGTGGGGCCGTGCGACCATCGTCGCGAACGTTAAACACAAGGGTCTCATCCCACGAGTTTGTGTCACCAGTATGCATGTCCATGGCGATTTTGTGGTCTATGGACTTACAAGATTTGATTTGGTGACCTAAAAATATAAGTCTATACAATGAGTTTACCTAAACAATTAAAATATGCTAGATAAAACTACAATAAGAGCATACGAAAATAGGAGACATAGAGATGGGTAGATGAACTTTTAAATATAGGGCTCCCAGAGGTACACACAGACTTGTAAGTCCGCAGAGGTATTTCTGCAAGGGAGTCTCCCGTACACGAGACTTAACTAGTTAACTTAACATAAGTTATTATACCTCTAAGCTGAAAGGAAGAAGGTTATCTCGGACGAAAAGTGATGTGCCTCACGCCGGCACTACTCCTAGTGCAAGTTTTGAGTGAGGAGTATTATCCTGGTATGGACCGTCGTCGCTGAATCCTTGCGAGACCCAAGTGCCTCGCATGGGCCTCCGTCTCGGGAAGGTGTCGCCAATGCTTAAATTGGAAGAAGAATAGTAGGCAAAAATGGGCCTACTCTAATATTTCAATCAAAAATGCTTTAGAAAGAAAAGACCATACCTAGTGAGATTATGACTATAGGGATGCGCACTGTTTTATGTGAAGACGGAACGGAAGATTCCCGATGAATTCCCTTGTCACCGTCTTATGTAGTTCTTGGTTTGCTGTATTAGTAGTTGCTGCTTTATTTCTGCGGGCCTTCTGCTTTGCTTAATTCCTTTTAGTTGTTTTCAGAACAAGAATTAGTTAAACCGCAACTGGCTGATATCTACCTAGCTATTAGACATGGCTGTCGCGGAGAACAGATGTCCCAAAGACACCAATACTAGTGACAGTGCTCATACATGTTACGTAGCAGGATCTCCGAACTGGATAAGAATCAGGACATCCCACCCCGCAACCACATAAAACATTACAAGACATGGGTTACATTTCACAAAAGCATTATTAAACCATTTCTCCTATCATTATGGTGGTGGTAAGAGAGACGAATTCCCACCGTAAATGTCCTTCCCGCAAGGGCGTGGCAGATTTAAATATCATGCCCAGACATTTTAACAGAATTCGGTGGGAATGCGCATCTCGCCCGTCACCAGTTCCTATGGAACTAACCGTTTTACCTGTCATTAGGTTTATATACAAGTTGCCAGTTTTGCCCTGTGGTGCGGGAGGATTGTCAGTAAATAAGATAATAATTAATACATGTGTTTTCGCAGTGCTTTCCTACATTGGCTTAAAGTGCTAACTACTAAGTATCCAAAGATACAAGGGAAATGTATGTGACACCACACCCTGGCCATCACCGCTCGGAAACCCCAATAGTTTCCCAGAGTCGGATCAGCCCATGGTGCGGATGGGGACATCCAAACAATTAAGAAGCTACAAGACTGAGTGGAACACGAAGAGAGACAAAATCTTACTTATGAGTCTTACCGGAGTGCGGGGCTAGATTATCGCACTACTGGAAGAGAAGAGTATATTACACAGTATGTAATGAAGAAAGTGTCTCTGATCATTTTGAACCTATCCTATTGAGCTGAATAGAAAAGGCGTAGTCGGTAGCATGCCGGGCTAAACAGAGTTATAGCATGGACAGCGACCTCAGTGAAAAATTGTTGGTGGTGGGAGAAAGTGCTGCATATATAAGTGTTGCTGCATAGTGTTTCATACATGCACTGCAGTCCTATATTCTCTATGTATAAACAAAACATATGAACGGATGGCCACTGGCCATATATATACAAAGTCTAACCAGGACAAACAATACGGTGTCGAATGATCAAGATATATATATATATCAGTACAGGTTAACGAACCTACTATAGTGCGGTTAGCAAAACATTGAGGAAAAGGAGAATAATTATCAACAAATACAGAAATTATAACTAGCGGTCCTAAGAACCGTTATGGTTCCTTTTAGTCATCGGGACCGCTATTGCGGATACGATATAACTAACAAAACCTATATAGAGAAATAATTAGACTATGAAGTATAGTTATTTGAATGCTTGGTAGTCATTCCTAAGTTAGGCTACCATGTTACTGAAATTGATACGTCGATTCATAGTCGACGTGAGATGATGCGCTCTTCAGAAGCTGGAAAGTTCCCGCAAGCTGTTTTCCGCAAACAAGACTTCCGCAAGAACACTCATGGCGGGAGTCCAAGGCTTAGTGCTGTAGGCCTTATTGAATGTTTAACGAGCAGTCAGTAAAAGATACGATGGTACCACATGATGAAGAAAGTTCCCATACACCGATGGCATGGATGGAAGGTGTAAACAACCCATCACTAGTGGAGGTTGTCAGAGGCAAACGAGGATACAAAACAAAGCTTCACGGTGCTGGGTACGTCAGCCAGCTCTGAAGACGCACCGGGCAGAGTTTACTTGCTGCGGTCGGAAGTTGAAAGAACCGACACGATAGTAGTGCGGCGGCGATTGAAATACCTCTTTTAGGTGTGGCCGGCAGATCCGGCGAGTCATCCATCAAAGAACATCCCGTCTCTACATCTGTAGACTCATATATCAGGCCATAAAGGCCTCACCACAAATTTGTGTTCCGAATGTAGCTGTTAGCATTCGTGAACAACTATCATAAGTTCCAAATTACTCCCGTAAATGGGGAGTTACAAAATTGTTTTAGTGCAGTGGGTTGGAGAACTGCATGCTACGGGATAAAAGCCTGACACATAGCGAAGGAAGACGCGTATTATCTGTTGCGCTTGTTAGTAGCTGGTACAGATCCAACCTGTTCGGCCCCTGGCCGAGGATGCTCTCGATCTCTCGATCGCTTCTCCTTTTATACTCCTCGTGATGTCACAGGTGTAGGCTTCATCCAATCATAGTTCGAGCAAGAGCCAATCAGCGCGCAGCTAATAATAGCGCAGTCGAACGTTCTAGAACGTTCTAGAAGCTTTGCGTCCACGTGGTTATGACGTCACGGCAATATTTTGAAGATAATCATAAAGAGTTTTCCCTGGATAACTCAGCCATTTCTCAACCGATTTTGAAATGGTTTGCAGATTTGAAAGGCCCGTTGAAATCTGATCTTGATTAATGCCAGACTTGACGGGAACAGGCAATTAATAAGGATTACAGGGTACCATCTCCGTACACTAAAAGTGCCATCCTATCTTGGTCGTAACTACGCGCTCCATATAAACAGCGTCCTGGCGTGCGCATGCGCATCAAGCGTTTTAATTAACTTAGTCGTTTTTTCGACATGCTATCTCTCCCCTAGGCCCATATACGCTCATGGCTCTACCCATAGGGCCGTGTTCAGGAAACGAATCCAGGACGGGAAACGCATACCCAGGTCAGCTGGTATGGCTGGTATCCAACCGGTCGATCCGAACTACAATATCTTCCATCTCATATCCTTAAAATTCTGTATAGCATATTGATACTTCCACACATAACCTACTGCCATACATATCAAACTAAACTAAAAAACCTAAAATCACCACAAGGGCAATCTATCAAACTATTTGCGCAAAGGGGATGGGGAAAAGATACCTTGAAAAGAAACAAAATCCTAGAACTCGAAGACATTAGAACGGTTCAATTATACGTAATTCTAAAGGACTACCACAATGACAGCCTACCCTCATCTCTACTTACTGTCTTGATCTGGAAGCGTGCCAACTTCTGTTAGCGTTATAAATTCTATTATGAGCTGTGCTGTAGACTAACTATAACAAGGCACCTGTTCACCGGAACAAAACATCAAATGTAAAACTGTATAATAATAATAATAATAATAATAATAATAATAATAATAATAATAATAATAACGTGGTAATATGTAATATATGAGCTCTTCCCCCACCCCATCCCTCCCCACTCTCCATCACTTTATGTTCATCAACGTAATTGTGCTGTTGTCCTGTTGTATCCTATATGTATATACCTACTGTTCATATAATCTCACCTAATATATGCGCAATCTGATGGGCAGACTGATAGACGCTCATAAATTATCGATAGATAAATTCAGTTATAAATGGGGCTGTTGATGCCTATCAAAAATATTCAACAGAAAATACAGAATGTTCATTAACTTGTAAATTCATCACAGACAGAAGTCGTACACTTCGTGATGGTTTTTCAATTTTCGGGTCGGATATATATGTGATGTTGATTGTGACGTCAGTTAACATGTGGCGTATTTGATTATGACGTCATATATTTGAGTAACAGATCAGCTCTCTCCATTGTAATAACAATAAGGAACTACACACGAATAATAATGGCAGCATAAAAAGATAGTGATAATCAGAATACGGAATTCGCTGCTGATAAATGGTATTACTTTAGTCAACCATGTCTTTGAAACACAAAAATGAGACACCAAATAACGAAAGATAAATATATAACAAATAAATGTTATCTATTGTTGAAGTTCCGTTACAAATGACATCTAATTTCATTCATTTTGAGAATTGGCTAAAGATACTGTTTGCTAATGAACATTGATCTTAGGTATTGCAACATATCAGCGGTAACACATCATGTGATCAACGTGAATTCTTTCCCCTGCATCTGGAAGCATATAGTTGAGCTAAGGACGAACGAAAATCTGCATTAAACATGAAATAAAGATATGGATTTACACACGAATTACCGTAGGCTACCCAAATGGAAATCGCATATGCTTCTACCGAAATACAGGATATACAATATGCATCAATGAGCCAGAACAAACACCAGGGTACCCAGCAGATGCAAAATAAGACTACCATTACCCCCAATGTACGGATAGCTTGTCTGTTTTGTGAATTAACTTTAATAGATTCCTCAGCGGACACTGACTCGTTAAGTCTGGCTTGAGACCTTTGTCTGGCATTGGATATGGTTCCTTTGCCCTGTCCTTGATTATGCTGGGATTGGCCATGATGGGCTTTCGACATGTTGTTTATATTCAAATCATTGTCTGTAGTTAGATGTGAGTCTGGCTCAAGAGTTTTGCTATGTTCCACTCGATTCATGTCCCGTTTCCGAAGACAGAGTACAAGCCTCACGTACTCCACTACCATTAACACGATAGGTAGGTAATACACCAGTAGTACAGATGCTAGTCTGAAGTATTTATTAGGCAAAAAGTAACAGTCGTCGAGAACCAATGTGCCCTTTATCTCGTCAAACCAACGGAAAACAACTATGCATGGTACCCACAGTGCAAATGCGATTATCCAAATAGCAGCTGAGATTTTTCTAGCACGAGCTTTGGTCGCAGTGGCACGATATTTCAGTGGCTCTGCCACTGCTCTTTCTCTGTCGTATGAAATGACACCCAGGTGCCATACTGATACTGCGCACAAGCTGTAATCTGATATAGCCCAGATGGTGCATGGAACGTTTCCCAGAGTCCAGTAGCCATAATAAGTGTAACTCGCCATGGTAGGAATAGTAGCTACACCAACAATAAGGTCTGCAACGGCTAATGAGAGAATATAGACACTATATATTGTGGATCTTAGACGTCGACTTTTCATCACACACAAAATTACTGAAAAATTCCCCCAAATAGTAAGAAACGTTAATCCAGCTACAGCGCCCATATCGAGGTATAGACTAGATTCACCAACGTGTAGATTTTGAAATAGAGTGAAGTTTTTGCTCTGTCGTTTTATGCCAAACAAAGAATATGTTTCATTACTGGTAGCCGTCTCTAATTGATAGGCATCATTATAGAGTCGTTCCGTCACATCCATGATACTGTTCTTCCGCGAGATCACAAATAGCAGTACGATCTATATTCACAATGAAGTCCTGTGAATTACATAACAAACACTGGAACCATACATATTGGATAGATAAATAGACAGACAGACAGACGGGCAGACAAATGGACGGCCGGATGGATGGTCGGACTGACAGATGGGCGGGTGGGTGGGCAGGCGGACGGGCGGGCGGGTGGGCGTATAGATAGATAGATAAATAAATATCTAGATAGCTAGATAGCTAGATAGATAGATAGATAGATAGATAGATAGATAGACAGACAGACAGACAGACAGACAGACAGACAGACAGACAGACAGACAGACAGATAGATAGATAGATAGATAGATGCGTAACCCTTTAATCACTTAATTTGGTTTTTAAAAATCTAAATATTTTCTTATTGAATGTCCATTTGCAGGCCAATACTATTTTTTTTACCTTACCACTGGAATGACCTATTGAAGATTTTGGCATGGGCGGATCCTCAAGATTCAGATACTGTTACTAAGATCTATGACGTCGATAAAGATGTCTCCCGCTTCACTATCGGAAACCTTGGTGGTGCTGCTGTGACAGCGTCGCCGGTGTTGATGAAGGAGAAATAACCTGCAGTCGGCTCGCCTCGTCTGACAGATGGTGAATTGACGATATTTGATTTCTGACTGCGGTGCCTATCTGACTCGTTAAGCTCCTGGTAAAGACTGGGTGTTGCTCCCAGCTCAGCTAGATACCTAACCTAATCAAACTAACAAACGACTTGTCTTACATATACTTTATTTACAGAAATATAATAAGTGTGAAGTCTAGAGCAAAATCTCTCACAAATAAACACTTAGTACAATTCGTTGTACAAAACTTAACAGCTAAACTATCCTAACCCTAATCTAACCTATCAAAGCTACATTAGGCATAAGAGCCACAGCTTCACGAACTAAGCAAGCGAGATGCTTAGTGAATCAGAGATAGTGGTTGATTGATTTATTCTGAGAGAATTGCCCCTTTTATAGCTCCAATCTGGACTCCGTACATTTCGCAGAAATATACAACTTCTCTCAGAATCTATTCCAATCCATTCCTACAACTCTTCTATGTATCCAATAAGCACACTTTGATTGGCTGAACAATAAAGTCATCAATCAACCTCTGCTTATTTCTTCCTAGAAGTTCTAATCAGCCAATCAGTGATTCCTCCTTCACTTGCCAGGCGCGCAAATTTATTCTTTATAATTCATTACTGCAGAGTCTGATCGATCCTGGTTGGTTATGACGTCATGCTAACCAATCATACTCTGCCCAATTCCTCCATGAAGATTGCGCCTCACATAGCCAAAGCGGTGGGGACCGGTTCTGGTTTGATGTGATCCGTCATCTAACTAACAACATTATGGTATGTGTTGTTGCTGCATACCATAAAATGAGTGGCATATAGTTTATCAATAAATTTCGATTCTGTTATGAATTCCTAAAGGACGCAATAATTTCCATGTCCTGTCCATTACGTACTAATGGAGAAGTCTCAAGAGTCATAGAGTGCTAGGCACACGTGCTGGGTGATTCATTACCAGATGGTGTTGTTCTAGCCCACGGTTAAATACTAGATTGCTTACGGCATCAACTATGTCAGTCAGTCACGTTCAATTTATTCCCATAATTCATGATCCCAACACTTGCCACTAAAGATTAATAACTACAACTACCAACAACTGCTGAATATTATAAAAGTGAATGCCAGCCAAGCAGCAACAAATTTTATCCAAATCATTTCCAAATACACATCAACTCAGAACCATAGAATCATTTCCAATTAATTCATCCATTTCTAACATTATCATATTAATCTCATCTGCTGGTTATGTAACGCTATAAACAGCATCCTATCTTTTTAGCATTAGTGCACTTCTATTATATACAAAGAGCTGACCTGGCTGGCTCGACTTAACACCGTCCTAATGATTGACACATATTTATAAATAACAGGTGGTCGACACAGCCACGGTACACTTAGTCATCATCTTTAGCTCACCTGGACTTTTAGCTCACCTGGCATTTTCAAAACATAATTTCTTTTTGGGTCTTACGTGAATTATAAGATATCCTGCGGGGTGATGACTTCCCACAAGACAATCCCATATTTACACTATGTTAAATTATAACATACTGATCTCTTGGTCTGCAAATAGACATTCCTGATGAACACCACAGAGGTTGGGTTAGCCAGCTTCGCAATGAAATGGTTAATCCATATTATAACACCTGTTTAGTTGACCACAGATGGTAGTTCCATGAGACTGGTGATAATAATCGATCACCCGCTTTAAGGAACCATACTTGTTTGGTGCCAGCAGCTATTTACTATAGCATTAAGAAGACACTTGCCATTACTGTCCGCTTCTGGTGTTCGTCACAATGTCCGTTATACACAGGCTTAAACACGATTTGACCATTTAACCCCTGCCTGTATAAACACTGCTGCTACATGTTAAAATTTTCAAATGGTCCAGGGTACAGAGCTCCCACGTTTCAAATTTCTGTAATGTTGGGGTATCATTGTTTATCAGAACACATGCTCCTGGAATCAACTTTGCACAACATCGAAGCAGTAGTTTTCAAGATGCATCTCGGAGAAACAAATGAAAATTCGAATAATCATACAAACACGGATGCAATATTCACTTTCTCATACAGCCATGAGTTATGATAATGGACCTTTCTACCGTTATCTATGCCCCACCCACCTTTAGCTAAGGTCCACCCACGCTTCAACGTGTTGGGAGTGATCGATCCCCGAATGTCCTAGCTATTAATTTCCTGAAAGCTATACAGGTTAGCTGTTGAATATTGTGTAACTAATTTTACTCGGTGCTGTTGCTGCCTATGGCAGCAACAACACCCAGTCAAATTAGTTTAAAATATTCAACAGAATATTTATTAAATAGTAAAGACATACAATTCGTAGAACAACGTATAGTCCGTCTTCAAATATGCGTTCACGACGTACTTATCTACGTCATTCATGACCTCATAATTCAGTATGATGTCATTCTACACATCACGTAGTTGATTATGACGTCATATAATGGATAGATAAAGTGGAAAGGTGAATTGCTTAGTAAAATAGAGAACGAATTTCAAAGCAAACACTCCGGTTTATTTAAGGACTGAGGCTATTTGGCCAGAAATGCCTCTGAGTCAAAAATATATAAGTATTCCCTCTTGTTCTGGGTGCGTTTCTCTTGATACTCGCTGTGTGCTAGTCACGCGTTTATATCGAAAAATATGACAAATAACTATGTTTGTTGGGGATATTATCAGAAAAAGATATGATATTATTTAAGTTTAATACATACTTTCTATGACTGTTTTGGATTATGATGATGATGATGATGATAATGATGATGATGATGATGTTTCTGCAGTTGAACGGAATAAATACTTCATTTATTTGCAACCAATTTTCTTCAAACTTCTCCCCAATGTCTAGTCAGTTATTAGCATTCTATTCGCCTTGAGGTTACGTTTCATCTTTCATGGTTTTAGATTAGGTTTTTGATCTCTGGCCGAAAGCCATCTAGCAAATTCACGTCCTATACTTGCCTTAGGTCCATCCGTGTTGGCATATTCGAAGACTGACAAAGCTTATAACTGCAAATTCGATCATATTCGAGCATTATTTATAATAAAAATCAAAACAAAGAAGTTATTAACATGATAAGACTATACGTTTTCAATCTCTATATATGGCTCTTACCGCTATGGTATCTGTTAATCTTAACATACTTTGATGCTTTCATCGCTGTAGGAATAAATAACCTTCATTGTCTATTGAGCTGCTATAGCGTAGTCAGAAATCAATATAACGTTGGCCTAAAAATAAATATACCACGCCTAAAACATTGATGATTCAGAACAAAAGACGACTTTTCAGGCGATCCTTGTGTGAAGAATTTCCTCTAACAGATTCGATTCAGATTTTTTGTTTACACCCAGGCCACATAATGGCAGATGGGGAATATGAATTTACAGAAATTATAAATGTTATGGCGATCAGTCATTATATATCAATTCATAATTACATATTTTGGTATTTATCTATTCATATAACCACTGTTTGTGTTTTCTGCAGCAGCAGCAGCAGCAGCAGCAGCAGCAGCAGCGGTAAACGCACGCATTTATTTAGCTCTGCAATTGCTGCCCGAATTTGCTAGTTTCTAGCACAATTTTGTAGATAGACTTTGTACACATATTTCGTATTAGTATTTCCTTTCAAACTTTATGTTTAATTTGTAAATTCTTGTCTTTGTTGGAGCGGAGTTTGTGTCTCCATTTTCTTAAGGCACTCCTCTTAGCTGGCGGTTGCGGCCATTTAATAGGTCTCCTCTTGCTGTGGCCAATGCAATATATTTCTCCCCGCGCCAGTACGCTATTTCTATAGTTTGTTGGCTAGCTCATTATATTTGGCAAGATCGCTTGAGTGAGTAGATTTAATTCCTTTGTCATTTGTAAGCGCAAGCCTAGTACTTTGATTATTTAAATCTGTATAGTCAGTTAGCTGTCCCCGGTCAACTCGAACAGACTAATAAATATATGACTGTAATATGTTAGTATGCATTCGGAAACCACTTTAATCGGTTAGGTGTTAGTGAACCACTTAATAAGTGGTTCAAACTAACAAATATACGACTGTACTCTCTATTCGTATATTTGTTGGTAGACGTGAGGGTTTCAAAAGGGGACACTATTTATTTAGTGTTTAGCTTTCCCCGACGTCTTGGTGTTATATATTTGTATTATATATTATAGTAGTATGGGTTTCCTCTTTTTATAAAACACCATAGCAACCTATAAGCGTACCATAAGCCTTAAAATAACAACTAATGGGTGGGGTGTCACGGCTATCGACGTGTATCATGGGTTAAAGGACGTCGTTGGGACCTGCTGCTTTGCAGGGGCTTATCAATGTTACTAAAACTGTATGGAATGTAACAGTGTCAAATGCGGGGGTCAAGGAAAAGCTTCTAGAAGATGTTCTTATTGTAAAAGGCGAAGTTTGTAACGTAGTGGAAATCGAGTCAGATAGGTTGCTAGTGAAGATGAAAGTTCCACTAGAAATTCCAGATGACAGAATCATGAATGAACTCAAGAAGTATGGCAAAGTGCAAAAGATTGGACGGGAAACGTATCCCTTTGACATGATGCTAGAAAACGGTGTAAGACGCATCTGGTTTGATAAAGTGGATAGCCCTTTACCAAGCAGATTGACGCTTGATGGCAGCGTTGTCCTGCCCTTATGGTATAGAGGGCAAATAAAAGAATGCCGGATCTGGCTAAGTACTGACCATTTGGCAACAGATTGTCCCAATCGAAACAAATGTTTGCTCTGTGGCTCAGTTGACCATTTTAAATGGCGCTGTCCAAAAAATCAAAACAAGCCCTCAGTATCAGGAGATAATCGCCCATTAAAGGAATCAACTGAGTCAAATGCTTCTGAAGCAATCGCTAAGGAAGCTGTTGTTGTGGTTCATGCCACTGAAAATGGCACAAACAAATCATCAAATCCTGTTAAAGTGACTACATTTGATGAAATTCAAGTATTAGAGGAGGGTATAACCTTAAGTCAAGAAAATAATCAAAATGCAGTGGAGCCAAACGTGCTGTAAAAGACACGCCGAAAAATGATGATCTTACAGAGGAGCCAGTTTACAATTCCTTAGAAGATGAATTAAAATTAGGACAGGATAAGTTTAGGAATCAGAAGACGGAAAGTTCAGTCGATTTTCCGCTAAGCCCACTTGAGTTAAGTCCGCTTGAAGATATGGTAAATGACGCTCCTGCCAAATGTAACTTAAGTAGCAATAAGCGTCATAAAGAAGACAATAGCTCAGAATCTGTGATTGAAGTAAATGATATGGATGATGATACAATGTCAGTTGCAGAATCAGATGTGTCCATTCAAACACAGAGTTCACAGATGAAAGATGAAATGGTAATGTACCGATCAGAAGGGAGTGAAGTGTTAGTGCCATATGTAACGGCGAGAGGCGTGAAATATCGTCTACTGCGCCATGATTCTGATATTTCCAAATATGAGTATTTGTCTGTGGTAGAACTAGGAAATATTGAATTCGCAGGAAAATTAGGTAAATGGTCTAAAAAAACAAGCTAAAAAAACCAAATCAAGTTAATCTAATGATGGCGGTTGTAAACATCATTTTACAAATTATGATTATCTGCACCATCAATTGCAGAGGATTAAATACCGAATTCAAGCAGCGCCACTTGCTTGAAGAATTAGCAAATGAGAGAGTTGATATTGCTTTTCTACATGAGACCAAAATTCAAAAAACTTAAGTGTATGAATCTCTCAAAGATATTTCAAAAGGGCAGATTTTTTATTCTTTATCACAAGATAATGGTGCGGGAGTGGCCATTCTTATCCTGCCAGCTGTCTCAACTATATTGACGTTATATCGTCGTCATCATATTTAAATGGACGATGGATTTGTGTATCAATTGATGTACTAAACACAAGTTTAAATTTGATGTGCCTTTATGCACCTACCTCTCATCAATTGCGCCGTGAATTTCTAAATGATGTTTCCACAATAATTCAAGACAGAACGCCTGAAAACCTAATTATGGGCGGTAATTTTAATTGCATATTAGATGACGCTAAAGACAGAAACTCTAGGTTTACTTTTAATGACACATCGCATAATATTTTGAAACACATTTGTGAAAATAAAAGCTTGGTAGACACTTATCGGATTGAAAATCCTGAAGGCCAGGAATTTTCTTGGTTTTCAACCGATGGAAGGTTAGCTTCAAGGTTAGACAGGATCTATGTAGAACGATCACTGAAAGGTTACATGTGTAAAACTAACATAAAACCGGTAACTTTCTTTGATCACAATATGTTTTCCATCACATTAGACAATGCTGACTGGGTCAAACGAGGAGATGGATTTTGGAAACTTAATGTAGCATTGCTACGTGATAGTTGCTATCGCAAATGTGTGGAAAGTTGTTGGAGGCATTGGGATGAAAGAAGAGGTTCGTATGAATGTATAACAGACTGGTGGGAAGAAGCTAAATCAGACCTGAAATATATTTCACGGCAGTATTCCATCAAGAAAGCACGAGAAATACGAAAGCGTAAAAAGGCGCTTCAGAGGTCGTTGTGTAAAATTAATAAGAAAATTAATGATGGGGAATACAATTATTACGAACTATTAGTTAAATTAAAAGGTAGACTAAATGAAATAGAGAAATATCAGTTTGATGGCGCCAAAATAAGGTCAAGAGCACAAATGCACACCGAGGGCGAAAAGCCTACACGTTACTTTTGTAACTTGGAAAAAGCAAGAGGTATAGAGAAATTAATGCGCTTACTGAAGACTAATGATGGAGTATCAGTGTGCTCAAATGCAGAAATGATGGAAACAGTATCCGAATTTTACAAATCATAGGATAAATCTGAAGGAAGCGATGAAACTGCAACTAGAGATGTTTTAGCTAATATAACGAAAAAACTTCCAGATTCATGTTGCGAAAGCTGTATCCAATCAATAACAATTGATGATTTGACAAAATCCCTCAAAGGTATGAAGTTAGAAACGTCTCCTGGATGCGACGGGCTTCCAGCTGAATTTTATCAAACATTCTGGCACATATTTGGGCCAGTATTAGAAGAAATAGCAACCAGCATTTCTAAGCAAGGGCATCTCCCTCCATCAATGGCCCAAGCATATGTTTGGCTTATATACAAGAGGTGTGACAGAAATAAAATACATAATTATAGACCAATCTCTCTACTCTGTGTAGATTATAAGATTATTACTCGGGCACTAACATTAAAACTTGGCGCAGTCCTAGGCGAAATCATTGATGATGATCAAACCTGCTCTGTGCCAGGAAGATCAATATTAAACAACACTTTGCCTATACGGGACCTTATTCAATTAGTTGAAAAGGACTGTATCCATTTCTTGTTTAAGTCTTTAGACCATATTGGCTTTGGGTCAAGATTTATCAAATGGGTACATATTTTATATACTGATATAACAAGTTGCTATTTAGTAAACAATCAGCTATCCGAACCTGTAGTCTTGGAATGAGTTGTCAGACAGGGTTACTCACTGTCCCCGCTTCTATTTGTTATAGCTATGGAATCGTTGGGGGCTACATTGAGGCAACGCAATGACTTTCAAGAAATATGTATATGTGGCATAGAAAGGCCACTAAAGGTTTCTCAATATGCAGATGATACGACTGTTTGCGGGTAAAAATATGGATTTTGGAATTTTAAATGGAGTATTAAGAGATTTTCAAAAGGCATGTATTACTAAACTGGGAAGAAAGTCTATCCAAGCTAAAGTGTGCATTACTAAATTGGAAACGACGTCACCTAACTGTCATTAGGGCATCTGTCCGTAATAATTTACTTTTATCTGGACTGTGGTATACCACTTCTGTAGTTCATATTCCCGAATCAGTAGAGTCAAAGATCAACACGTTATTTTTGTCCTTCTTATGGGAGGACAAAGCCCATTTAGTATCACAGTCAACTCTCACCAATGAAAAGCATGCCGGAGGCCTGGATTTGCTTAATGTTTCAACAAAGTCTGCTTCTTTAAAATTGAAATTCTTGAATAAATTACTCACATCAAACTCATCTTGGTCAAGTGTTTCAAGGGCACTTTTCCAAAGGTACGTAGCCACATTTCCAGTAGAATGTTTATTTATGTGCAATATACTGCCACCTAATCATCAAAAGATACCAAATGTATATAAAGAACAACTCGAAGCCTTAAAAGTATTTACACGATCAATACCACAACCCAATTGTTGGGAAGATGTCTTAGAGCAACGTCTTTGGGGCAACGAGTTGATTCGTGATAATGATGATGTATTATATTTGCCCTCTATGGCCAAAAATGGTATTCAATATTTACGTGACTTGGTAAATCCGAAATCTCGTAGATGGATTGCGATGCAAGATGTAGCAAGAATAACATCAATGAGATATATTGATGCTCAGCGCTTATTTGTTAGAATAAAGAATGCAATACCTGCTGTATGGTTCAAATTGCCGAAAGCACGTGGCAACATTGATATGTTGCAACCAACATTAGTATTTATATCAGAACATATAAAATACAACACTGCATCTAGAGACTGGTATAGAATTCTAATGCAAAGTCGGAGACAGACTCCTATTGTGGTAAGGCATTGGAATAAATTAGGATGCGCGCTAAAGAACTGGAAAAATGCCTGGAAAGCAATACATCTACCTTGTCTACCAGGAAATGCACGGGACCTGTCATGGCGATTACTCCATCGAAGGCGATGGGTCGGCCATCTCACTTATATGTGTAAAATAACAAATACAGACCGGTGCTTATTATGTAATACTGAGGAGGAAACAATAGACCATCTATTTACTCAGTGTCGCATAACTACAAGCTTTTTGGTATGTATGAATATGCTCCTTGCTAAATTTGGAACCAAATATGTGAATTTAGTGGCTGAAACAATTTTGTTCAAAGATTGCTCAACTATCGGACGAATCATTACTAGCAAGGAGAAAGAATTGTTAATAACACTGTTATCTGTATGAGTGTGGGCCATCTGGAAGCATCGGTGTTCAGGGGCCAGAGATAAAAACGGCAACAACCATCAAAGAGCCATACAAGCTAAATTTCGATCATTGTTGATAAACTGCATTCATTGTGAATTTTACAGGCTAGTAGAACATGGGAGAGAAAGTAGATTTAAAGACGTATGGTGAAAAACTGGCCTAGTATCAATTGAACACGGATATCTAAAACTATCAGAAGCGGAACTTGTATAAGCTAGCACACTCGCTGCTTACTGTATATTGATAAATGCTATTTTAATTTAATTTAATTGCCTTTATTTTAAAATTTTAATGCCATAGGAGACTCTAATCTGGACGAATATCCTAACCTTGGGAATCAGTATATTTAAATATCATATGAGCATTATGTCAATATTCTGGAGGTAATCCGATTTTCAAGTTAACAGAGTGTGATATCTTACAATTAGCTTCCTGTTGTAAATGTTTACTGTAGGTGTATTTGTTCCAGGGTAATTTGCAAAAACCTACAATAAAGTAAATTTAGAATGTGAACCCAAGGCGACATCTATGTAGTCATAGTTTGTATACTTTTGCTTTGTGCATTATATTACATAAAGGCTACTATGTCGGGCATTTAAGACAGGCATTTAAGAATCGGCTAACTGGCGTCAATGAGTGACTTTTTGTTACTTATTGACGAGTCACCTCGCCACTTGTTGGCGAGCTGCACTCGCCATTTGGCCCTATACGGTGTGCTGCGTTAAACTACATATGATCTACTTAGCCTGCCGGTCATGAATCGGCTCGGCATCACTGAGTAGCAGTAGCTTACTGCTAATTATTGATGAGTCACTTTACCACTTGTTGGTTAGCTATGCTCGCCATCACGGTGTGCAAATAGTAATGGTTTTGTTGAATTATGTTATGTTATCAGCTCTTTATTAATTGTGTTTTCTATGTAGTTATGCCACGGTTGTGGTATATGATAATAGAGTATTTTAGCTTGCATTGTTTTGATATGTTAGGTTTGTATTGTTATTCTATTAATAAAGCCTGCTATTTCATCCGATTTTTCATGGGGGTTTGCAAGCCTTTTTTAAAGCAGTTCATCCATATCCGACTGCGTCAGCGTCGGAATTTAAAAAAAGAAAAAAGTAGTAGTAGTAGTAGCAGCAGTAGTAGTAGTAGTAGTAGTAGTAGTAGTAGTAGTAGTAGTAGTAGTAGTAGTAGTAGTAGCAGTAGCAGCAGTAGGAGTAGGATCGAAGTAGTAGTAGTAGTAGTAGTAGTAGTAGTAGTAGTAGTAGTAGTAGTAGTAGTAGTAGTAGTAGTAGTAGTAGTAGTAGTAGTAGTAGTAGTAGTAGTAGTAGTAGTAGTAGCAGCAGCAACAGTAACCATCGATATTGTATTACTATTGATGTTAGTATCAACAGCCGGGTTTTTAAAGAGGAACATAAATTAAATATACGCGAGCTTGGAACTCCACTGAACTGAGACCGATATGGATGGTTTCTGGATAATATTTAAGAAGCCAGCTGAGAGTAGTTACTAATAGCAATGGGGCCCCGTCAGACGCTATTGTTCTCGAAAAAAAGAACAATGGCATCCAGTGACCCAGGGGTTCGAGAACAATGGCGTCCACGGCCCAGGGGTACGAAACAATGGCGTCCAGCCGCCCAGGATCTGCAACAATGGCGTCCAGCTGCCCAGGGGTACAAGAACAATGACGACCAGCCGCACAGACTTGAGAATCTATTTTTGTACGTTATTGTGTTTTGAGAAGAATGGCGTCCAGCGTTTAGAATAAATTTATGCAGGTTTATTAAAAGGAATGTTATTGCTGAATGTTTTGAAAATTTTAACCCCTAAAAGTTCGGCATTTTACGTTTTAAATTACTGGCGCCCCCTCCTCCCCCCCCCCCCTCCGTGGTTATTTACCATAGTACAAATAATAGAGTTTAAGAGGTGGTCTGATAACGGAGGTCTATGAGGAGGAGGGATGAGGAATGCTATCGAGGCCGACCTCTGCCTGGCGGTTTTCTTTGAGTGTGAGCTTAAATAGAACGCGCCTCTATTCGCCTGTTCAGTTCGCTGAAGTATAATATTCGTTCTTTATACACATAATCGAGGTCACTGAAGGGATGAGGAGGGATGAGGCCCCTTCGTGGTTTAAATCATTTTCAAAAAGATGACAGTCATTTAATTATTAAATTTTCAAAATTGTTATGGAAATGGTTATCGTTGACGATCGATGTTGTATAATATTATATAGATAGTTTTAGCTATCGTATTTATGTCTTTAAAGCGGCAGTCATTTAATTATTAAATTTTCAAAAATATGAACAAAATCCCAGTCATTTAATTTTTTTTTTAAATCAGAGCGCCACGTGACGCGGGTAATAGGTAAACTTATCGATGTTGTATGTATAATATTATATATACACCTGTGCAAAAGTTAAGCACCACCCTATTTTTACGCACATGCGAGGGTATATTCATGTGCTATGAAGAAAGCAATAGCATAAACATGTATGTACCCATCCATCTTAGTGCAAGAGGTAATAATGCAACTAGAGGAATGCTGATTATGATGGTGGGGAAACACTGTATGTTTTTGTTTGAACTTGAAAACGAGGCCTGAATATGGTTACGTTGACAGAACTGACAACTATTGCCCTACAGTTGACACACGTGGCTAGATTGTCATTAATGGTGTCTGAAAACGAAGTTTAACATCTGTGCACGAGTTTGAGACTGTCATTATTAATACCGGGTATATCCACCTTGTGTCTGGATGACGGCCTGGACACGACGTCTCATGCTGGTCACCAACCGACTGATACGCCATTGTGGTATTCGTTGCCATTCAAGATGAAGTGCGTCTGTTAATTCCTGTAGGTTCTGCACAGGAGGATCCATCCTTCTCACCATGTTTCCCAGAATGTCCCAGATATGCTCAATAGGGTTCATGTCAGGGCTCCTTGCTGGCCATGGTAGGGTTTCGATGGCATTCTGGCGGAGGTATTCATGCACAGCTCTAGCACGATGTGGTCGGGCGTTGTCATCCATGAATATAGGGTGGGTTCCAGGTGCATGATTTACAAAATGAGGGACCACAACTCTATCCAGTATGGAATCTTGATATCTTTGTCCATTTAGTGTTCCAGGTACATAACATATCCATATCCATATCCATATCATAACGGAACCTCCACCAAATGGAACTTCTTCCATGATGTTACGTTGGTCGTACGCCGTGCGTCTGGACCTCCATACACGAGTTCGACCATCTGTGGCATGAAGCAGGAACCGACTCTCATCGGACCAGTGTACCCGTCTCCAGGATCTCATGTTCCAGTGGTTTCTTTCGTTGCACCACCTCAGACGCTCCTCTTTGTGGTGTGCAGTGAGGAGAGGACGTCTGACAGGTCTCCTAGCTTTCATGCCAGCAGCATACAGTCTCCTTTTGACGGTAGACATTGACACTCTATTGCGCATTTCCCATTGCTGGCTGAGCACTCTGCTGTTGGTGAATGGAGATCTCCTAACAAGGCGTACTAGGGCTCGATCATCACGGGCAGTAGTCTTCTTCGGTCTTCCAGATCTAGGCATGTCCTTCACCTCGTTAGTTTGCCCATGTTTTGCAATCAAACGACTGATTACAGTATGGTTAATGTTCAGCTGTCTGCCAATCTCTCTGCATGACATACCAGTGGTATGCATGCCTATGATTTGCCATTTCACACGATCACTTAACCTTCGTCTTGCCATAGCGGTTCACAATCAAGAGCTAATTCTCTCTGTACAAATAAACCACGGTCATGAACACAAAATTCCTAATCTTGTCGCCTAAATCTGTATGTAATGTTCTACACCTCAAACTGGACTTTTACATAACTGAACACGTGTGCTGTTTCCCGCCACGCACGGACATCAAGCGGCGTGAAGTCATGCATGCATGTGCATTTCGTACTTGGAATTATGTTAGCTAACGCGGGGACAAAAAGTATGGCAGCCTAGTTGTACCATCATGTTTCTACGTTCTATTGTTTTTTCTGGTGCTTAACTTTTGCACAGGTGTATATATATAATAATAATAATAATCATGTATCTATCATATTTAAGGAAATTCTTTAAAGTGGAAGTCATCAAGAGTTTTGCGCTATATAAATGTACTTACTATTATTATTATTATTATTATTATTATTATTATTATTATTATTATTATTATTATTATTATTATTATTATTAAGGTTCCATGCAGCTCCGCTTGGAACCCTTTAGAAATTGTCGGATTCTTGTTGTTATTATTATTATATTATTATTATTATTATTATTATTATTATTTTTATTATTATTAAGGTTCCAAGCAGCTCCGCTTGGAACCCTTTAGAAATTGTCGGATTCTAGTTGTTATTATTATTATTATTATTATTATTATTATTATTATTATTTTTATTATTATTAAGGTTCCAAGCAGCTCCGCTTGGAACCCTTTAGAAATTGTCGGATTCTAGTTGTTATTATTATTATTATTATTATTATTATTATTATTATTATTATTATTATTATTATTATTAAGGTTCCAAGCAGCTCCGCTTGGAACCCTTTAGAAATTGTCAGATTCTTGTTATTATTATTATTATTATTATTATTATTATTATTATTATTATTAGTATTCCTTTTCCACCGGCTTCGTCTTAAGAACCACGATGTCAGCGTTTTTTAAATGTAGTTCACCATGTGCAGGGATGTCCACAGATGAGGGTTTCTGACAATTTTGATTGTTTTTGGTAGTTTTTGTACCATTTTTTATGCTTCTTGATAATTTCTTATCATTATACATCATATTTGGTCATTTTTTACCGATCTTGACCGTTTTCCCCAAATTCTAACCGATTTTGGCCACTGTTTTTATCAGTTTCATCGTTTTTGATAATTTTTTACAACTTCTTTGTTTTCGTCCATTTTTAGTATTTTGTTGCCAATTTTGGACCATTTTGATCAATTTTAACAGGTTTTGACCGATGTTGGCCATTTCGGATAATTTTTTCTCATTTTCATCACTTTGACTACTTTATTTAGGGTTTTTGTCCATTTCTTATTATTTTTTGCCAATTTTGGACCTTTTTGACCGATTTTGACAATTTTTCCCCGTTTTCATAATTTTTTATTTTTTTGGCCATTTTGATCCTTTTTATCTGATTTGGACCAATTTCTGGGTCCTTTTTTGACTGATTTTCGCCAACTTTCTGCTGATTTTGACAATTTTTTTCATTTT
Source organism: Chaetoderma sp. LZ-2023a (assembly GCA_034401795.1). Lineage (NCBI taxonomy): Eukaryota > Metazoa > Mollusca > Caudofoveata > Chaetodermatida > Chaetodermatidae > Chaetoderma > Chaetoderma sp. LZ-2023a. The sequence continues at coordinate 32,798,116 of CM067374.1, read as the reverse complement.
TGATCATTTTTATTACTTTTTATGGTTTCTGTCTGTGGTTGATAATTTTTTCCGTTTTTTGTCTTTTTGGTTATTTTTTTATAGTTTTTTACCATATTTGGTCCCTTTGTGACTGATTTAAAAATTCTGTAATTTTTGCTCATTTTCTCCATTTTTTATGCTTTTTTACCATTTTTCATCATTTTTTACAATTCTTGGCCTTTTTTGACTGATTTCGTCACATTTTTTGTCGGTTTTATTACTTTGACTATTTTTTTTAGGTTTTTTGTCCATTTCTTATTTTTGACAATTTTGGACTTTTTGGACCAATTTGGAGCAATTTAAGGGCATTTTTGCAATTCTTGATCCTTTTTGACTGATTTTCACCACTTTTCTGCTGTTTTTTTACAATTCTTTTCGTTTTTCATCATTTTTTGTCATTTTTATCACTTTGACTAATTTTTTTTAGGATTTTTGTCCATTTCTTATTATTTTTGGCCCTTTTGACCGATTTGGACTAATTTTTCCCATTTCTGTCAATTTTGGTAAATTTTTCCATTTCTGATGCTTTTTGACCATTTGTCATCATTTTGACAAGTTGGGTCCTTTTTGACTGATTTTTCTGCTGTTTTTGAGAAATTTTTTCATTTCTGATCATTTTTTATAATTTTTTTGTGTTTCTGTCCGTGTTTGAGAATTTTTTTACGTTTTTTGTTATTTTGTGTCATTTTTTATTGTTTTAGCTATTTTGACCGATTTTTGCAATTTATTACCATTTTGGTTCCTTTTTTATAGTTTTTTTACCATTTTTGGTACCTTTCTAACTGATTTTGACAAATTCTTACCGTTTCTTACCGTTTCTATCGTTTATGGTCATTTTTTTCATTTTTGATGCTTTTTTACCCTTTTTCATCTTTTTGACTGATTTTCGCCACTTTTCTGCTGTTTTTGACAATTTCTGTTGTTGCTTTTTATCATTTTGATGGTTTTTGTCCATGTTTGATAATTTTTATGGTTTTTCTTTTTTTTCATTATGTTCACCAGATATTAAAAATAGTTCACAGTGACATTCCTTTTACCATCCAATGATACCTTTGACCAGAAACCTTTTGTTGGAACTCGTGAGGTTAGTCCTCTCGACGGCTAAAACAGTAACATATCTGACCTCTCTATTATTATTATTATTATTATTATTATTATTATTATTATTATTATTATTTAATTATTAAATTTTCAAAAAATATGAACAAAATGTGTTCCCAGTCATTTAATTTTTCAAAAAATCAGACAAATATGAACAAAATGCGTTCCCAGTCATTTAATTTTCAAAGAATAAGACACGTACACAGTAATTATTCCTAGTTTTAGATGTTGAATAATATTATATAGATAGTTTTATCTATCGTATTTATGTCTTTAAAAGGCCGAGAGCCTGTTATTTAATTATTAAATTTTCAAAAATATGAACAAAATGCGTTCCCATGTTCGTGTTCACTGTATTTACATTCAGGCTATTACAATAGCATATGTAGGTAACACTATGTAATTATACTGTTCTTGGCAGTGGAGTTTGTTATACTAATTAAATCATTCAGACTAATATTATACAACAATCAAAGTCCTATTAATACTATTATTAATATCACCATCATCATCACCACAACAATAATCTTCATTATCATCAGTAATAGTTATGTGGCATGGTAGGCGCACAGAGTGATTGGCCGAGAGCCTGTAACGTCATCTCTTCAGCATACTAGTCCCCGCCCCCTTATGCCCATACATGGAAGTATGAATGGGCTTGTCCTAATAATATGCTAATGAGCTGGTGTCACCGACAACCCCCCCCCCCCCACCCCCCCCCCCCCCATGAACATTTACACTAAAAGGCTCTACTACAAAAAATATAAGGAATATTACGGGAGATGACTATCGACCTATCCAAAACTGTTGCGTGCTGGTCTCCATATAATGACACATACATGCATTAATCATAGATGTTGCTTTGCATGATGCTGAGTGCGCTATGAGTCACCGAGGTGAAAATATTGGATACGTTAGCTTTCATGTGTTAGACGCAATGGATCAGTTTGTTAAATGGTTAATGCGCATAAAATCAGCGCGTGTTCAAAAAAGTATCCAGCGAAAATATGATTTCTCTGGTCACCTCGTTATTGTGCTTAATGCGCGCCTATGATTCGCTTTTAATCCTTCAATTTGTATGCAAACGTGTTAACCTACATCTAAAACCCTCAAACATGAAACTAAGTGGCTTCCTACCAGTCATTTAATTTTCAAAAAAATCAGAGCAGGGTACATCGTTACACGGGTAATATATAGGTCAACCAAGCGATGATGTATGTATAATATTATATAGATAATAATCATGTATCTATCGTATTTAAGGAGTAGTCTTTAAAGCGACAGTCATTTAATTATTACATTTTCAAAATTGTTATGGAAATGGTGTCGAACAATGTCCACCATTGTCACAGTTGACGAATAATGACGAGCACCCTTGTAGCGTTTAACGTATTAATTAGGTGGTCGATGCGCCCCTCGTGGTTGTAGTTAAAGGTATTTTGAAATTAAGCGGAATTGTGGCTTCCTATGTCAAATTGTCGCATTGAACAGCACTTTTTGAAGAGTTTATGCGCGTGAAGGCACCTGCATGAACAATAGCGCTCAGCGGTCACTTATGAATTGTTCATGCAGGTGGTCGCCGGTATCTGGTGAATATTTTGAAACTAGCGCGAATTGTAGATTCCTATGTCAAATTAGTATCATAAAATATTCGCTCAAACTACCATCGCGCCACGATTTAGGTTTTGAAAAATCAGAAAATAACATTTTATGACTTTTGTAAGTTATATGGTATTAAATTGTAACATGTTGAATATGATGAGGCTAGTGTGACTGGATGTCGTTGCTCCTTTTTACAGCAATGGCTCCCGGTCGGGTTTCAAGTTTCAAAATATTTAATGGCATGTTTACTCAAATCTATCAAAACATACAATCGATAAACTTGACGCACATCTCAGTTTCAATTTTCAATTATTAGTCTCACTATTCTTAAAGGGACGCTAATCTCATCTCAAATGTTATACTGCACCGATAGATTATGGTTTATAGATTCCAGATCATTCATATCCTGTCACATTCCCGTTTCTGTATCACAATTATCTGCTTTGTAATATCGCGTAAATGTTGAACAGCGATCGCCACCATTTTGTCTCCTCAAACGATAGTGCGTATTGTCATGTAAGTGCCAATGTATTACATTCTTTATTACGTAATAATCATCTCGTTGAATATTTTGAAAGTAATTTGAATGGAAGTTGTTGCTGCCATAGGCAGCATCAACGTCCAGTCAAATTAGTTTCAAAATATTCAACTGCTTACCTGTATGATTGCTTTTATACCACACTGCCACACTATAGCAGGGGCCTCTATGACTGAGCCATATCCCGAGGCAGGCACGCTAGGATGTTTCTGATTGGTTGAAAAGTAAATCATGACAGCCATCATAGGCTGTAGAAATGTAGCAACATTTAGCTACTGAAGCCTGAATATCTTTCTTGTAGCGGCATGATGAAAAGATTAACATTACCTGCATAGTTTATGAGTGGCATATTAGATCACGTGAATAGCTATCAAGAGATGAGATTAGTTATCCTTTAATATGTAGCATAAATAATGTTTATGTATATATGTAAATATCCAATTGCATTTTACTGTAAAATTATTATGTAAAACTATAACATATCGCATTTTATAGTCCTTTATGGAAAGAGTCGATTCTAAGTCAGTTTGAATTGTTGTTAATTGACAATAAAATATGTTTAAAACAAAAAAACATTTGACCCTATCTCCATCAAACAGGATTTAGATCAATAGCATCTATTGTCCACCTGCATGAACAATAACGAACAGGCATACATTTAGAACGATAGCGTGTCCCACTTATGAACAATAGTGTACAGCAAGCACTAGTTCTGATTTGTGCCTGTCGTGTGTGACGTCGTGGATTAGGCGCGTCACTGATGTAATATATGTTAAACGATTGATAACACCATAATATCATTGTCTTTAATTAATATATTGTCATAATATTTCAGTATTAGTAAACATATCGTTGTATCGCAGTTTGATGCAGTACCAAAAATAGTCACTAAAGAGTAAAGTACAGATTTGTACCGGTTGTGTATGACGACATGGTTTTAGGCGTGTCAGCGATGCAATATATGTTAAACAACTGTTAACACCATAATATCGATACCCTTAATATCATTAATTAATATATTGACTTAATATTGTGGTATTAGTAAACATATCGCAGTTTGATGTTATGTACTAGAATCATATCAATGTAATAATATGTTGTGTTGTTTATATATTTGCTTTTTGAATGGCCATCTGCGGGCCGAGGGAGAACTGTTTTAGGGTTTACCACTGGAATGACTGGCCCAGTTATCGGCCACAGTTTTCTCTCTATTTAAAAAGAGGGATAGAAATTTGCCTGAAAATTATCGCCCAATCTCGCTTCTGCGTACTGTAGGAAAAGTGCTGGAAAGGATAATGCTTTAAACACCGTCATAATTTCCTTATTAGGCACAATCTTTTGTATAAGTACCAGTCTGGCTTTCGTCATGCCTATTCTACTGTCTTCCAACTGATTGAACTGTTCCATATTCTGTCAAAGGCACTCGATGAACGCAAATCAGCATGCGCCGTGTTTTGTGATATCTCGAAGGCTTTTGATAGAGTATGGCACAAAGGTTTCATTTTCAAACTGCAAGAGTATGGTATAGGAGGAAAACTACTTTCTTGGTTTACAAACTATCTCACGATGCGAAGACAATGTGTTGTCGTAAATCAGGATAGAGCATCATTTAAAGAAATTGAAGCTGGAGTTCCATACGGGTCTGTTCTTGGTCCTCTCTTGTGTCTGCTATATATAAATGATATTTCGGAAAATGTAGAAGGTATTCTTACATCATACGCTGACGACACTGTGTTATGCGGCATAGGTTTCTCAAGCAACGAAATTGAAAGCAACTTAAATAATGATTTAAAAACAGTTTCTGATTGGGCAAAACAATGGTTAGTTCTTTTCAATGCAACAAAAACAGTGAGCCTACCTATATCAAACTTCAATACATTTCAACCGCCAGATCCATTTTTAAACAATAACTTATTAGAAAATATACAATCCTATACGTATTTAAGTATAACATTTTCTGCGGATCTAAAATGGTCCATTCACATTGATACAATAGTAAAAAAGTCTACCAAAATTATAGCGACTATGCGACGAATGAAGTACACCTTGAGTAGGAATACCTTATACAAGATCTATACTGCATATTTACGGCTCGTACTTGAATATAGCAGTGAGGTTTGGGATGGGTGTTTGGATGGGGATGCGGAAAAATTAGAAATGATTTAAAATGAGGCTATGTGAATTATAACTGGCTTACTAAGGTACACTCCACTTACAAATCTGTACAAAGAGGCTGGTCTGCTGTCACTGCGCATTCGTCGCAAGCACAAAAAACCTATTATGTTTTTTAAAATTGCAAATGGCGAGTGTCCTGACTTCATGACTGATATTCTGCCCAACAAAGTTGGAGACAATACCCGTTATGGGCTCACACAATCGGAAAACTTCACAATTCCAAGGAGTCGTCTCGAAGTATTTAAAGAAATCGTTTCTACCGAGTGCACTTGAACTATGGAATGCATTAGATTTAAGTATTAGAAGAGCTCCGTCTATTTCAATTTTCAAGAAAAACTTATTTTTGAGTGAACAGGACATTCCTGAAAAGGTTCCTTTTTTATTCAATAGGCAGGAGAAAAGAAAATGTTATCCATTGTAAGTTGCGTAATAAATGTAGTCAATTAAGCAGTGATTTGCATCATTTTAACCCAAATTGTGTGTTTTGTCATGTTCCAGAAACTGCTTATCATTACTTCTTTGACTGCCCAAGATGGGCAAATGAACGTTGTAATCTATTGAACTTTGTGTATGGAGTAATGGCGGTTGCTTCGCTCGACCTCATCTTGAATGGTAGCGAAGACCTATCTGAGGAGATGAATACAACTTTGTTCATAAGGATATGTAACTTTATAAAACAAAGAAACACATTTTAATTAACAAAATTTATATATTATTATTATTATTATTATTATTATTATTATTTTTATTATTTGTATTACATACTACAATGCTCCTGTCCGTCACCGTTGTCGATGCGACTCTGGTTCACCGTTTGTCATGCCATTGAATGGTCATATATTTCCAATAATATTTGTGTAACCAGCTCCTTGGATATACCTGCTGGGCACATAAGTTTCTCCTCGGTTTCTTGGTGTACCACTTTTTGTATTGTTCTGGTTTATAGGAATTAACACCAATACGTCGTTCATAATCTTCAGTCAAATTCTAACAACATTGCTTGTATTTGCATTGGATTTTGGTCAATTTTCTGAAGCGTGAGAAGCCAGTTAATTATTCGCTTCTTTGCAGCCCCTTATTCAGATGACCTATTTCTAGATCACGTGACCTAAAAAATTCAATGTGGCTCAATACGCAGTCGAATTCTAACAACATTACATGTGTATCCATTGGATTTGGTCAGTTCTCTGAAGGGTAGGAAGCCAGTTACTTATTCGCCTCTTTCCAGCTCCTTATTCAGATGACCTATTTCTAGCTTACGTGACCCAATTTTTTTAATGTGTTTCTTCAATGCACAGTCAAATTCTAACAACATTACACATTATTTCATTGGATTTTGTCCTAAATTTTTTTTGTGTCTCAATGCGCAGGTAGATTCTAACAACAGTACATGTGTTTTCATTGGATTTGGTCAATTCTCTGAAGGGTAGGAAGGCAGTTATTTATTCGCTTCATCCCAACTCTTTATTCAGATGACCTATTTCTAGGTCACGTGACCTAAAAAAATTTAAGTGTGTTAATGCACAGGCGAATTCTAAAAAACATAACAAGTCTTTGCATTGGATTTGGTCAATTCTCTGAAGCGTGAGTAGCCAGTTACTTATTCAGTTTCTCCCAGTTCCTTATTCAGACACCTTATTTCTAAGTCGCGTGTTATGTAGGTCAAGGCGCAGACGATCTCTACCATCATACCACATATTTGGTATTCCTGAATAAGGAACTGGGAACTGAGAATAAGGAGCCAACTTCACAACCGAATAAGGAACTGGGAACTGGGAATAAGGAGCCAACTTCACGTCCGAATAAGGAACTGGGACCTGGGAATAAGGAGCCAACTTCATGTCCGAATAAGGAACTGGGAACTGGGAATAAGGAGCCAACTTCATGTCCGAATAAGAAACTGGGAACTGGGAATAAGGAGCCAACTTCACGGACCTGGTGGCCGATGCGCTCTCATGCAGTATAATTAATGTATTTTATAGTCTGCATATGAAAGACATATTTTACGAAAAAACATTCAACAGCGATCAGCAGCGTGGTTTCCAAAAAGGGTATAAAACTAGGAAAAATTACTCTGTCCAGGTACATACACATGTTGTCGCATGTTTAAATGTGTAGCCGCCTGTTTAAAATTGCAGCGCAAGATTTTTTGAAAAATTAATAATTAAATGACTGCCACTTTAAAAACATTTATCTCCTTAAATACGATAGATACATGATTATTATCTATATAATATTATACATACAACATCTCTTCGTGTGCCTATATATTACCCGTGTAAGATGTACTTCGATCTGAATTTTTTGAAAATTAAATGACTGGGGTCACTTAGTTTCAAAATATCTTTTTAACCACGAAGGGGGGGGGTGTGGGCGCCACCGCCCACCTAATTAATACGTTAAACACGATCAGCAAGAACACGATCAACGCACGTGTGTCAATACCTATTTTAAAAAACACATTGATCTATGCATTAACATGTCATTTAAACAACAGCGTCTAGCCGGACATGTAGAACAATAGCGCACAGTGGGCACCTACATGAACAATAGCGTCCATCTGCTCATTTAGAACAATAGCATCCACGCGCTCATTTAAAACAATAGCGGCCACCGACACATTCAAAACAACCAATCAGAGCGCAGTATTTAAATAGGTCAAGAGCTCATTTGCATAACAATAACGTACAGCGGGTCCCTATATTACTCATATTTATCTCTCCGTGTTTGGGCGGCGGTTTCATCCACGTTGGAAATAGGTAGTATGTATGATTACTGTATTCTGCGGCTGTAGTAGTAGACGCATCATACAGCTGCAATCAGTCCATCTTCGGTTTTGCCCACTGTGTCTTGTCCTCAGCCGAAATCCGTAGCTTCCTCAGGTCCATTCCTGACTTGAGTATACCGAGTCCTGCTTTCTTGAGGTCACCTCGTAGCACACTTAGCAGATTTAGGCAATTGCGCCCTCTCCTGTTTTGTATTTGTTGCCCCCCCCCCCGAGTAGGGCGAATTCCAAGGCTCTCTGTCTTCTGGCATCCTTAGCACATGGCAAACATGGACCATCTTTGCTGGGCGACGTTGATAGACAGCGGTGCCATGTTACACATCTTGTATAGTGCATCATTGGAAATAATGCTGTCTGGCCATCGGTGTCCAGTGATGGTGCGTAGGTGTTTGCGGTGGCAGGCATCGAGTTTGTCTAGAGGTGCATTTGAAGCTGCCCAACTGTCACATTTATACAGCATCAAGGATACGCAGGTTGCATTGTATAAACGTAGTTTTTTTATCAAGGATATCTTTGATCTCCGAATCCATAGCTTCCAGAAGGACTGGAAAGCCATGTTCCCCATGGCGCAGCGTGCAGCAATGTCAGCCGTACTGCAAAGCAGTGAGCCCAGGATTGTTATTTTCCTCAATGGCGCGGCGCCACAAAGTGGATCGTCACAGTTCTTTAGTTTCATGCTTTGTGGATAGGTATATGTGGTGAACTCTGTTTTGGATTCATTTATAAAGAGATTCTCAATCTTTATTTTGCTTGCAGTTATTGGGAGAAGTTCGTCAAGGTGTTTATTTTCCTCGTCTATAAAGTCCACATCATCGGCATATTCCATCTCTAGCGGCATACCCAGTATTGACACAGGTGGTGGGGTGGGGTGGGGTCTGGTTTTGTGGAACTTTCCAGCACGGATTCCAATGCAGCAGCAATGTAACAGGTGAAAAGCACCGGCGACAGACCATATCCCTGTGGGGAGCCGATTGATGTCTCAAACTCTACAGACTTCACTGACTTGACTCGTACTCTCAACTTGGTGTCTGCAAGCAGTAGTTTCACTATTCGTAGCTCATCTTCATTGCTGGCCTGGCGTAGTACATCTAGAATCGTTGAGCGTTTAATTGTGTCGAAGGCTCGTGGCATGTCAATGCCCATTTTGTGGAAATCCTTGTGTGAAATAGGTGGTAATCACACTTATAAGGCGACAGGTTTTTGATAGCAACATTGCATTGTTGGTCAACAAGAGCCTATGGAGTTTGAAGAAGTTAGGCATTTTATGATAATATGTAGGTAGTAATTTGTGTCAGGGTTGTTGAAAGAAGCTGCAGATAAATATATAATGGAACTCATCCCCTGTCTCATCTTTTGCACATATTGTACATTTTCTCTTTTCTCTCAGAACCCAGTTCTAAATCCTTCATCAAATGATGAAATGCACCATGTTTTTGTATGATCTGGTGTAGGCAGAATTGATGCTGGTTTTTTCTTCGTCATTTTCTTTTTGTATAACAATATAATTAACAAGTGTCTCTGTTTAGATTTTATATCGGAAAATTCTTTCACACACATCAAAAGATGTTTGGAAAGCAAAGATGCCATCGTCTTCAAACAGTTATCTTCAGTGGAGTGCGTGATTAAGTGGTAACGGCGAGAGACATGCTGAACGCCTTCACAAAAAGAAACGTGTATTTGGGAGCAGAAATAACGAGAGGCTACGGCCTCGCAATACCACCGCGCGGAAGAACCGCGTGTAATGGAAACCGAACTTTACTCTTAATAGTCTGGCACGTTGTACGAATTGTATGTTTCTACTATTTAATAAACATGCTGTTGAATATTTTGAAACTAATTTGACTGGCCGCTGTTGCTGCCATCGTCAAATTAGTTCCAAAATATATATTCAATAGCTTACCTGTATAGTTTTCTGGAAATTGATAGTCACGGAGTTCAGAGATCGATCGATCTCAACACGAGGCAGGTGTGGGTGGAGCTTAGCTAGGGATGGGCTGGAGTAGCTAAAACTGGAAAGGTCCATTCCACGATCGTTCTCACATCCCCATACTTCGAAGCCATACAGCAAAGGTGGAGTAATGATTGTATCAAACATGTAGCTCTGTAGATCAATTAACCTTTCCAATTTTAGCTATGCTCCACCAATCACTAGCTAAGCTCCACCCACACCTCGTTCATGTGGGGATCGATCGATCGATCCATGAACTCCCTGACCATCAATTTCCAGAAAATTATACAGGTAAGCTGTCAAATATTTTGAAACTATTTAAACCTATGGCAGCAACACCGCCCAGCCAAATTAGTTTCAAAATATTCAACAGAATCTTTATTAAATGGTAAAAACATACAATTCGTACGTCTCGGACTATTAAGCGTTAAAGACGGACTAAATCGAGTCATTCATGCAATAATTAATTATGACGTCATAATAAATTGTCTTCCCCTCAAATGTAGTAGCATGTGTTTGTTCTGTTAATGCCGCTACGTACATTGCCGATGTCTTAGAATAACAGCAACTTGAGTGAGCGTTGTCTCTCGGAGCAAGCCTCTCAGATGTGTAACCTAGCTGGTGAGATCAGGGGAGCTAAGGGTGAAAATGGTCAAATCTACTACCATGGCTGTTGTAGACTATCACGCATTGATCATGTCAGTTATGAATCACATACTATAATATTGCAATAATGTTTACAACAGCAATTGTAATATTGTCATAATATCTACACCAGCAACAGAACAATAACCGAAACAGGCCTGGCGTCAGGTACATTTATATGAAGAGCATTACTAGTGAAAGTTATAGTTACAATGGACTATGCCAGTTCAATATAACCAAAACATGAAAAGACACGTATGTATGCGATGATCGTGATGTATGCGATGGTGGTTTAAAGGTAAATCTGGTACTGCTGAAAATTGTGAAACAATGGATTTATTGTGGAGTAAAATTAATTTCAAAATATTCAAAAAATGTTTATTATATTGGAAATTCATCAAAGACATAATTCGTACACGTTCCTAACAGCACTTTCGATTTCCGAAACTCTACCGTGTCTTTTTTGTTGTGACGTCAGCAAACCCGTGACATATCTGAATAAGACGCCAACTACTTGAGTGGCGGATTGGATATCTCCATTGATGTATGTCATTGTTCATGCCTATACCAATAGACCTATGAGATGTTAGATTGATTTGACACGCCATCCTGGAGATATAAATCAGAAAACAGTGTGTAAGTTCGCCGCCAGTGGCTGGCGTCCATGTTGCATTTTCAAAACATCAACGATTTCGATTGGTTTCTTTCCTAGATCTAGTCCAATGGACATAAGGAATTTGGCAGGTTCTTGTGTAGAATAAAGAGAGGTCCATTTGCATCAGATATATGCAGAGCCAGATTAAGGCAAGGGCTGACGGGGCTACAGTCCAGGCGTCCCGAAAAATAGGCGCCCCAAATCAAAAACAAGTATGGCACTTTACCTATTTGAAATTGTAATCCCAGTACGCACTGTACAGTCGTGATGGATTGACGTAAGCTGTTAAATATTTTGAAACCAATTGTCAGCCTTCAGTCAAATTATTTTCAAAATCTTCAACAGTATTTCGACACGTACATAACAAATTTATTATAAATTTGGGCGTAATAGTAGTAGTAGTAGTAGTAGTAGTAGTAGTAGTAGTAGTAGTAGTAGTAGTAGTAGTAGTAGTAGTAGTAGTAGTAGTAGCCATTTTCTCCTTGACCCACCCGATAAAGGGCACTACAACCTATTAGTCAATAGTCATGGCCCCCAAATAGGTTTAATCTGGCTCTGAATTGGGAGATGTTATTGTCATATACGTTGTCATGGACGATATGTTGATGTTGTAATAGAATAGGCAACGACAGCAGCTCCCAGCCAAATTAGTCTCAAAATATTTAACAGATTACCTGCTTTTGAATTTTAGAATTTGCGACGTCATGGTTAAATTCAAATATAATCACCGCGGAATGGCCATGATCTTGTACGGTTTTGGTCGAAGCAGAAATGCAGGTGGGAATTCTTCAGGTTTATAGGGCGGACACGGCTGCTCCGCTACAACGTTAAATCTCTGCAAAATGCCCGCAATGTACAAGAATATTCGCGCCGACGCAAAAGTATCTCCGGGACACGACCGACGCCCGACACTGAATGGAATTACACTCCGCCTTCGTTCATCTTCTAAGGGAAGCAGATTGCCGGCGGCATCCAGAAAACGTTCTGGTAGAAAGTCATCAGGTTTCGGAAAGATTTTCTCATTGTGATGTACATTCCAAACATTAGTCAGAATAATTGTTCCTTTAGGCAATGAATAGTCCCAGATTGCGGTATCTTCTGTAACCATGCGGCCAATAGGCAGAGGACCAACTGGTCCCGTTCGGAACATTTCTAATATTGCCGCATTAAGATATGGCATGTTCTTGCGATCTTTCAAACTTGGCAGCCTATTATCGTCTACAACGGTATCAATCTCATGTTGAATTCGTTTTGCAATGTGTGGAAAGTTAACCAATGCAAGAATATACGTAAGCAAGCTAGATCGTGTAGTTTGTGCTGCAGCAAAGAAAACGTCAATAGCCAAGCCTTCAATCGAAGCATCCTTTATCCATTGTCGGTCACCATCTTTTTCCAGCTTCATCATGACACGTATATACTCATCTACCATTCCACGGCAGATCCCAGGGCTGTAACTGTCCCTCTGCTCATCTACAAAGCATCTCAGAAAATCATGTTTAACTCTCATTATTTCTCGATACAACCGACCTTGTTTGCAGAAAGGAAAATGTCTCACAAACGGAAACGCGGACAGAGTTACATCCATATCCCGATCAAACAACCTGTTTAGCGAATTAGACAGTGCACTGGCCAGCTTAAACATCGGCTCATCTCTTTCAAGACGTTTGCCCAACATCAATAAGCAGAGTATGTTAAGAAGTGATGGGTATATGACGTCATCAGGATCAAATGCATGTCCGTTTGTCATGGTCATCTCATGCAAAACATATTCACGTAGCTCGTCCTGGATTAAGTCCTCCTTAGATTGCACACCGTCGCCATACATACGCAGAATATTAATGAAAAGCTTTCGCAATCGTTTCTGTTGTGCACAGCTTGATAGAAAAATCATGGACTGGTAATCATTGTGGATGTATTGTCCAAAGAAAGTCATAGTTCGGCCCGCACACGTGACTGATGCTACGGGGTCCTTTAAATAAACGTGATTTATGGCTTCGACGGTGTTCAAAACGACACATGTTTTGCCGAATAGTTTAATGCTGAATACATCGCCATATATTTTCGCCAACTGTGTCAAAGGCAGGTGTAGTCTAGTTATGTCCAAAGATAAAATGTTGCCGAAAATTGGCCAGCCAGGTGGTCCTGCCGGCAAGCGATATTTTTTCGCAGAATAGTTCAGCTTCCAGATATACCAGAGCACACGCAATCCGACAACAGTCGCTACTAAGGTCATTGTAATGTCAAAATCGGCCATTTTAAATGGACACTTGTAATATCGATATCATTGTTTCTTCCAAATTCCAATACATTGGTTGTGATGCACTGCTTGGTGTTTCCAGCTGATTATAGGCAGGGGCACCTATGCAGCTGTAATGTCCATTACAATCGTCAGGGCCAGTTTTACGTATCATATTTAACCCTTTCACGAGCAAGTTTGGTCAAGAAAATATAAATATTTGCATATTGAATATCCATTTGTAAGCCAGAGAAAACTATTTTAACAATTTTACCACTGGAATGACCGGTTCCGTTATCAAACCAGCCATTTCAGTAGTAAATTTTCAAAAATCGTTTTCTCTTGGCAACAAAATGAACATTCACTAAAGCCCACTTCAGATGATGTTTTGGCCGGCTTCGCTATGAAAGAAGTAACCCTAAGTTTTGTCAGAAGTCCAGATATAGTATAGATAACAATCTAATCAGAATGTCGCAAACGTTGATACGTACGCTAGGCCTATGCTTAGCTACGCATGTTCTGGACACACAAACAGTATGGCGGAATAGGGGAATCCAAATATAGCTATGTCCCGCCCATCTTCAGCCATGTTCCACCCACACGTCGCTGTGTTGGGATCGATCCCTGAACTCTCTGACTATCAATTTACAGAAAACCATACAGGTAAGCTGTTGAATATTTTGAAACTAATTTGCCTGAGTGTTGTTTGCTGCCTATGGCAGCAACAGCGCCAAGTCAAATTAGTTTCAAGATATTCAACAGCACCTTAATTAAACAATAAATTATAAAGACATGCAATTCGCACAACGACGCTTAGACCGTGTGGCTGCCTTGTACGCGTATATACCTTGTTAAAAGCTAACACTACCCTACCACATGTGGTAATTTTTGTTGTTCGGCTGATTACCGTCTCTTGCTACGACACTGTCGATGCAGACTGTGTCTAGGATAATTATAAAAGCTTGATCCGTGTAGAATTCTCGCACAAATTTCCAGAAAATCAGTTCAAATGACACTGTCGGAACTAAACACAAGCGAAATAGTTCGGCAAGTAGGTATATTTCCCGAGTTTTTAAAAGTATTTATGTTAATGTGATAACTAGCAGATTGAGCCGGTTTCGCAGTTAAGATAGTCGACAAACTATGCTCACTCAATTAGTGTAAAGAATCTTTACAAAAACGGAAATAACTTTTATAAGCAGTCTTTAATTTTTAGACCTATTAGCTCGAATATAGCTGTTACAAATTCATACCCTACGTGGCTAGCCGGTGTATAGGTCACGATAAGATAACCCTGGGGGCAAATAACTGACCAGGGATTCAGTGTTGATGTTGACCGGTTTGTAGTAGTATGCCCTACAGTAATATTTGGGACGTATCTATACATATCGTTGCTCGAGATGCACGATCATACAGACTGTATATATACACAGCAAAAAGCTAAAAGTGAAATTGTTAAAATTATGTATTTTTATATAGAGCCTTAAAGGGGCATATTCAAAGCAAAAATGTTTGAAAATAAAATTATCAAAATTGTTTATACATTTAGACTCTTAAATTGTGGCCTTAGATGTGATGAAAGGAAATAAATGCTAACATATGATTATTTCAAATGAATTAATAAAGGAATTTCAAGTTGTGAAATTGAATTAGAGACACGAGTCCCTAATTCAATTTTTTTAAATTAGAATAATTTGCAATAATAATGAAACCATCATATGTTACGATTGGTTTCGTTTCATTACATCTATGCGCGCGCGTTAGGCCTCTGAAAGTATAACATTTAAACAATTGTATTTTCACGCATTCTGGTGTGAATGTGCGTCTTCAAATTGTGTGCCTAGATGTAATGAATCGAAATAAATTACACCATATGGTAATACCACACTATTGATCACATATGCCTCATCTACGTGCGACCCTCAAAACATAAATCCAAGGTCAACCATAACCTGTCAAAACAAAATAAAGACAAGCCCATACAGGCACCGTGTAGGAAAACAATAATTGTGCCGATGGCCATGGTTGACATCACCTGAAAACCAAACGAAGCCCTAAGTAAAGTCTTAAATGTATGACGGAGACATCGGCTGCTAAACATCAGTGTAGCCAGGAATACCAACCAAGGGAAATCATATTTTGATGATCTACTTGGTAGCTCACCTGGCCAGAATGTCCAAGTGAGCTTATGACAAGGCGACCGTCCATCCATCTATCTGTTCGGGCATCCGTCTGCCCATCCATCCATCGTCCGTCCGTCATCCGTCAACGTTTTCTTTAAGCAACCTCTTCTCAAGAACCGCTGGGCTGATTTCAATTATAATCCGCTGGAAGCATCCTTAGGCCATAGAAATCCAAGTTTGCTCAAAGAAGGCTGATCGTCCGATTTTGCTGGTGGCCATCTTGGATTTTAGCTGATATTTAGAAACGTCTTTAAAATCTTTTCCTAAGCACCTTGGGGTATCGATTCAAAACTCGTGAAGCATCCGCTAGGGTAACAGCTAAACCAAGTTTGTTCAAGGTAAGTTGATTGGCCAAATGCTATGGCGGCCATCTTGAATAATCTAGTTTTTAGAACCGCTGAACGAATTGGACCGCAATTTGGCAGATATGATTAGGAACTAATGGCCATTAAACTTTGTTCATGGAAAGTTGATACAGCAAAAATCATCGCCACCCTAAACAAATCAAAATGTAGCCTGTTTGGCGGCCATGTTGGTTTTCTTTATTTGATGGGTTTTGAAACCGAAATTGGTTTTGTGTAGCTTTTTGTGTATGATGATTTCAAATTACCACTTTTAGAAACTGTCGGATAAATTGTTTGGCGGCCATCTTGTATCATTTTCCAGCCAAAAAACACTAAAGCAAGAGGAAAATGTAAATGTCTTCTCGAGAAACAATTGACCGATTTCAATTACATTTGGCAGGAAATATCTTTATTGAGTAGCGATACAAGTTTGTTAGAAGGAATCTGATCCGCCAATGTGGGTGGGGACCATCTTGAATTTTGGCCGATTTTTAGAAACGTTTTTAAAAATCTTGTTCTCCGAAGCCACTTGGGGGATCGATTCCAAACTCATGAAACATCATCTAGGCTTACAGCTGAACCAAGTTGGTTCAATGGAATTTAATTGGTCATATGCATCGGCGGCCATCTTGGATATCCCAGTTTTCGCGAAAATAACTTCTCCAGAAGAGCTTCAATTATGCGTTCGTGACGTACATATTTACGTCATTCACGACGTCATTCTACACCTCACGGAATGGATTATGACGTCATATGGTGGATAGATACAGTGGAAAGGTCCACTGATGACGATATAATGGTGAACAAAACGGCTCTCGATTTCTCTGTATTGCTAACAAGGCTGGCTTCATTTCTACATGAAGTTAAGCAAACCCACAACTCGGCTAACCTACAAAAACCTTTCTTCAAACATTATGGCGATCGCATTGAAGTGCTATCACGACTTGGACAAGGACAATCAAGCACCATTTTTAGTAGTGATATCAAATTGCACGAAGACAGCAAGAGAACTCTCTCCCTCTCTCTCTCTCTCTCTCTCTCTCTCTCTCTCTCTCTCTCTCTCTCTCTCTCTCTCTCTCTCTCTCTCTCTCTCTCTCTCTCTCTCTCTCTCTCGACAACAACAACCACTTGCTGTACATAACCCTGATGGTCACTTCATCGGCTTGGAGCAGGGAAAGGCTGAAACAATCAGGGAATGGTTCAAAGATTAGAAAACCAAATCGTTATCCACGTTTGGAGGACAGTGAGACACGGCCACTCTAGAAACCAATAACAGAAGGAGAAGTTACAGAGTTTCCAGGCACTCTGCAAATCATGGGAAACCTTGAAAATGAGTCCCCATTTTTCCAGTCATGGAAAACTCAGGGAATTTGGGGCAAAGCACCAGAAATCAAGGAAAACTCAGGGAATTTGACAGTGACCCGGAAGGGAAGGTTTCACAGTTTGTCATATTGTAGATATGGGATTGTCTTGTGGGAAGTCATGCCCCCGCTAGATGTCTTATATTTGCGAGTAAGTCCTAAGAGAAATTAATGATTTGAAAATACCAGGTGAGCTAATGGACCGGTTGACTTTATACTTTCAATATTTACTTTATTATTATTACATCAGCCAGTGCTGATAATATTCAGTTTCTAGTAAATGGATGGTGTGTGAATGTAGCACACTCAGGATTGATGGATAAAGTTTTATCGTCAAAATTGAAATAGTCGAATTGATTGGAATAAGTCCCACGGTTCTGAGTTGATGTGTATCTGGAAATAGTTTAGATGAAAGTTGTTGCTGTTCAGTTGGCACACACTTTTATAATATTCAGCAGTTGTTTAAATCAGTAGTTTAGAAAATAATCAGAGTGTAAGAATCAATGGAATCGAACGTGACAAATGGACTTAGTTGATGGCGTTAGGCATTCTGATTCTCACACAAGAATAGAACAACATCAGCTGGCAATGAGATCATACAGCTCATGTGCCTATTAACTCTTGCATCCTACAGACTTATTCAAGTTAGGCAATGGACAGGACATGGACATTGTAGCGTCCTGTAGGAATTAATAACATAATCGAAATTTGTATATCAACTATATGTCACTCATACAATGACATGCAACAACAACACATTCTCTAATGTTGTTAGTTAGCTGACAGATCGCATCAAATCAGAACCAGCTACCACCGCTTTGTCTATGTGAGGCATCATCTCCATAGAAGAATAGCACAGAGTTTGATTGGTCAGAATGACGTCACGATCAATGAGCGTCGATCAAACTCTGTAGCAAAGAATTAAACAAAATAGGTTTTGTAGTTGAAATTGAAATACAGGGATCGTTGATTGGTCAGAACGGCCAACATTCATTAGGTAGTAACTTCTAGGATGGAATAAGCAGAAGTTTATTAGTGGACTGATGGTCCGGGCCAATCAAGCTGTGCTTATAACGTACCTAGAAGAGTCATCAGAACAGATTTGGGTAGAATCTAAATATTTAGATATGTATAGAACATCAGATTTAGAGATTCTAAATACTATATAAGATGCATTTTCAGTTAGAGAAAATCAATCAATCCACCATCCTGATTCACGGAACACTTCGCTGGTGTTCCGTTCGCTGATAGCTGTAGGCGTAGCGTAGCATAGAATTTACTTGATTCGTACCAGCAAGGTACCAGTTGTATTTGAGCGATTGTGCTCCAGTTTAAATTATCTTTATAAATTCTGTACAGTTAGAGTATCTTTAATAAAAGCATCATCTTACATATAGTAAGACAACGGTTTGGTTAGTTTGTTCAAGTAAGAATTATCGTTAGGAGTCTGATCCTAGAGTTGGAAGAAACATCCAATCCGTACCAGTAGATCTTCTTAGTCAGATAGGCCTGACAGTCTTTCAAATAAATATCGTCATAACCATCTTCACGACGAGGCGAGCCAGACTGTCTAGTATCCTTCTTCAACATCGGTAGGAGGTTGTCGCAGCAACCATTAACATCATAATCTTACCGGTAGCGAAGCGGGATCGTCGAGTAAACAATTCACAAGTCATAACACGGAGATCCGAAATCTTCAATATGTACATCCTGTGTCTTGTGTCCAAGTTGTGTTAATTAGCGGAAATTGAGAATAAATTTAAATTATTGTACGCACAGGCTGCAACTCTGCTTTATATATTAACAGCAGCTTAGTTGCTTTGCTGTAACCACCTCTTGACTTCCAAGCGACCACCTTAACATGAAAATAATTCTCATGGAATTTCGGAAATTCTCAGGGAAACTGAGGAAATTTTGCTTTGATAAATTGCTGGGAACCTTGACTGTTAAAAATCTTTAACATCTCTAACAAATTGACCATGCATGCAGCCTGGCGACATTAATAACAAACTCCTTATATATGCAGATAATACAATCGTGACGCAAATCTGCCATGCCATCGCGAAAACGGGCCCATAATGACATGATTACGTTAGAAGCTTATTCTCAGCATGAAGCCACGGCTCTAATTTCTAAAGAACATGGCCTGCAAAAAGTATAATAGAACTAAGAATACTACTATGGTTCTGAAGAGCGAAACGGTCCTTCGAATGAAAAGTGGCAGAAGTAAAAATAACCCTAAAGCATTTTGGAACTATGTATAAAGGAAAACAACTGTACATGAATTAATTAGTGATCCACGTAGCCAGATATTGTCACCATTACCACAGATGACAAAGAAGAAGAAACTCTCCTCATCAACTTCTCAAGTATCTTCACTTCCAAGGACTTTCATAATATACCAAATATCAGCAATAGGGCCACCAGCACTATTTTAGACAGTATATTAATAACACATATGGCTATTGAGGAAAAGCTGAAAGCCCTCAATCCAAATAGAAGTAATGGCCCAGATGAATTTCCAGTGAAAATACTAATCGAAGTAGCCAAGGAAATTAGTGTACCTTTATGCATCATCTTTAACAAATCTCTCGAAGAAGGTGTAGTACCAAACATCTGGAAATTGGTAAATGTGTGTTGCATATTCAAGAAAGGTTAAAAAACTGATCCAAATAAGTACAGACCAATTAGCCTTACCTGCACCCTGTGCAAGCTCCTTGAGTCATTAGTTAGTGACAGCATCATAAACTATTTGGAAGAAGCCAAACTGTTCTCTACATGCCAGCACGATTTCAGACATAACGGATCATGCAAAACTGAACTGCTAGAGTATCTCGGACATATAATGACATCCACACCTTCCACCAGCACCTCCTCAGCCAATGAGATCTGTATGTCCAGTGACGTTATAGATGATGTTTTTTAAACAGAGTATGTAGTATATCTGGATTTCTCCAAGGCTTTCGATACAGTACCACTTAAAAGACTCCAATCGGTACAGGAAATAAAGTAACTATGTGGATAGAAAACTATTTAACCAATAGACAACAAATAGTAAGAATTAATGATACAACAGCAGATTGGGCAGATGTAGCCAGTGGTATACCACAAGGAAGTGTCCTGGGGCCTGTCCTTTTTCTAATTTGCATAAATGATCTACCAGAATCACTAACCTGCCACTGTAAAATATTTGCCAATGACACGAAAATATATGGAGACCCGTTCACCAATGACATCCAAGATGCCATAGACAAGGTTTGCGAGTGGTCCTGGACTTGGCAACTAGGCTTCAATACAAGTAAAACTAATGTCTTACATTTTGGCAGTAACAGTTCCCGAATCCAATACTCTATGACTACTGGTACCTTCCACATACAGCCAATATCTACATCACACCTAGAAAAAGATTTGAGAGTGCATATTGACACAGACCTTTCTTTTGATACACACATAAATAACCTCGTATCTAAGATGAGTAGTAGAGTAAGAATAATCAAAAGAACATTTTCCTGTAAATATCTGTCTACACTTACTTTACTCTATAAATCTTTGGTGAGACCTATCGTTGAATATTGTAACTCAGCATGGTCACCCAGATTTAATCGACAATCCCAGCTATTAGAAAGAGTACAGCATCAGGCAACAAAGTTATTACCACACAGCCTACAGCTACACCAAAAGACAGAAACCTAAATCTAATGTCATACAGAAAATTTCGAGGAGACTTAATCGAAACATAGAAATTCCTTAATGATATATACAACATTGACAAAAGCAGCTTCTTCAAACTCTCCACTAATACACACACTAGAGGACATAAGTTTAAACGCGACATGAAATGCAGCACTAGGGATATTTGCAAGTACTTTTTCTCTAAAAGAGTGGTATCCTATTGGAATTCACTGCCAGCAACTGTTATGGAGGCACCAACGGCTGACTCATTCAAGAGTAAACTAGACATGCATTTCAAAGAGAGGCTTCATGATTTTGACTAACCATGATATGCATGAAGAGACACCAGTGTAGGGAAGGCGGCTCGGATAACGACAAACACAGAAAATGAAAACAACAGTAATAAGAGCAACTACAGTCTCCACAAGTCAACATTCAACCGTAGACTGATGAGGAGACCATCCATCTGCAACTACAGCATTTCCACAAAACAGAACTAAAGTCTTGGTTCTAATGTCATTTTAATATTGGCAGGTGTGAGGAGACTTAATAAAGCTATAAAAGTCAAATCACCCAAGAACAAACTAGATATCTACACCAAGCTCATCAGGGAGCTATATAATATTGATACTACTTTTTCGACAGACCAGAAGCCATAAGTTCAAGCTCAACATAAAACCCAGCAACTAAGATATGCGCAAGCACTTTTTCAGCAATAGAGTGGTACCACAGTGGAATTCACTGCCAGTTACAATAGCCGAAGCAACAACAGTCGAATCATTCAAGAACAAATTAGATATCTACTTCAAAGAAAGAACATACGTATATCAGCCCATCACAAAGTCATACTGCAATTCTGCCAATACACTGGCCTGATCTTGGAGTCACCTGTGCATAGACAAGAACATGCTCAGTAGCGAATCCAGTTACCGGTAGACACATCTCTGCTTCCACGTCCACACTTTGTGGTTGCATTAAGAGACACTAGTATAGAGGAGGAGACTCGGATAGCGATGAACACAGAAAATGAGAACAACAGCAATAAGACCAGTCACGGCCTCAATGAGTGTGGGTGCCACACCGCAGCTGATACAGGTAACACCCATCTGCATCATAGCATTTCCACAAATCATAGTTTACGTTTTATACGTATACTTATCATATACTATCCATATAGGCTATAAGCCTGTTGGTAGGGCCTGTAATAAATTAAATCAGATTATCAGTAGCATGGTACCGATTATGTACGGGTTCTTGAATCTACCAAAATTCAGACTAATGTTTGTCTAATTGATTTTCGAAACTATTTATGCTTGGGCCACGTACTACAGATTCTGGCAAACCGTTCCAGCTATTTACAATCTGGTTAGTAAAGATATTTTGCCGTATTGTTTTGATACATCAGGGTTTGGTTAGTGTCAAACTGTGCCCGCTTGTGATGTTTTTGCTCTAATTGAAGGTATAAGCCCTGGACATGGTGAATTCCCTGGAGGTGTTTATGTGTTTCAATTGTGTATCCCCTCATGATCGTCGGAAATATAGAGTCAGTAACTTTAGAATTTGTAAGCGAAGTGTAGAGCTTTAAATTTGTTTGACAATATAGATATGTGTATGACCTACCTATCATCCCTAAAATCGTGTTTGTTTTTGCAGCCTGTATTTGACAATGAGTGCTGAATCTCAGTTGATCGTTTACATTTACACATATTTGTCTGATTGGACCATGGAATAGCAGTGCTTCTGGTTGTTTGTGCCCAGATGCATCACATAACATTTTTTGGGATTAAAATTGAGTTGCCAGATGTTTTACCAGTCTCCAACTCTATTCAAGTCATTCTGGAGATTAGCTGCATCAATTTTCTTTTTATTTCTTTAGGAATCTTAGTATCATCGGCAAACATATGAATTGATGAATGCATTTACACTATGGCCAACTCATTAATATACCATATGAACAAAAGTGGCCCGAGAACACCACCCTTTCATCAGTGTTAAATCTAATGTCGCTGATATACTGACGGTTTCGAGTAGACTTAATTAAGCGACAACAGTAAAATCATTCAAGAAGAAACCCATCATCATCATCATCATCATTGACGATTGTGAAGGCCTGTGAAGGCATATTGTCGATCTCAACAGAACTTGATATATTTACATTGGCAAGAGATACGCATGTGCGTTAGTGTAACTTTGCCATTATTTGTGATTTGGTCCAATAGCTTTTTGCTATAGTTACTGTACTATAGATCTATGAGGCTAGGTTTTTACTTCATTTTTATTTTTATGCTAAATATTCGTTGCTTTTAATATATATTAAAAGCAACGAATATTTAGCACAAAAATAAAAAAGAAGTAATTGGTCTATGTATTACTGTTTATAATTGCGAGTTTTGTGGTCCTGTGGTGGTGTAGTGAGTAGAAGTATTGTCGCACTGGCATTTCTAGTTTATGATGGCAGTCACAGCTTGGTTTGTTAGGCATATGTGTAGAAGGATCGAGCAGGAATGATGTTAGGATGCTGTTGTTGGTCCAGATGTTGTAGGTGTTGGTGTTGCACGTGGTACATACGCTATAGTGGATCAAATTGAGGTATTACATGCGGATTTCAGTTAGAGCAGTGCAGACAGTCAGAAAGTGCTGAAGTTCCTGGGGTTCAACATTACATAGTAGGCAGGTTGGATTAACAGTGTAGTGGCTAAACTTAGCTGTGTTCAGCTGAGGAATGTAACATCCTGTCAGTAGCAGTTGTCGTACTGCAAGTAGGCATATATTGTGATGTAGTAACAGAGTCAACTGCTGGATGTCCAGAGCAGAAATTAACTGGATAGTGCTGGACGTACTCTAACGAGGGATACAGCTGCAGTTGTGACTGTCATACCGTGCCAAGATCCTGCATATGTCTGCAAACCATCTCTCCTGGTCAAAGCCTCTCATAACAATTTGTCTTACAGCTACTTCGAATAGAAGTATTTCCTGGTTTTCGCATATATTTCTAGTCATGATAAGCTTTAACATATGTATGCGAGTCTCAACTTGTAAGGTGCTGAATAGGATATAAGGTGATGGATACGCTGTCCTGTCAGGAAGGCCTAATATTTGAAGTAATAATTTGTGGTAGAATTTGTCTAGCAGATTAATTTGTCTTATTAAGGATGAGAATGTCCAAACTGTGGAGAAGTACAGGAATGATGTATTTCTCAATCAGGTGTATACTGGCATTGGGTGTTATCCCATTGATGCTGTAGAGTCCCGCGCCCATGAGAGAGTAAGCTGCTCGTCCTGCCTTTTTATGTTTTCATCAATGGTAGGCCATGCACTAATAATCTCAGTGGGGAGCAAAGCCTGGTGCTGATACCTGTTCTCCATTTAGAGTAAATGCTGGAGTCTCCTGTTCACAGGTTGATAGGATGGCACATTTCGCTGGCTGCAGTTCGTAGAACGTGTAGGTGCTGTAATAGCTTGATGTGTCTATCAGGTGCTGTAGCTGATATTCGCTGTTTGCAATTAAGCTTACATCATCAACGCAGGTCGGCGCTGCCGAGTGTACAGTCAAAATATGGGCGCCATTACCGGTGGCATCTAGGCAGTTGAGCAGATTGTTGATGTACAGTTTGTACAGGTCTGTTGATAAAATGCTACATTGTTTGCTCTGAGTACTCACCATGCCATTTCACTGTGGCGGTAGCATGTTTGTGACGGTCTGTGATAAGGGTCCAAGTGGCTCCCTCTATTCCAGCAAGATACAGTTTAGGTGCAAGGCTTGTGTGGTTCATTACATTGAAAGCTGACTTGGTGTCAAGGAGAGCAATGTATGTACTAAGCGTCTTGATTCATGATTCAGAGGTAGCCTCCTGGAGCATCAGTGCACTGTACATTGGAGATAACCTGGATGTAAACCCAAACTGAAGAGGGTGTTGTGTTTTAAGTACTGTCTGTTGGATGCAGACTTTCAGAAACATTTCTAGAGTTTTACAAATTGTTGACATTACTGTAATACCGCAATAGGATGTAGCTTGGTTAGAATTGCCTTTTTTCTTATAGACTGGTGTTAATTGGCCAACCTTGAAGATGTCTGGAATGGTTTTAAGTTTGCAAATAGCATTCAAGATTATGGTCAGCAGGTGCATGGTTACAATCCCACCTCCTTTTAGATACTCGTCTGATATGCCATCAGTATCTGAGGCATTGTCACTATTTAATCGCGTGACTCCTTGCTCTACTTCACCGCATGCGAATTGGATCATTTCATTTTCTCCTGCTGTGATGTCAGATAGCACCAGTTTATCAAATTCTAGTTCTGCTTTACTGTGGACGTTAGTTGGGATATTTGAAGGGGTGCTAAGCTGTGAGAAATGTCAATACCATCCCTTTAAGATATGGTCTTTTGGGAATGTATCATTCTGGACCTTGAGTTCTGTAATGTTAGGCATGCTACAGCCTCGATGTTTGCGGATTAGCTTGAAGAATAGTCTTCTATCGTTCCCTCTGGCACACAATAGGGTTTGGATGTCAGCATTACGCTTGTCTGCTACTGATCTTCTTTGAGCCTGGTGCAATAGCTTTTTGGCTATAGATCTTCGAGCTGAGGCTGGGTGGTTTTGGTTTGATGGTTTGTTATGTGTCTTCCAATTATGGAGAGCTACCTTACTTTCTGCGACAGTATCAGTGAGTTCATTCTTCCATAGCTGGAAAGGCCTCTGGAATTTGTGGATACTCTGTGGTGATGAGACAGTAGCAGCTGCATGAAGGGTGTCACAGAGCTTAGCATATACAGTACATATGTCCAGCATATTCTTGATCTCAGGATTATATCCTTCCAATGCCTTCTGCAGGTACTCTTTATTAGCTTTTGCTATCGACATTGCTCCAGTTTACTTTCTGTGGGAGCGGCGTCTGCAGTCGGGGTCAGTTTCACTCCCAGCAGCTGAATTGCGATGTTAAGCATGATTGCAATAGGATAGTGATCAGAACAGTTACTGGGCATTTCATGCTTATCTGCCTCTACGTTTCTATGTGATGAGTGTTCTGGTAGTAGGAAATAATCTATAGTTGAGCTCCCAGCATTAGAGGATGTTTTATACAAGAGACCTCAAGCCCTCGCATCAGGCAGTGTCTCTTGAACTTCTCTCTGATGGTTAGATCACAATTAAGATCTCCTGCTATGAGTATGTGACACAGTACTTTTGTGAGATTTCATATGGCTGATCTAGCACTTCGGTAAAATGTCTTTCAGCATATGTGACCTTTCCACATGGCATGTATAGCGCCACGAATAAAAAGGGGAGTATGCAGGCACTGGATCTCTATTCATTGTATTTTACTATCGCCATCAGGTAGAGGGGTGACTATATGGTTGATATCTCCTCGCCAGAAGATTGCGGCACCCGCTTGTGCCGCACATGCTTTTGGTTTCCATGCCAGAGAAATCGGGTCAGTGTCATCGATAGCTTTAGATGCAACTGCAAATGCTGGCTTAAAATCGCTAAGATCTTTCAACTGTACACAGAGAAGATGTGTCATCTTTAGGAGTTCTTGAATACAAGTCGAGTTAGTGATTATGTTCTTACAGTTATAGGTAGAGATGCGTAAGGCTTTTGGCTGGTTGACCATACTGGGTGACGATGTAGATAGATTATTTGTTGTAGCTCGATCTGCTATGGAACAGTTTGTTGGTGTGGGCCTTTGTCTAAAAAAGGTTTCCTTGGTAGTGTTTTACTTGTCTCATATGGAGATAGTGGGTGTTCAGGATATATATCAATAATCCTGTTCTGAAGGGAATGTGATACTTCTGGATCCACTGATATTGTAAGTCGATTATTTTGGGCTTCTGGATCTGCTCATTATATATAACTGTATGTGGTTGTGTTAGGCCTGTCATGCTGCGGTGTATCATCCTAGTACTTATTGGAATGATTTGTGCAGGGGTTTTCTGTGGTGTTTTAATTTCGAGCCCACTCGTCTTTGAAGCTATATCACCATGCTTTTTCAATTTGGTATATACAGGTGAGATCTGTGCCAGGCTTTTCTTTGGAATGACGATATCTGTACTAGGGCCTTTGATTGGAAAGGTTGGAAATTGATATTGCCTATCCCGACATGGAGCATTCATCAATGAGCTAGTGTTAGTAGTTTCACTGCATTGCAAACCATTCCAGTATTTAGGCTGAGAACTTGGATAATGACTGCCATTATGCGGTGACTTAGCGGTTTGTGGTGCTAGAGGTGGTGATGACCTAGCAGCTTGTGGTGCTACAGGTGGCGATAACCTAGCAGCTTGTGTTGTTACAGGTGGCGATGATCTAGCAGCTTGTGTAGTTACAGGTGGCGATGATCTAGCAGCGTGTGGTGCTACAGGTGGCAATGACCTAGCATCTTGTGGTGCTACAAGTGGCAATGGCCTAGCAGCTTGTGGTGCTACAGGTGGCAAGCCTCTAGTAGGCACTGGTGGAGCTGGCTGCCACGGTAGTGGGTGAAACGGGTGGGTGCTGGTGTTTGATGCCAAGGTGGAGGTATATATTCATTGGAAATGCTGGGCATGTACACTAGCTATGCACCATTGAAGAATGTGGATAACCTGATATTTGGCCTGGAATACCTAAGACAGAGGGTGTTGGTGGGTGCTGGCGTGCAGAGCACATTCTTGCCTCGAGGGTCTCAATGCGTTTATAAAGTTCTCTTAAATCTAGCATATTTAGATGCTGGGTAAGGTGTTCCATTCCTGTAGAACTGGACGGTCCCTGTGGAACTGGTGGTTCCAGTGCCCATGCTGATCTGCGTGAAACCCCTTCTGACATATCTGCCTCAGCAGCTCCTATTTTTCTGCTTCTAATGATGTGACTCGCATGTGGAGCAACTTGTTTGACATTTGTAGCTCTTCATGTCTCAACTCTAGCTGTATGGTAAGAGCCTAAACCATGGGTAGATCTCGTCGTACATCATGAATCGCAGCAGCCTTTATTTTGAGGTCAGTTTCTGCTTTTCATGGTTTGTGTTCCCTTTGCAAAGCTCTTTAGCACCAGTGCTGATGGGAGCAGCTATAGCATCCTTAACTGGTGGTATGAGAATATGGCTGCGATTGCTAGTCTTAATGGCATTTATGCCTCGTGCAGGATCTACTGGTGCATAAGATATAGCGATGTCTATTTGTGTTAGCGAATTTGCGTCTTTACATTGGAGTTTCTTCTTGATGAGATTGGGATGTCATGTCTATTGGTATAGTTTCAGGTCGCTCTGAGGTTGGTGAAATCGCTCTGTAGCTAGCACACATTGCACATGGATACAATTCTTGTTCGCTATGCATGCTTATGCATGATTGGTGAAATGGTGATTCACATTCAATGCAGTGAACTGATGGGCTGTCCTCCAGGCAATGGCTACATAGTTGGCACATCAGCTGAGGCATATTCCTGGTTGGACTTGTCTGCCTATTTCTTGTGTTGTCAAGTACCGGTGCCAGGTCTTGCAGAAGTGGCGTAGTTTGTGTCATTTGTAGCAAGGTGGAACTGCTGCTGACACTGTGGTTCTTCTGTGCATGGGAGCTTAAAGTGGCCATTAGGTGGTGTTGATGAAGATCTGTTGCTGGCGAGGGAAATTTAATTGCTGTGGGTGGTGTGGTTACAGTATTGTGCACTGGCCCGGTATGCAAAACTCTTGTGCCGCACATGCTTGGAATTCCAATCCAAATGAGCTGGGTTCGATCCTGCATTCAGGCATGTGATCAACGTGCACCATTCCATACGTCATTCAAATGACATGTCCTTCAGAGGGGATGTAAAACTGTCGGTCCCATTTCGTGTGGTGTCTGTGCCATGGGGAACGTAAAAGAACTCACGCTGAGTGTCAGGCCCTGTATCAGGAGCTCAGTTGTGAATATGCTCTGATAGTGTAAATAGTAGATGTCGGATGTCAGCCCTGCCGTCGGTATATCCAGGATGGCATAACTGATGCCTGTAATATGCCTATGTAAAAAGGCGGATGGTACAGATATGAGGAGCCTGGACTTCACTGAATGGCATAGTTGACAGCTTGTTCTAACCAACCTACGTGACAGCTGTCAGCGACGCTGTCGGTGGCTCCCTAGTTCGCTATTTAGACTGTCTGTAAATGCGTTACAAATAATTGTAGACACACCCCAAGGGGTGCGGGTATGTGACCAGGAACCTCACTGAACAATGACGCTGTCAGTCTGGGAAGTTCCTTTACAGAGGAGGAAATTACGAAATACAACAACAACAACGACAACAACAGCTATCTGGCACCGCATTGTCTGTAGCTGTTGAGTGATGATGAGCACGAGGAAGCGAAATCGACAGTCGCCGTCTCAAACGACGGAAACCCCAAAAGAAGAAGAAAAATTATATTTCACCGAATTGTTTTGACGTCAGTAAAGAATTATATACCAACTAGGTACAGTTGTAAATGATAGATAAACGTATTTTATGATATCTTGCGATATGCCAAGTAGTATTCTGCATATTGACATATCTCTTTTATGTCTAGTGTATGAGGAAATTGTACGGTTACCAGTTTTCGAGTTTTTAAGTCTTGTATTGTAACATTATGTAACCACATGTAGTTACAGGACGAAAGGATTGTAGTTTGTGTCCAGATCTTCGCCGTCACAATTCTCTAACAACTGATGCGCTGTTTGTCGAGGCGTAGATACAGTGAGTTCTGCATCAAAGTTGTACACAATATCTGCAATATTTAAAAACGGGAGTAGAAAAGCCCCTCAAATTATCGTCCCGTCAGCCTCACAAGTGTTGTATGCAAAGTAATGGAATCCATTGTAAGAGACGAGATATACAGACACTTGAAAGTAAACTTACTCTTCAGCCCCAAGCAATACGGATTCATTAGTGGCTGCTCAACTGGCCTCCAGTTGTTGCAAGTCTTAGACACCTTGTAGATATGGGATTGTCTTCTGGGGGGTCATGACCCCGGGGACATCTTATATTTGCAGTCCAAGACCCCCAGCGAAGAATATGACAAGACCCCCCAGCAAAGAATATGACTATATTTTTGAATACCAGATGAGCTAGGGAACGGATAACACAATGAGCGAAAATGTATTAGCCCGATCTAGTGTGTCCATCAAGTCGATGCAAAACTGACACGAAAATATAGCTGATACAATAAGTGAAATTGGAATATGAAATTGGAATAGAATAGACTAAGACTTAGGGCAGTGAGCTGATGGAATCTATCGGTGGTTGAAAGATGAAAGCTGTTGCTGCAGGCGCGGCATAACCTTTTATAGTATTCAGCAGAAGTTATGACCAATAGTTTTCTAAATATTCAAGCAAGAGCGTTGGTAGAATGCTACGCACAGAGTGTACGTAGCACAGACTGAATGACTCATAGAATGACGTAGTAAACGTGGCGACGACCGACTTACCATAAGGACCGTAATAAGGTGACCGGGTTTCTATATTTCTATACAGACACGACACCAGATACGACACCAGATGTTGGTGAATCAGATGTACCACATGGTCACTACGTCATGGCACCCTTCTGAAATGCAGGCGTAGGCCTAATAAGCAAGGGGCTGGACGTGGGCATGATAGCGTCTGGCGCCAAGTAGATTAGAAAACCAGACGAAAAGTTGACAGAAGACGTTAGTCAGAATAAGATATTAAGAAACGATTAGCAATGATTGTCGAAGCAATGTCCATCACTGTCAAGTTTGTGGGAGGTTATCGGATAGAATTCTACACTCATGAGTCAATTAGGCCGCTTTAACTTGTTCGGTGTTCTTTTCCTAAGAGAGAAAATCGGAGTTTGATTAGTCAGGATGACGTCACAATCAATGAGCATCGAATCAAACTCTGGAAAGAGGAACCCAAACGAACATGGTAGAGGGCTCTAGAGAAGTATAAAAAGTGGACTTTAACTTTTTAGAAAAATCTTGGTTCCGAAAATTATTGCGCTTAGGTAAACCTAGCCTCGAGTCCGTATAGTTCTGTGGAACTGAATTTGTCGAAATTCAAACAAGTTCTTGGTGAATGGTTTTAAGTAGCCAAGAACGGTTTTTGACGAAAATGATTTAGAGAATCGTGAAACGCAACTTTGTAATGATAGAATAACCAGTATTCGTATTGTAGGAAAATCAGTTATTTCTATAGACGCGAGTGACAGTAAAAGTTACTCAAAGTATCTGGTGGTAGTATAAGCCACCCATAATTGATAGAGATTGGTGGTAGTATAAGCCACTCATATTTACTTAGAGTTTTATTTAACAGGTTGTTTTCTATCGTGACAGCATAAGTCACACATATCCGTAGCCATAGTAGACAGTCAAACTTAAGAGAATAAATTATCACTTCGATATTCTCGAAGCAAGAGTTTGGGTTGTGTATTGTCCAGTCTGGAAGCGACGGAAGACCACCGTCCCGAGCCACCATCTTTTACCCGAGTCAGATCAGGCCCAGATTATCGAATACAAATATCGTCACCATCACCTTAGACGAGGCGAGCAGATAATCGTACTACTGCATCTTTGATAAGAGGTTGTCGCAGCAACCGGTACATCATATTCTTATCAGAAGTGTAGTAGATATATTTCTAAATTAGACCCGAAGATCGAAAATCTTCAACCTGGACAGAGATTATGGACAATGGAGGTGTGGTAGACAATATATATGGACTTTCAAATGGCCTTCGACAAAGTCCCATACAGAAGACTAATTGGGAAAGTAGAAGCTCACGGCATAAGTGGCCAGGTCCTAGGATGGACAGAAGATTTCCTGAGAAACCGTAAACAGCAGGTCCGAGTCAACATTGCAACATCAATGCAGTCAGATGTTACAAGTGGTATTCCCCAAGGTAGTGTGCTAGGTCCCTTACTATTTGTTATCTATATAAATGATCTGCCAAATGTTGTCGATTCAGATGTGTACATGTATGTTTACAGACGACACCAAGTTATCACGCCAAATCAAGGACCAGGAGGACTGTGATAAACTGCAAACAGATTTAACAAACCTACAGACATAGTCAGAACTATGGTTGCTGAAATTTCACCCAATGAAATACAAGGTAATGACATTATCCAGGACAGAATCAGATTCATATGACTACTGGATGAAATCTGAAAATGGAGACAAGACATCTCTTGAACATGTCACAGAGGAAAAAGATATAGGCATCATTATAGATTCGAAATTGACATTTGACAGCCATATCTTTTAAAAGGTTAACAAAGCTAATAAAATCATGGGCATCATCCGTAGGACATTTGTTTACCTGGTACAGGAAAATTTCAAGCTTCTATATAAGGCACTGGTTCGGCCACACCTTGAGTACGCTAATGCAGTATGGTTCCCATATCTGAAAAAACACATTAATGTCATAGAAGGTGTTCAGCGGAGAGCGACTAAGCTAATACCATCCCTCAAAGACCTCTTATACACTGAACGATTGAAAACTTTGGGCCTACTGACCATGGTATACAGGCGAGCAAGAGGAGATATGATAGAGACATACAAAATGTTAACTGGAATTTATGACCCAGACGCTACCTCCCTATTTCAGATGCAACATGATTCAGTAACCTGTGGTCATCACCTGAAGGTCTACCAAAAGAGGGGAGGAACGAACCTTAGGAATAATTTCTTTTCCTTGAGAATTTGTACCCTATGGAATAGCCTGCCAGAATCTGTCATTTCAGCACCAACAGTCATATCATTTGAAAAACGACTAGACAAGCTATATGGCTATGTCAAGACGCGGTCTATGACTGTACACAAAAACTGACCAGAACAGATGGCACAGAGATTGATGTGACTGAAGAGGAAGGCTGAGAGACTTAATGTACATATATGGACAATTGTCATGATTGTATGAAATCATCACAGGCTTAGGCGGCACACAGCAGCTCACGCCCATGATACATATTCATACAGCAGACAAATATATATATATATTTATATAAACAGAAGTTATACAGCCATTGTGAAGGATCTCATATATGTATATACTATATGTATATAGCTTGTATATATTAAATGCTACTGAATATATCTATAGCCAGCTTCATGTAAATACAAAAACAGAAGAGGGCATTATTCTAAAAATTTAAAAGTCAGACATAACCGGAAATATCGGATTAACAAGTTTATTCGTGCATAGGAGCTGAGCATAGAGGTTTTACAAACCTGCGCTCAGAAACTTTACCTAGATTACCTACCTAGATTAGATCTCTTGCTGCTTCCAATGTCTGCCAAGCCTAGGGTTGCACGATTTTTCGATTAGTCGCGATTATATAATTCAAAATGATCGTGGACGATTATAAAATTAAATAATCGTATAATTGCCATGTTGAAATTTTTGTCAAGACACTTTTATGCTTGTGAAACTCTGCTTGCGTTACCAATCATGGAAACAAACATCCGGTGATTGGCCGAATGTGTGAATGGTTAAATAAACTAAATAAATAACTGATTTGTTTGTATATTAACTAAGTCAATACTTAGGGAGTAAATGCGTTGAATTTCCGTGATATTTCGCTTAATTGAAGCCTAGGCTTACCTCAAAACATCACCGGGGAAGTGAAATGATTTGATTTGAGCACCTAAATATTGCGTATCCATTAATAAAGGTCGTTTATTAAATCAAAATTAATCCACAA
Source organism: Chaetoderma sp. LZ-2023a (assembly GCA_034401795.1). NCBI lineage: Eukaryota > Metazoa > Mollusca > Caudofoveata > Chaetodermatida > Chaetodermatidae > Chaetoderma > Chaetoderma sp. LZ-2023a. Next base: position 32,764,219 of record CM067374.1, on the reverse strand, counting down.
TTTGATTTTAAAATGGGGTCGCGAAAAAATACAAATCATGTGATTCGCCTCCAATTGAAGAGTTTATTTTAGAGCGAGTACTCGGATAAAAATATTCTGGAATCGGAGACTCAGAACTCAGGAATTTCTATATATTATCATTGCGCGATAGGAACTGAGTATTATACTGATCTGAATAATGAGTACCCGTTTGATAAACTCCGGTTAGCGTATAATATCTCGCGAGAACACGCCGCCTCCAATCACAAAAGAGCCGCTGGCCCGCCAACTTAAGAAGCCGGCTATATTGTCGTTCGTAATAATTCAATTTGGATCATTTAATGTTGATCGGCATTACAAAATTGATGCGCATAGGGCAGAGATTTGGTCTGAAGTATTCTTACAAATTTGCTCTTAAAATATTTTCCTACGCAATCTGCTGAGTTAAGGGGTGAGCTTCTAACACAGAGTTTTGCCGTTTTGAAACTGCTAAGAAATCATTGGAGCTCATATGTCAAAGGTAGGGGGTGGGCTTCTATTAGTGTATAGGCTACGATTAAGCGAAATACGTTAGTTCATGATTAATCGTATGATCGCGATTATTTGTATTAAATGATCGCGATTATGAAAATTGAATAATCGTGCAACCCTAGCCCATCCAGGCTTCGAATGCTAGCCCTTGCTCTTATCTTTAAGATTTTCAAGTGATGCCCCCTTGTTATTGACACCCTGAGTGGGATCTCTGGATCAACATATCTCTGTGATCCACCGCCTGCAGCATCTTAAAGCCTCTATCATGGTTCAGTTTAGTTACGTAGATCCCTCCTTTGTATAGGAGCACCTCCTTCAGGAGTAATGTAGGAGCCAGCACATACACGAATCAGGTCAATCTCATTAAGTTTAGCTATTCTTGTGTCGTTCAGGACATAGTAGTATTTTCTGATCTGGACATGCAGAGGCAAGGTTCCTTCCTCAGGTATGTAGATGGGCTCACGAGGAATGTGGTTAGAGTTTCACTGTGTGACCAGACGTGGATGGAATTTATGGTACACATGTCACAGAGACATGAATGGATTAACGACATGTATTTCCTCCGGACATCCTTTAGAGCATGGCAAGCAGTTAGGAGGTGTGAGCTGTTTTCTGGTCCCTCGCGGCATAGAAGACAGCTAGGATCAACCTCGTGCTTATTGAACTTTGCCCTGTTTGATTGCAGTAAGTAACACCCGGTTAGATTTCATACCCGGATGGAGTCTACAGATATCACACAGGCATGTGGTTAATGTAGCAATTGCTGGGCAGATGTGGGCATAGATCATGAATAGTATATATTTGGTCGGTGATAGAGCTGGGCGGTTTTCCGGTAAAACCGGGAAAATCACGATATTATTGTTATCGTTATCATCTCATTTCTAAAAACTGCCAATACCATCAATGATGGTATTGACAATTTATATATTATAATAATTTGATAATAAAGCATTTCATGCGAATTTGACGAGTCTGGTCTCTTCATTTCCGTATATTCATGGTAGTCAAAAGCACTATTATTGCCGTAAATATATGTCTATGTGTTATATACATACCCCTACTGTTCTTAGTATAGTTATCCTTCCATGCTCAATTAAATGTTGTTCCAATGAAGACAAGTTAAATCCGAAAATCGTAGTTGCTGACAACGTTGAGTATGCAAAATAGCAGCAATTTTTAAAACAAAAATAAACTCAACTCAGCCTCGTTTTGATTATAATATTATTGGAATACCACCTTCGCTTTCCATAGCTGACGACGCGATTGACATCATTACAAGGCTTTAAATAAAACAACGACCATCCAAATACTCTAGCGGGATAAATTCACTCGCTAACTATGACGATAAATTCAAGCGATCTAATTAAGCCGGTGAAGCCATAACTGTAATCCCTCTATTCTTCGCTTGTTCAAGAATAATTCACCCCACATGTTGTGGATATCGGATTGTCTGGGAGTCATGACCCCGGGACATCTTATATTTGCAGGATAAGACCTCAGTGAAATTTAAAAAAATTGTATTTGAATACCAGGTGAGCTAATGAACGGATAACTGGATGCATCAACAGGGGCATCAGTCGATGCGAAACTGACGCGAAACTGTAGCCGAAACATGGAGTGAAATTGGATAGAATGAAGAAGGACCTAGGGTTGTGAGTTGATGGTATCTGGCGGTAGTTAAAAGATGAAAGTTGTTGCTGTAGCAGCGGCACAACCTTTTATAGTATTCAGCAGAAGTTATGACCAATAGTTTTCTAAAATATTCAAGCGGGAGCTTCGGTAGGATGCTACGGACAGAGTACAGGTAGCACAGTCTGGATGACTCATAGAAAGGACGTAGAGACCGACTTACCGGGGACCATGATAACGGTAACCGAGTTTCTGTAGAAGCCACCAACAACACCAGGTGCTGGTGAGTCAGGCGGGCCACATGGTCACTACGTCACCGCCACGTCACGGCACCCCTGTAAAATGCAGGCGCAGGCCTAATAAGCAAGGGGCCGGACGAGGACGTAATAACGTCTGGCGTCAGGTAGATTAGAAAACGAGACGAAAAATTGACAGAAGGCGTCCATCACGTAAGCTCTTGAGCTTGAGATTAGCATTGGTTGCCGAAGCAATATCCATCATTGTCAGGCTTATAAGCTGCTATCCGACAGATCCCATCACTCCAGAACCAACTGATACTGCTTTGCCTATGTTCGAGTCCATCAGCGGAGTGCTGAAGAGGCCTAGGTTGATTGGTTAAGATGATGTCAGCAGCGCTGGATCTCCGAAGGTATGGTGTAACAACCCGAACGTAACCGTGACGTGGCAAAGCAGTACATAAGGAGAACTTTCACTTTTGATGGGATCCGAAAAAAAGATTGCGTTTAGGAAAACCTAGCCTCGGGTCCGTATAGTTCTGTGGAACTGATTTTGTCGGAATTCAAATAAGTTCTTGGTGAATGGCTTTAAGTAGCCAAGAACAGTATTTGACGAAATTGCTTAGCGAATCGTCAAACGCAACTTTTAAATGATAGAATAACCAGTATTCGTATCGTATAAATATCAGTTATTTCTATAGCTGGGAGTGACAGTATAAGTCACCCAAAGCATTCAGAGTTAGTATAAGCACAATAGCAATTATTCAGCTTCGCTGGTGGCAGTATAAGCCACCCATATTCGTTTAGAATTTATTATACAATAAAAGTATTAGTAGAATAAATTATCACTTCGATATCCTCGAAGCAAGAGTTTGGGTTGTTGTCAAGTTGATTCTGGAATCGACGGAAGACCACCGTCACGAACCACCGTCTTCTACACTAGTCAGATCAGGCCCAGATACCAATATAAATATCGTGACGTCCATCTACACACGAGGCGAGCTGGTATTCATCACTTTCTCCGTCGGTAAGACCGGTTGTCGCAGCAACCGTAGAGCTGGGCGGTATTGATATTTACATGACGGTACCGGTACAATGAAAAAATACCGCGGTACCACGGTATACCGTCATCTGAGCTTGAGGCATGCCACGAAATTAGAACAATTTTTTCCATGTCCTTTTCATTCCATCTCCAATCAACGGTAAATATAGGTAAAATAAATAAATCGGCTTCCTGATTTAGAGAAGAAAAACATGTCTATTGCGACTGTTTAGTTTCACGATTTTATTAGGTCACTATTTTTATTGACGTAATATCATTCACGGGAATATCGGTCAAAGGGTGTGGTCGACTCGCTAACTATAACCCGCTGTTTGAGACATTGGGGTGCACTATTTTCAATCTGGATTGTTCTTGCTATTAATGCGTGCGACCAGCAAACGGTAAATTTTATTTTGGCAGTCGAGCGCTTTGATAAACAGAGTCCAGACAAAATCCGCGAGTATTTAAACGGGGCGAGTGTTGTACGCTTTTATTTCTGTTGGAATCGTATATTCTGTGACTCGCGAAAACATGCCTATACACATACATATAACACGACATTGAATATAGCCGATTCCAAAGCTTCTGCTAATTACCGAGTCCCCGATGTGCAGACCCGTTACTCGCCATGCTTCACGTGAACAATGCGTGTAAAAAGCTATTTCAGCGAACTTCCGACGTGTAGCCAGTTGAAAAATGAATTACAAAAACTAAAACACTAAATTTTTAGGTGTCGTTACTTAAACCGGATTTAATCCTTAAAGAAATTTCTTAAAACAAGCCAGAAAAAAATTTAAAATAACGACTTCAACGCTGCTCGTTGTTAATAAATTAGCACGTGATCAAAACGGCGCGAGCAAATACTACGTTTTAGTAAATTTTCATTGATAAATTCAGCATAGTAATGTATTTTCCCACGGTCTAGTTCATGAACAACCAATCAGGTACGTCTTTGCGAGATCGCTGTTATGTTTGAATAGCGCGCAGTTTGTATGTTATTTTGTTATTCTAGCGTGTTTGTTCGGTGACAAAATGCTTGGAGTAATAAATTACAAATAATAGAAACGGGAATAGGGAATATATTATAGTGTAATTACTACCGGCAGACGGCCAGAGAATGAGTTTAGATGTTTTAAATAAAGCAATTTTACCGTGAGACTTTCAAGACGTACGTTTGACATACAATTCTGCCTGTCATTATTTTGTAATTGACGTCTTGACGTTTGTTTTAAGGGGGTTTATTTGTGGATGGGATAACCCTGATTCTTACGTAAATCGTAGTATAATTTTGTCAGTCGCTGAAAAGAATTAGATTCAGTAAAGGTTTCATATGGATCATTATGAGTACAGGATTAATGTCTACAAGTACAATATTCGCTTAGTAAAGATAATCAATCGGATAAGGGGCAGGAAGGAGGAATATGAGTCGAATTCTTCTTCTGCGTTGACATAGTTTCGGTGAGTTCGTTTTGTTTTCATTTTTTCCAGATTTTGTTTGTTTTCCCTTTTATAGTGTAATTTTTGCTCTATTTTGACTGGGTTGCTGCGGGCCTTCGGACGGTGGTTTCGGGCGGCGGGGCTCAGGATTTGCTGGGTATTTTGGGGGCAGTTTGGCTGAGGGTTGTTGGTGATGCCACTGGCAATTTTCAGTCGAATTATTACCGGACTATTCGGTGGGTCTTGGGTTGTTGCTCATTGAGGTGTTGTCTGGGGGGCTGGTGGCGGGCCGGTTGGAGTGGGGTGGGGGTTGCGCTGGAGTGGGGAAGAGCGGCCGAGAGGCTTTGGATTTAAGGATCCACCAACTATTTTCGGTCAAAATGTTTTGCAAGTCCAGAGATATTACAGTTGTAATATGTCGTCTGCAAATTTCAGTATTCAAACAGTTAATATCTAGTATCAGTGTTCAATCTTTCCTTTTATTGGGATTTCTAACACAATGTCATTTGTTATTACAAAGATGAAATTATTGATGCTAAGACTATAAATATAAGAATCAATAAATATATTAAAATCTTTTAACTTTTCTACCTCTTGGCATAAATATCGAATTGTTTAGGATATCTAATTTATCAGCAAGCCCGAGCGGCTAGGCAACCGTTGATGTATTCAATACTATTTTTTATTAAATCTCCTCCGTTATTATATGATTTTTAAATTAGATAGTCTAATGTTTGCCATAGTTCTCTTAACAGGACCTTGTCATGTATTCTATTTATAGAATTGTGATGACGGTCATCACTAGTAAGTTTCCCGTAGTTCATGTAGATCTCAGGCACATGATTTGGCTATATCTTGACTCTAAGCACTCCCATAGACTTACTATGGGTTTTTGGTTTGCCACATTATCTGGTTAAATCTCTATAAATAAAAATATCTATAATTTTTGCAGAGTCTTTAGCATTATTAATAAGTTAGGCGATACTTATATGACCCTTTTTTGTCTCCATTCAGAGTAAACGGTATTATTAAAATATCCATATTAAACATGAGTTACCTCTTTAGTGAGAATTAAGCATTATGATATAGCCCAGGATTTTTGGTTGGAGCATTATGGCATATGTAATCTATGTGTTTTCTATGAGCAGTCCTCTTTAGCATATAGTAAGTTTGCCACTTCTAGATATTCTTGGATCTAGAATCCTTCTCTGCTGTCTGCTGTTCCTTCTTATTAGAAGCTATTAGCTTTAGAGGGGTTGTTGTTTTCTATGATTGTCAAGGAGTCTATAGAAGAGGCTATTCATTGGAAAGTAGATCCAGGCTTCTGTTCATTGGTTGGATTGTCTGTGAGGCTTCTAAATTTTGATTCGTTCAGTCATTGCCATGGGGTTTTCTTTCATTTTTAGAAGGATGAATGAGGTTTAGTCTTATGGATCGTCCTCTAGTAGATCTGTTCGCGGCCTCTCTAAATGCTCAGATCTTCTCTTACATGTCTCCTTTTCCGGACAGTCAAGCCCTGGTGGTGGATGCTCTGTCTCAGTAGTGGACAGGAATGTTCGCCTATGCCTTCTCTCTAACGATTTTGATTCAGTTAGTCTTGAAGAAAGTCAAGGATCAGGTTTGCGAAATTCTTCTGATAGCTCCCTTTTGGCCAAAGAGAATTTGGTTTTTAGACCTAGATTTTCTGGTAGATTTCCCTCTTCTTCCAGTATCCCAGGATCTTCTATCTCAAGAAAGAGGTCTTTGTGTGCATCCAAATCCAATAAATTTTAGTCTGTGTGTCTGGAGAAACTCGAGTCTGAGGTCCTCGAGAATAAGGTTTCTTCTGACTCTGCCAGAAGGGCATTTTGTTTTCATTTCCGGCTTGTTTTGTTTTCAGACCCGTCGAGTTTACAAGGGTCGACTTAAAATTTTTGGTGAGTGATGTTCAGACCAAGGTTTCGTGCCCGATTCTGTATCTATACCCAAAGTATTAGATTTTTTTTTTTTTTATCTTATCTGTTTGATTATTTTCATTTGTCAGTTATTACGGTCAGGGAGTATAGATTTTCTCTGGTGTCATCCCTTCCTTGTCTTCTGTATGCCGATGTCAAGGATACTAAGACTTTTAATAGCTTTATTAGAGGTCTAAGTAATATTCGTCCTCCGATTGCTACGCCTTTACCTTCCTGGAGTTTGGCTTTGGTTCTTCAAGTTTTGGCAGGTCGCCATTTTGAACCTATTTCTTCTACCAGTATTAAGTTTTGTTTTGTTTTTAACTGTCAAAGCTGTTTTTATTGTTGCTACAGACTGCTAGAAGGCGTTCAAGAGATTCATGCGCTTTCTGCTGAAAAGGAGAGATTTATAGTTTCAGGAGACGGCTTGGTTTTATATCCCAGAAGGAATTTTTTATCTAAAACTCAATCTAACCGCTTTCCTGCTAGTCCGATCATTTTAAAATCTTTTTCGTCTTTCGCCATCCGAAAAATTTTGGTGTCCTGTTAGGGCATTAGGAACCTTCAATCAGCGATCAGATTTTATAGGAGTCGATCCATCTCAGTTATGGTTTTCCTACGCGGAAGAGTTATCTAAGCCGGTCTCAAATTCTTCGATTGTCAGATAGATTTGTGAGACAATAATTAAGCTTTGTTATGAGATAGCCTCACCGGATCAAATTAATCTCTCCCTTATTAAAGCCGATAACGTTAGAGGTATGGCTACTTCTTTCGCTCTTTTTGAGGGTTCGTCTTTAGATGAGGTCATGCAGGTGGCAGGATGGAAATCTGAATCCACCTTTACATCCTTTTATCTCAAAGACCAGAGTGCAACAGCTTCTTTCTTTCATAACATTTCCACTTTTAACTAAAAAAGCCGAAGACTATTTACCAAGCACTTCCCACCATTTTCGTTAGGACTCTGCGTCTGTGAGAAATGGTGAGAGTCTTCTTTTGGTTTTTATTTATTTCTTTAAGTTCAAGTTTTTCTTATTTGCTAATCACGGTGTGATTGAGCTAAATGCACTATTATGTTATGTTATTAACATTTGGCTAAGATTGGTTTAATTTTATCCTTGTTTGTTAACTAAAAAAGCCGAAGACTATTTACCAAGCACTTCCCACCATTTTCGTTAGGACTCTGCGTCTGTGAGAAATGGTGAGAGTCTTCTTTTGGGGTTTCGTTTTTTTATTTATTTCTGTAAGTTCAAGTTTTCCTTATTTGCTACTCACGGTGTGATTGAGCTAAATGCACTATTATGTTATGTTATTAACATTTGGATAAGATTGGTTTAATTTTTATCCTTGTTTGTTGATTCTCAAATCTCTTCCCACTTAATGTTTAAATGGGGCACTGACCAAATCTACGGGTTTAGCAAGTAGTGATTGAACGGTAATGGATGTTTTTGTGGTGTAATAACAACCCCCCACAGACCCCCCCTTGTGGGTTGGTCTGTTGTTTTATTAACCACTATAAAAACATATTTACCATTCAATCACTACGACCCGGCCTCAACCACCCCGCGTGGTAAGATTTGAGAATTGGACTTTAATATTTAGCACTTGAATTTAGAAAAGTGAGTCTGTTTCCTATTTGGGTTCCAGTGCGCATGTACGAGCGTGCTTAGTAACAAGCGTCACTATGAGGGATTATAGACTGGTGCCAGTCTATATCTGTCATTATGCTGGAGATGGACTTAACCATTAGCATGGTTAAGGGTCCATATTAATAGGAATAGGCATGGGGAGGTGTGTATGCAGGCATAAAAATTGTATTCTGATAGCTAAATGCAGATAATTGATTTAGCAAGTAGTGATTGAACGGTAAGTATGTTTTTATGGTGGTTAATAAAACAACAGACCAACCCACAAGGGGGGTCTGTGGGTTTTTTTTTTATCGTAGGTCATGGAAATGTCATGGAAAACTGTAATCATGGAAAATAAAAAGAAATATGTTTGCATAAATCACCTCTATGAAATAAAAATGATGGCAATAGCTTATTAAAACAAGGCTGTGGCTTGGTTGTGCAAGAGGCAATATTCAGACATTTTGCAGAATAACCCAGTTATTGTTTTTGGAGCTATGTCATAAACAAAAATCTCCTAGATAATATTTCTTGGGGTCATGGAATTTGTTAATTTTGGTCATGAAAAGTCATGGAATTTCAAACACAGACAGGTGTACAAACCCTGTCACTTTCACCTCTTATAAGATAATCTCTTGTCTCATCTTCCTGACTTCTACCAACTGTCATTACTATACATTTCTCTGAATGAAACCTTGGCAACCACTTGTCAGACCAATCCTGTGGCTTAAACAGATCTTCTTTCAGCACCTTCTGGTCCTCACTTTTAATCAGACCTGAGATCTTTGTATCATGAGTGTACATATAAGCTTCTGATGTCAGAGTCTCTGGCAGGGTTGAGGTCAATTCCGATTGGAATTGGAATTGATTGATAGTCAATTCCAGTTCAATTCCGGAATTGGAATTGATAAATCTGAGGACTCGGGATTGGAATTGATGAATTTTAAGACATTGGAATTGGATTTGTAATTGATAATTTGAATTGACCCGAATTGATAAATTCCAATCCAATTCCAGTCATATTTGTCATAGATTTACTGAACATTGTTGGCTATAAAATGTACGTGTAATATCTGTGAATTATACACTGCTCTCTTTATATGCCCTTAAGGCATTTCATCCTAAATTATCTATATGACACCATTTACCACATTTCATTCTACGTGTATATACAGATTGATGATATTTATTATGCCAGCTTTTATTAGATGCTTATTGAATATTTTAAAATTAATTTGACTGAATATGTTCGTCTCCTATGGCTGCAACAGTTTCTATTAAAATTAATTTTAACAACTTAGTTTGGTTTGAATAGTGGAATTTGAGATACTGTTAATTCAGTGATGAGCAAGTTAACCCTTATTGCCCCATAACCCTTTAACACCTAAGTCAGCCAAAACACCTTCTGCAATGAGTTTGAGAAATTCCCATTGGCAGGCCAATGGGAGACTATTTTTGAAAATTTACCACTGGAATGGCTAGCTTCATAACTGAGCTGGTAATTGCAGTGGTTAATTTTTAAAAACAATCTCTCGCTCTCTCTGGATTGATAAAATAAAGATCTGATAAATGCTATGAACTGTAATACATTATTGAATTAACTCAATTCTCCCTGACCAGTAACCAATTAAGCTTGTTATCCTATGTGAGCTTTGTACCTTCTTTAGTCAATCAAAGCCACTGATCTTAAACTTATTTAATTCTGCATTCCCTGGATACAGGTTTTCACCTCTATGAAATCATGCCATCTTTAAAATCATGCAAATAAGTTAAAATGATTTCAAATATATAAACTTGAACCAAGATAACCAAATTGTGTTAAAATTATTCATCAAGATGTTAGCAATAGTGTTCACTAAAGTAATAACTAATAATCTGCATGGAATGAAATGGGTGAAGAATACAAGATAATTGCCCTGTAATTATACCCTCATACATAACAAAGGAATCATTGAATGACACCCTCTCAGTGAAATGGCTCAGCTTTTAAAACACAGACACCTGGACTAGAGGTGTTATTCAAACTCTCCATACATGTGCTCAGTGCTCTCACTGTACTATATACATTGTATTCTACTGCTTTTCACTTCAAGAGTATACTTACCTCCCTAATACTCTTTGATATTGCTAAATATCGGCTTGCACTCAATAAACACTCAGAATAAAAACAGTTAGGTGCCCCTACTGGGCAGGGAGTCAGGGTGAAGTCCGGCGGATGCCAGCCCCACCACCGCGCATGCACAGACTAGCACTTCCTCTTTGCTAATTTATTGGCAGAGGGTGAACACATGCTTTGTGCTCTAAGCTTTTCACTAGTCTTTTTAAGTCTAATTAAGCGTTTAATAGAAGTTTGAAACACCTGTTGTGATGTCTGAGAGAGTTACTTCGCCGGAGGAGGGCCCAGGACCTATCCATCAGGTGACTTCTATTATATTTTAGTGAGTTTTTCCCGGTGTAATGTGTTTCCGGGACTCACGTTTATCGTGATAAGCACCTAGTATAGTTGTTTTATGTCAACATGGTGCTATATAATACTAATCTCTCGTTGTTTATGTCCACAGGTATCTGTCAGGATATGTATGGGACATCACATCATCAGAGCGTTTGTTTCTCTCCACCAAGGTTCCATTTCCTACTAATACTGTTAGGTTATCTAACCAAAAAGTCTGTTCACTGACTCGGAGGCCTCGTATGAACGTCTTCTCACTTTGCCCTCTTGATCCAATTCCTTCCCCTAAGGTGGAGAGAGTTGGGAGGCATAGTCTTGGTGGAGTGTTCCAGTTCATCACGTTGGATGGTTTGTCTATACAAAGAGTCAGGTATTCTAGTTGATGATATGAGGTGATGATAATTATTTGAACTATAAATTGCCAATGTTATCATTGTGTATCTGATGTTTGTGTAGTCTGAATATCTATCCTGAAGATGTTCTGGTTAGGATACAATTCGTCCTTACACCTGGATGTTTGTTTTGGATCGATTTAATTTCTGTCTGGGATTAATGACGTCATAATCAGCCTTGCTCTTTATTAACAATTAAAGTTTTGTCCAACGCTGGTTTTCATATGATTAGTGATCCTTATGATCATTTCCCTCTCTTTTATTTTGGTTTTGAGTTTTCTAACTTTAACTAAAATGCTCATTGTCCTCGTCCTCTGTCCTGTTTCAGAGGCCTGGTTGCCCGTCCTGTGGTCGCTTCCTGAAAGAGAAGTTCATACCACATCTTCGTTTTCATTGTAGCCCCTGTGGGCCATTGCTCAATTGTGACGTATGTAAGCTTTAGGGGGGGGGGGGGCGAACTAATGACCAAATTTTTATGCTTACAGGCTAAGGACAAGGTTGTGGAGGAGGAGAGGAAGCTGAAAAGAGAGGTTGTGAGTAAAAAGGGTAAGAGGAAGGCCTCGTCCTCAGTGGACATGGAGGCTTTCCGTAGTGAGATGTTGGGAGAGATGAAGAGGACAATTAAGGAGTTGGTACCAGAGTTGCTTCGTGGCATGCTTCCTGGACCAAATCCTTTGTTGTCCTCGTCATCTGCTTCGGAGCAGATAATCCCCGCCTCTGAATCATCCCTCCTTAGGCCGTTACCAGTTTTCGAGGATTCATAGGTGGCCCCATTAGTGGGGTCGTTCCACGCCCCTGGCAGCAGGCTTGCCGCGCCAGGGATTCATGGACGGCTGTCGCTGGAACCTGCTGGCTGCTTATCAGCCCAGGGGTATCCGCATGCCGCAGGTGCCAGTACCTCCTATGGCACCTTTCCTGGCAGTCCGGGTTAGCTCTCTTTGCTGACCCGGAGTCTAATCTTTCTGGCCAGGAAGAAGAGGATTATCTGTTAGGGTCCCCTTCTGAGGACGTGGCCATGGATTTTGACGTCTGTGCACCCCTCGCGGGGAATACAGGCGACATGATCCACGGTTCTACTCACGCAGGAGTAGGATTCATGGCTCAGAAGGTGGCCCTGGTCGGTGCTGATGGTCAGTTGTTCTGCATACCTCGGCTTGCCGAGGGTATTGCTGGTGCTGGCCGGGGCCATGGTGGGGCGGTATCTGCCCCATGCTCTACCACGGCGCCTGCTCCTGGACAATCCAGTCAGATTACCGTGCCTGCTCTTTCGGGCCTGCATGCTTTCTCTGGCTTGCCAGGAGTGTCAGCATATCCGCCGTCAAGCTCTGCTGCGTTTGCTCAGGAGGAAGACGAAGGCCCTCGTCTAGTAGAGCTCTCGCAGTTAGCCACGGAGGAAGATTGGTCTGACACTTGTCAATGGCTGATAAGTGTCAAGCCAGACCTGCTCGTGGAGCAGTCGGCTAGCCAGCGAGACCACAGGCCGTGGTTAGCTGGTAAGTCGACTGCTAGCGGTATGCCATCTCTGCCGCTTGCAGAGCATATCGTGGATATGTTCTCGGCGGCGGAGACGTCCATCAAGGCGAATGGGCGTCTCGCGAAGGCCCCTCGTGAGGTCGCAAGGCGCTGCCGCATCGTACCCGTGGATTACCAGAGGTACGGTGTGGTGCCCAAGCCTAGCGTGGATGACCGCGCGGCTTTGGGTGAGGATGCGCGGCCAGGCTCCTGTTCTGACATGGGGGCCTTGTGTTCGAACGCGTTGCATTCGGCCAATGCTGCGTTGCGGGATGCGGAGGAGAGTGGGAGAGCATCTATTGTGGTGCTGTCTCACGTCTCCCAGCTGTTACAGGGGGTAGTAACAGCATCCGCCAAGCGAGCCCAGTCACAGAGCCATCCAGGATGGTATCAACCTGGCTCTGGACTGTATGACTCGGGCGGTGGACCAGGAGTGTCTTGGCGAGGTGCACGTTTGCGTTGGATAACCTGTGCCCATCCCAGGACCTGTACAATAGGCTTCTGCGTACGCCTATGGCAGGTCCTGGCCTCTGGAGGTGAGGGATGTAGGCACCTCCAGGAGACGGTTACTCTGGTCAATAACCAGAGGGCGCTGCGCGAACAGTTTAAGGTGCTCCGTAGGGAGCGCGTTCGCGCTGCACCCCCTGCGTACCATCCCCTGCAGGCTCGAGATGGAGGTGGCCATGTCAGAGGCCAGCCACCATCGCAGCGTCGGCCTCGGCCACGTGCGATTCGGCCAGCAGTGAGGGGGGCGCAGGCTCCTCAGGCGCAGGCAGCCACCCGCGCACCATGTTGCTCATGGTGATGGTCGTGGCGCGCAAGGATCTTGTCGTGGTAATCGTGCCTGGTGGGCCGGTTACCGTGGTGAGAACCACTCCGGTGTTTCTGGCAAAGGAGACAGTGCCACTCTTGCACTCCTTATGTCCACCTCTCTCCCTAGGTGGACCGCTCGGAGGCCGGCTGGCCGACCACATGCAAGAGTGAGAACGGTTGACTCAGGACCGTTTAGTCTTGCGATGGCTTTCAGTCGGGTATCATCCCGATTGGATGACAGGCCTGCCATCGCGGCTGTCTCTGGTGCCAATCTGGACTCCAAATCCAAGAGATCCAGATCAAAGGTTGTGTATCGAGGAGGAAATAAACTCCCTAATACAAAATGGAGTAATTCAACCGGCACAGAAGTGTCCGGGCTTCTATTTAACCATGTTCTTAGTGACAAAAAACACCGGAGGGTGTAGACCAATTCTCAACCTCACGCCATTGAACAAGTTCATAGAGACGCCCAGTTTCAAGATGGAGACTGTGCGGTCGCTGTTGGCGGGGTTAGAGAGGGGAATGTGGACAGCTTCAATAGATTTGAAGGATGCTTATTTCCACATCCCCATAGCGAGGAGTTTCCGTCGCTTCCTGAGATTTGCAATCCAGGGCAGACAGTGGGAATTCAGGGTGTTACCCTTCGGAATTTCCACGGCTCCTCGGGTTTTCACCAGAGTGGTTCTTGCGATTACTGCATACCTCCGCAGGAGAAGCATAGCAGTCTACACGTACATAGACGACTGGCTGTTAAAGGCGCACACCCAGGAAAGGGTATCGGCCAATCTGGAGATTGTTTTGAAGACTCACAGATTTAGGCTGGATGATCAATTTCCAAAAATCAGAGCTGACTCCATCCCAGAAGTTTGTTTATCTGGGGATGTTCTTCGATCTAGAGACAAGATATGTTTATCCTACTCAGGAGAGCGTTCAGAGACTCATCTCAGTAATACAGTTAGTGTGCGACAGTCGTCATGTCCTGGCACGGGTTTACTTGAGAATGCTGGGGTTGATGGTTTCTTTGGAACCAATCATTCCTCAGGCTGCCTTACGCAGGCGGCCGATCCAGTTATTTCTCATGACGCAATGGACCCAGAGTACAGGTTCACTGGACTCGAACGTGTCAGTGTTGGCGCCTCTAATTCACCACCTGCAATGGTGGTTGAAGACAGAGAATTTCCTGATGGGGGTTATGCTAACCCCTCCTCACCCTCAGGCAACTGTGTATACAGATGCCTCGATGGAGGGGTGGGGAGCTTGCCTGGAAGAATCCACGATATCAGGGCTTTGGAATCTGGAACAGTCGAAGGAACATATCAATCTACTGGAGTTAAGAGCAGTAGTCCTGGGCCTGGAACATTTCTTACAGAAAGTTCAGGGCAAGATTGTTGTTATTCGTTCAGACAACTCAACAGTTGTGACTTACATAAACCGCCAGGGCGGAATGAAGTCGGCCAGTCTCTGTTTGATGACATGGAGACTGCTTTGTTGGTGCCTGGATCACAGGATTACCTTGAAAGCAGTTCATATTCCGGGAAGGTTAAATCTGCTAGCAGACTCATTGAGCCGAAGGATGCATGTTTTACCGACGGAATGGCAACTAAATCAATGTGTGGCGGATCGTCTGTTCGACCATTGGGGGAAACCCAACATAGATTTGTTCGCAACGAAGAACAATGCGAAGATGACGACGTACGTCTCTCCGATTCCAGATCCAAGCGCTTTCGCAACAGATGCGCTAGCTATCAGCTGGGCGGGAATGTATGCATACACATTCCCTCCAGCAATCCTGATTCCAAAAATTCTTCAGAAAATCAGACAGGAGGAGTGCCAAGTGCTTCTGATCGCCCCAGATTGGCCAAGCCGATCACGGTATACGGATCTGCTGGACCTTCTGGTCTGCAATCCGGTTCCTCTGCCTCTGATGGACGACATTATCTTCCAGGGCAAGGCCCTTCACAACAATCC
The DNA here is from genome assembly GCA_034401795.1 of Chaetoderma sp. LZ-2023a. Lineage (NCBI taxonomy): Eukaryota > Metazoa > Mollusca > Caudofoveata > Chaetodermatida > Chaetodermatidae > Chaetoderma > Chaetoderma sp. LZ-2023a. The sequence goes on along the minus strand of CM067374.1, from coordinate 32,748,672 downwards.
GTCAATGTTCCGATTGACTGCGTGGATGTTGTCAAGGAATCTAGAATTAAGGAGGGCTTTTCTGAGCAAGCAGCCATGTTTATGGCCAAAGCCAGGAGGGGTCAACCTCCAGAGCATATAATTATAAAATCAACAGATTTGCAGAATGGTGCTCAAAAAGATGTATTGATCCAATGGATTCATCTATTCAGGTAGTAGCTGATTTCCTCTGTCACCTGTATGATGCCTATAGCCTCAATCCTAACTCTATTGCTGGTTATAAGTCAGGTTTGATGACTGTTATCCCTTGCTTGGCTAATAGGGGAAGTGATGAAGTAAGTACATTAAATGTATTAATTAAAGGCATGGGCAATCTAAGACCGAGGAATCCCCCAGTGATTCCATCTTGGAGTTTATCTCTAGTGCTTCAGGTACTAGGTGATAAGCCTTTTGAACCACTTAGTTCCATTTTTATGAAACTCTTAACTCTTAAAACTGTATTTTTAATTGCTGCGGCCTCGGCTAGGCGTAGGAGTGAAATTCATGCCTTATCAGCCGAGGAGGACCGTTTTGTGGTTACAGGGGAAGGCCTTAAGCTTCTACCTAGGATTAATTTCTTGGCTAAGAATCAGTCTGAAATATCCAGGTCAACCTATTTTTTTGCCAGCTTTAACTAGATATGATCCTAATTCTAAAGCATGGTGTCCCGTCCAGGCGCTGCTCCGGTACAAACAACGTACTTCGGAGTGGCGGACGGACCAGTCAGCGTTATGGTTGTCATATATTGAACCCCATGGCAGGGCGTCTAAGGACACCATTTCCATGTGGATTGTAGAATGTATTCAGTTTTGTCATAAATCCGCCACCGGTAAGCAGGTTGACATGGCTAAGGCTCACATTGTCCGCGGCGTAGTGACTTCCACTGCCCTATTTAATGGGGTCCCTGTGGATGACATTATGTCAGTTGCTCAGTGGCACTGTGAGTCAAGTTTTACAGACCATTATCTCCGTGACACCTCTAATCCTCTCGCCTTGTCGATTTTGAAAAAATAATTAGGTGTACTTTTTTTATGAGGTTTCCTCATTGCTTATATATATCACAATTAATTAATGGGAACAACCACCTTTTGGGACTGCATCAGCCTTCACCAATGGGAAGATGATGTCAGCAGCCAAGTTCAACAAGGTCAGTCTTGTTCATGTGTTGTTCATAGTTGATTGTATTGTCACGTGACCCTTTGTTATTAATATGGTGATGGTTTGTGTGTTTATGTGGTTCATCATTGAGAGTATACGAAAATGGAGCTTTTTCGTCTCAGTCCTATAGTACATGGCACTGGTACGTAGAGAGCGTATGGGACATTGAGGTCATTCGAGTCTTCCTCCCAGGAAGGGGGGGGGGGGGGGGAGCGCATATGACATTCGGTCATCTCTCATCCATCGGTTTGTGTTAGCCGATGTTTTGTCAAATCCTGACTGTGTTTTCACACAGTTTCAGAAGTTTAAGTGCCTTAAACGCGGAAAAGCGTATAGGGAAGAGCTGGTCTTTTGACCTCACCTTCCTCCCGCCGAATTCCATGTCGAATTCTGGCAATATCAAAGAGTATTAGGGAGGTAAGTATACTCTTGAAGTGAAATAAATGAAATCAAGGATTTCTTTTTTCACGAGAGAGTTGATACTTACCTCCCTAATACGGACCCGGCCTCTCCACCCCACAGAGGCTCGGTCTTCAGGCTCTTAATAGTTGCATGTGTGTCAGCCAATAAATTAGTCAGAGGAAGTGCTAGTCTGTGCATGCGCGGTGGTGGGGCTGGCATCCGCCGGACTGCACCCTGACTCCCTGCCCAGTAGGGGCACCTAACTGTTTTTATTCTGAGTGTTTATTGAGTGCAAGCCGATATTTAGCAATATCAAAGAGTATTAGGGAGGTAAGTATCAACTCTCTCGTGAAAAAAGAAATCCTTGATTTCGTTTATTTTAATGCAACCATTTATATATCTAGGTTTACATGTATCTATAATAATTGGACATGGCATTAACCTTTAGTCATATTCATCAGAAAAAACTTCCCATTAAGCTATATTTAAGTCACATGAACTGAAAATACGGTCTGCTAAATGTTGACGTTTTGGACGATCATTTGATTCTAATTGTTTTAAATATTAACAGCAAAGCCAGCCAAAAATGCCTTCTGCGCTGGTCTTGAGGAAGGATCATATGTATGCTAAAAACTATTAAAATGTACCAGTGGAATGACTGATTCCATAACTGAGCCAGTCATTGCATTGTTAAATTAAAAAAGAAGTCTTCTCCTATCTTGCAAATGGACATTTGTTAATGATAAATCTAGTTTTTCTTGACCAATCTTGGGCATTAAAGGGTTAAAATATTACAATGTTGATCTCAAGTAAATATTGGTATGGAATTGGAATCAGATTTGGAACTGATCAAATGAAATTGGAATTGAACTTGTCAGGGTGGAATTTGAATTGATAAAATGAATTGATGTGGAAACAGAATTGGAATTGATAAAATGAATTGATTTGGAATTGGAATTGATAAATGGAACTGATCCCATCCCTGGTCTCTGGGAGGTAATTTATGTACAAGACAAAGAGGACTACTCTGCCCTGGGGAATCCAGCTGATAACATTATTCCATTCTGATGTGGAGTCTTTGTGATCTGTCTGATAAGAAAGCTCTGATCCATTGATGGGCTTGTTCTGTTATACCATATCTCATTAGCTTACTGAGAAGACACTGGTGAGGTACTGTATCGAATGCTTTCATGAAATCAAGGTATATAACAATCATCTATGTTGTTGCCTTCCTCTAATTTTTGTGTCCATCCATCTAGCACCTTCAACAACTGAGCTGTGATGTGAATCAGACCGAAATGAAGCCAAACTACTTATCGCTGAACATTACTGAGTTACAGTATTGTGGCCATAGAGTTAGTTAGATAGCCGTAGAGCACTTATGCGTATAACTTTACCCATGGGACTGGTTTCCTGACTGGCGGTGACTCAAGTTCAGTAAAACAGAATTGCCCATGTCCTGGTATCGCTGACTGGCATAGGCAGATGATCAGCTGTATAGGCTATCACAAAATCCTCAAAATTAAGAAAACCTGCTGTCCCCATATTATGCATACATAATCAGGCAATACAAGAAGTCAAACACATACCGGATTCTTAGGAGTATACCTGCTTTTCCATGGTCACATTTTTATGGATTGTATGAAAAGACATTTTCACAGATTCTGAATGGAATCTCGGTTCGATTCGTAACATTTCTAATTAGATAGATCACTGCTTTCCACGGCCACATTTTGTGGTAAGCATAAAGTGACACTGGGCTAGCGAAGGAAACACTGGTAGCGAGAAACGTAGAAAACAATATAATAAACCTACAGATACAGGAGTGAATCCTATTTAACCCCAAACTGTGAAAGCATATACCAGCACCCCATATGGTACAGCACGTGGCAGATACAATTCCTAGCTTTTGTGCTACCTGTTCCCAGTTGACTGATATTAGACATTGATGTAGGCAACAACAGCTCCCAGTTAAATTAGTTTCAAAATATTCAACAGAATATGGCATACATTTTCTCGTTTCTGGTCTGTAAGGTTTGAAGGGTTAACCCTTTAATGATCAAGCCATTCCAAACTGACCTCTACAGTGGTCTGGAGGAATGGCCATTTTCTGGTCAAAGAAAGGGGCTCTTTGAAAATTTGCTGCTGGAGTCACTGGCTCAATAACCGAGCCAGTCATTCCAGCGATAAGGTTTCAAAAATAGTCTTGTGCCGGCAAATGGTCATTCAATGAGCAAATATTTAGATTTTCTTGACCAATCCTGACCATTAAAGGATTAATTACCATTTTGACATTATGTGATAATTAATGGTTAATGTATTCACTGTTTTACAGGCTGGCACCAGGAAGTTAAGCATTTGTGGTGATTGCTTGCAAACTGAGATGGAGCCCAGATGCTGCTTGTGAGAGGTCCTTAGTGAAGTGATGTGTGCTTGTTCAGTGTCCAGTTTGTTTGGCAATTAACCCTCAATCCATTTGACCAGTGATTCTCAATCTGTCTGACCAGTATCCAGTCTGTTTGACCAGTGACCCTCAATCTGTTTGACCAGTGACCCTCAATCTGTTTGACCAGTGTCCCTCAATCTGTTTGACCAGTGTTGCTAAACCTGTTTATTGTGGGAGCAAGATAAGGAAGTTGTCATATTTGTATCAAAGTTTATGATATAGACTGTTCCTGTTGAAATCTACCACACACAGTTTGCAACAAAAAGGCAATTCTGTTCAACTGCAGCAATAATGATGTTATGTCTATAGTGAAGTATTCGCTCAAGAAATGGAGGTGACATTGTTGATTCAGAAGTTACTAAGCGGCGATGAACGCTGTGTCATTGTATCCTTGCTAAAGTATATAATATATACTGGGTTCGTACTGGTCATGGAAATCCTGGAAAGTCATGGAATTTGACAATTTTCATGGAAGTCATGGAAAATCACCATTTTTATCATATGTCATGGAAAAGTCATGGAAAGTCACCATTTTTTATCATAGGTCATGGAAAAGTCATGGATAATCAGCATTTTTTATCATGGGTCATGGAAAAGTCATGGAAAATCAGCATTTTTTATCATAGGTCATGGAAAAGTCATGGAAAATCAGCATTTTTTATCATAGGTCATGGAAAATCAGCATTTTTTATCATAGGTCATGGAAAAGTCATGGAAAATGGGAATCATGAAAAGAAATATGTTGTCATAAATTACCGCTATCATCTCTATGCTATAAAAATTATGGCAACAGCTTATAAAAATGAGGCTTTGTCTTGGTTGTTGCAAGACATTTGCAGAATAGCCCGTATTGTGTTTAGTATTAACCCTTTCTACTTAGAATAATACTTACCAGATGTACTATTATGATATGTCTATTATCTAGTCTAGCTCAAAATAAACAATTAAAATTCCGCACTCTCCTGGTCCTGCCCATACTGTGTCCGGGAATACCATAGCCCCAGGTACCGAGTCAATTCCCAATCACAGTCAGATTCGTATATTTTGCTGACTTTGATAGCCACGTTTTTCTAAGCTAGTCAAATTTACAAATTTGAACGGAATTACTGCGTTGTTGGAGTGTTCTCTTATGGCATCATGGAGGAAAAAGGAAAATCATCTCCCGGGCAGGTTGTATCAATCTAGAATTTATACATTCGTGCCGTAATGAATGATTGAAATTTCATTAAATTGGCACATTGTTTTAAAATTGTAGCCATTGTTGGAGTCGGCCCGGTACCCTTAACTGTTTAAGCTTTATGCGAGTACTCGAGTAATTTCTCTTGCGACTCGGTTCCTTTCAAGATGGATGCGCTCTAAGCCAAGATGGCGGCGCCCATGAATTATGTTTGCCTTCAGCTTGGCGTATCTATGCACTCTGTTGGTGCCGTTCTTTAGTCTTCACTTCATTGATGAAGGTGTTTGTAGCGATCGGTACATCTTTCTTGGTTATTTTAACGGTTAGTTAATTTTCCATGCCGTGTTTATTAATTTTCACTCTAAAAAATTTCAAATATTTCCTGCCGTAAAACTTGATTATCATTAATTTAAGAGAAAGTTAATGTTTTAAGTAATTCTATGATTACAATCAAGTCGTTGTGCGTATTTACTCATCATTCATGTCATGTGCAGCATTTTAATTCTTGCTTTGTGTTCGCAGAGGGCTAAAGGCCGTGACACCTTATGCACCAAATGCAATCAGTTCATGAAACGGAGATTCGCTGGTCACCACTGCGTAGCCGTGCGATGTTTGCGTGAAGTGGTCGTCGGAGTTGGTGGCAGAGTTCGACCGTGATCGGCGTGCGCGACGACAGAATCGTGAGGGACAAGGCGGCCAAGGCAGATCAGTCGACCAACAGAGGTTTGGAGGAGCGCCAGAATGAGAAGATGGACTCGGCTTTGGGTGTCTGGGCAGCCCAGTTTAAAGCCATGTTTGAGTCCCTGCAATCCACGATCCCGTTGATGCAGACTGGTGCAGGACTACCCTTCGGTGGTCCGGTCAGTGCTGCGGAGGGTGTTGCACCTGCACCTCCTGTTGCATTGGCTCAAGAGCCGACGGCAGAGGAGGATGAGCTTTTGCTCATGGAGGATTCCGGCATGCCGTTTCTTTCCGTTATGGCTGTAGCCAGTACGTCCCAAGGTTCTCCTTCGGGTTACGTACAGGTTTGCCAGCCGGGTGGTGATGTCGACATTCTGTCAGGCATTTTCCATCCAGATTTTGTTCAGCCCGTGCTGCCGTTGGAGTCGTGTTTGATGGCTTCGGACGGTATCCCGGCGCCGGTGGCTACGGGCTCTGTCGGGTTTCCGTTGGCCACCATTAGTAATGCGGCTGTGATCACGGCTCCCGTGCTGGAGACGATGGATCTCAGTGAGTGCGTCGAAGGGCGAGAAAGAAGATGAAAACGGCAGTCCCTTGTTGGATGAGTCATCATTTTCCACTGAGGCTGAATGGGTGCAGGTCCTTGAATGGATGTCCGGCCGTCTAGGGTTGGCATCAGATCAGGGATCTCAGCGCGATCCGGCGATGGAGCGGATGTCAGAGCGAGCGGCTAGCGCTCTGTCCAGTGGCTCTTCGGCCATGCCTGCTCTGCCTTTGGATACGTTGACCTCTGACATGTTGGAGGTGGCGATGTACCGTATGGTCCAGCCAGACTTTACGTTACCGAAGGCCCTGAAAGGGATTAGGAGTAGGGTCCGTTTTCCGGAGCTTGCCTATCACCAGTATGCCCGTGTCCCACGGCTTTCCGTCGGGGAGAGAGGCGCTGAATAGGCCGTTGGCTGGCAACGCTAAAGGGCATTCTCGTCCGTTAGTTTCCCAGACTAACAAAGATCCTTTCAATGAGCTGACCCTCATTGAGGATGCAGCGAGAGCTGCCATGGCGGCGCTATCGCACGGTTGTACCGTCCTGCAGGGTATGCTGACCTGCGCGGCAGAAGATGGGGTAGTACCAGAGGCTGCTCCCGGAATTATCCGGGACACCATGCGCTTATCTCAAGATTGCCTGGCCAGGGTGATCACGAGATCATTGGCTGAGCGACGGAGAATGGTTCTCGATTTTGTAGAACCAGGACCTGAGATGAGGGCTGCGTTATCTTCCGTGCCATTCATTGGTCCAGGCTTGTTCAGCGGCTCGGCACGGCAAGCCTTATCCAAGGTCGCGTCAATGGTCGCGGAGCAGGAAGTAGTCGGCAAGTCGTGGAAGTCAACGAAAAGGACTCGGCCGTAACAGTCGTACAAACAGCACCGCCAGGAGCAGCAGAGGCAGTGCCAAAGATCGCCCTTCCATCCTTCTGGCCATGATGCCCATCGGCCATCCGGCTCTCAAGGTCCTGGTCGTTCTTCTTCATAAAGTCCTCTAGTAAGAGGCCGTATGAGGAGGACAGGAAGGGTGGCGGTTCGGGCCGCGGCGGCTACCGTAAGGATAGCTGTGTGGGATGGTCCTGACGGGTTTCCGGCGGGATCCGCTCCGGTTACAACAGGGACGAGGGGAGTCAAAGATCTTCACTTCGCAGGAGAAACATAGCTGTTCATACTTACATAGACGACTGGCTGCTGAAGGCGGGGAATCCAGTCACTGCGCAACAATCTTCAGGTAGTCCTAGCCTTACTAAAGGATCTAGGATGGATTGTGAATCTAGAGAAATCAGAATTGACTCTATCCCAGGAGTTTGTTTATCTGGAAATATTTTTCAATCTCAGGGACGGCGTAGCTTTTCCGGTGGAGAGCAGAGTCAGGAGCCTGATTGCAGTTTTGGAGTCAATTTCTGTAGGAGCCTATCTGACAGCGCGCCAATTTCTCAGGATACTGGGTTTACTAGTGTCTCTGGAGAAAGTGGTGCCTTATGCGGCACTCAGGCACAGGCCGATTCAGATGTATTTAATGTCGTTCTAGTCTCAGAAAACGGATCCGTTGTCTCTAAGAATTCCAGTAAAAGAACCATTGATATGCCATCTTCAGTGGTGGTTATCAGAACAGAATCTCCTGCGAGGTGTTCCTCTACAACCTCCTCAACCACAGATGTCCATCTTCACAGATGCATCGACGATGGGTTGGGGAGTGGCATTGGACAATCGATCAGTGTCAGGGGAATGGGATCGGACCAATGCGCAGAAACATATCAATGTTCTCGAACTATTAGCGGCTGTATTAGCGCTTCGAAAGTTTGAGAATTTAATTCAAGACAAGATTGTCCTAATAAGGACAGACAACTCAACAGGGTGTCCTATTTGAACTGCCACGGCGGAACGAGGTCACCAGAGTTGTGCATGATGATTTGGGACCTTCTGCTGTGGTGCCAAGAGAGGAATATTATTCCTCGGGAAGCACACATTCCAGGAAGATGAACATCTTAGCAGATGCACTCAGTCGAAGGATGGTTTGTCGTCCGATGGAATGGCATCTCAACCAATCGGTAGCGGAGGTTCTATTCAAACATTGGGGCAAACCAAATATGGATCTATTTGCGATGAAACAGAACGCAAAGATGGTCACATACGTGTCACCGATCCCGGACCCGCTAGCCTTGGCAGTAGACGCACTGGTGATGAGTACGAAAGGAATGTACGCGTATGCGTATCCTCAAACGATTCTCATCCCAAAAGTTCTGGCAAAGATAAGAGAAGGGATATGCCAAGTACTACTGATCGCCCCTCATAGGCCAGGCCGATCTTGGTTTACGGATCTGCTGGACCTTCTGGTCTGCAATCCAATTCCTCTTCCAGAACGAAGGGATCTAATCACTCAGAACAAGGGTCTGTGTCTTCACGACAGACCGGAAATGTTCAAATTGACTGCATGGATGTTATCAAGCAATGTGCAATTGAGGGTGGCTTTTCTGAGCAAGCAGCGAAGGTTGTCGCTTCAGCCAGAAGAGGGTCAACCACCAAAACATATAATTATAGAATCAACAAATTTGCAGAATGGTGCCAGGGAAGAGATATTAGTCCCTTGTCTGCATCTATTCAACACGTAGCAGATTTTATCCGTCATTTATACGAAGTTGACAAACTTGTACCGTCAACCATAGTAGCATATAAGTCTGCGTTAGCTTCAGTCGTTCCCAGTCTGGCCATTGGGGGAGTGGAGAATGACACTTTGAACGAAGTGGTTAAAGGAATGAGCAATCTGCGACCTAGACAGCCAATTCCTATCCCAGGATGGAATCTATCTCTTGTTCTACAGGTTTTAGGGCATGCTCCCTTTGAACCGATTAGATCTATAGATATTAAACTGTTAAATCAGTTTTCTTGGTTGCAGCAGCATCGGCGAGAAGGAGAAGCAAAATTCATGTGCTATCTGCCGAACAAGACCGTTTTGTCGTCACGGGTGAAGGTTTAAGACTATTTCCACGTCTTTGTTTTTTGGCAAAAAATCAGTCACTTAAATATCCAGGTCAACCGATCAATGTGCCAAGTTTAGTCAGACATGACCCAAACTCTTCTGCTTGGTGCTTGGTGTCCTGTCCAGTGTTGCCCACAACATCTGATTTTTGCGGGTCCCAAGGACCCCACACTCAGATTTGGGGGTCCCACTATAAAATCGGGGGGTCCCATGGGGTCCTCATCTGAAATATGGGGGTCCCATGTTTTTTTCTTAAAATAAACACAACACATTGATCTAATTATAAAGTACTTTATTAAACATGTTGAAAGCACTAGTTATGACATTGTGTAAATACTGTCAATGTATATATAGAGAATATTAACTATGCGATCGAGTATTGTTAAACATTATAAACACTAATCCATCAGTCAATCAATCGGCCGCTATTACTAAATAAAAGACAGCGTATAGCGCGTAGTGATACCGTTATTCAAACAGCAATACAGACACCACCGCTAATCCGTCAAATGGCCATTCAAATGTAAAAGATATCACAATATCTTCCATATGTTCCTTCATCCATTTAGATATTTTGATACGTAAATAGAAAAAAATATTTTGCCTGTTAGTCGTGCTTTAGGCAAGTAGGCATGCGCAAATTAATTTCAAAATATTCAGCATATTAGTGATAACAACCTTGTGATCTGTCCAATGTTCTGATCTGTGAAAGGGTTAAGACGCCCAGACACGTTTGTATACGCTTGATCATTTGTATTGGATTTCTCAAGCGTGAGTTCCTCTAGAGGGAATTCCGCTGTTACCCAATCAAATACGTCACACTGACGTTTAGCACAACAGACAGAAACATGGCGGGTATTTTTTCAATTTGTAGGCCAAACAAGGCCACTGACATCGGACTTGTAAACTCATTATTTATAAAAAAAAACCAAACAATATTGGAATGCTAAGGATGATCTGGGGATTGTGTTTACAATTAATTTTGGCGGTTGAATCTAATTTATGGGCATTAACAACTTTGAGTTGTGCAAGAAAACATACAACAAATCATAGTCTTAAACAACGCAGTAAGTTCGTTTTTATTGAACACAATATATTAGGTATATTTTTTAAAGTAAAAACATGCACAAATAAATATACACACGATAATATAATCGATAATTAAGCGCACGCAAAGTTACCAGTTTCCGTTACACTTTTTACTGCGTCCCTCGTGCGTCCTCGGGGACGCAGAAGGTTCATTTTTATGCGTCCCTCTGCCATTTTTATGCGTATATACGCGCAAAAGGACGCATAAGGGCAACTCTGGTCCTGTCAGATGCCTGAAAATGTATAAGAAACGTACTGAGGAGTGGAGAGATGACCCGAAATCTCTGTGGTTATGTCTCAAAGCTCCTCATTTGCGCGCCTCGAAAGATACTATTTCTCGTTGGATAGTTGACACTATTCAGATGTCTCACAAAATTGCTACAGGAAAGCAGATTGATCGTGTGAACGCCCATCAGGTCCGAGCATTAGCAGCATCATCGACCCTTTTTAAGGGTGTCTCATTAGAGGAGGTGATGTCTGTAGCACAATGGCATGCCGAGTCATCATTTACTGATTTCTACCTTCGCGACATCTCCAGCGCTCTTAATCCGGTGGCCATCGCCAATTTGTCGAACGTTAGTTAAGCCACACCGACCACCACTTCACAAACATCGCACGTTACTTCCTCCTGCACTGAGCAAGAGCCATGCACATGACCAGTGAACGACCGTGGATTGGGCTGAGCTCCTGGGATGATCAACAAAGATCAAGCACTCAAAATGGTGGGTGTTTACATTAATTAAGTGACTAATAATATATTAATATTTACTTACAGTCGAATAATCAGACTGCATAAGTAAATAGTCTGATATAAGAGTATACTTATCCTCTCAAACAGACATTAGACTCATTCCAATTAGAAAACTTAATCGATATACTGATATTTTTTCAAAATTAGAAGTTGTAGTAGCTTCTTTGCACTCTACTGGACTGCCCTAGCTGAGACGTGGGGCTGACACAGGTCTGGTAGCCGTTGCATCCCCATTGACAGCCCTCTGGATTTTGTGCGGACAAAAGAGAGGGGGGGGGAGCACAGTCTAGACCATGGAAGTTTAGCACTCTATGAGTCAGATGGCAGAACCCAAGCGTATGCCAGGGTTCTAGTCTCTTCACAACCTTCTCTATTGGATGGTAGATGAGTGCTGGTTCGAGCCTCACCTCCTGCCACCAGTATTTCTTGGCTGTTGAAATCCGGAGTTTATCATAATAGTACATCTGGTAAGTATTATTCGAAGTAGAATAAAAAAAGCATCCGCTTTTGTTTCTACGAGAATTCTTAATACTTACCAGATGTACTATGGCCCTACCTCAGCCGCCCCGTTGAGGTGAGGCTGAGCTGCTTTCACTGTTTGTTAAGGCAAATATAAGACGAATCTGACTGTGATTGGGAATTGACTCGGTACCTGGGGCTATGGTATTCTCGGACACAATATGGGCAGAACCAGGAGAGTGCAGAGTTTTAATTGTTTATTTTGAGCTAGACTAGATAATAGACATTATCATAATAGTACATCTGGTAAGTATTAAGAATTCTCGTAGAAACAAAAGCGGATGCTTTTTTGATTCATTGTCAATCCACTCAAAATCATTAACGGAGTCAGTTATTCCAGTGATAAATTTTTTAATGATGGTCTTTTTTTAGCTTGCAAATGGACATTCTCTAAGCGTATATTTCAACTTTCTGGACAAATCTCGATCATGTTAGAACTATATCATTTACTAATGGATCTCCAGTTTTAGCTATGCCCACCCACACCTCACTCGTGTTGGGATCGATCAATCTCTTAACGCCTTGACTATCAATTTCCAGAAAACTATACATGTAAGCTATTGAATATTTTGGAGCTAATTTGACTTTGCAGCCTATGGCAGCAGCAGCGTCCAGTCAAATTAGTTTCAAAATATTCAACAGCATGTTTATTAAATAGTAGAGACATACAATTCATACAACGTGTCGGACTATTAAGAGTTAAAGACGGGCCAAATAGAATCATTTATGATGTAATGATTATGCCATCATCCTGCACACCACTTAGCTGATTATGACGTCATATGATAGATGGATAGTCTGGAGCGGTGAATTATCACAACCTCCTACCAGCCATCTAAAGCGTATAGCGAGTGATACAGTGTGACCTGTCCAAATGCTGGTACTTCTTTAAGACAGGTAGTCATATGACCAGCCATCTTACAGGGGTCAAAATTATGGCTATTTTTTAAACATGCGCAATGCAGGTAAAATGGCTTGCGCCGGTCAATACATTCTGGCTGCACAGCATGCATGTGTTTTTCTGACTGATATGCTATAGTATCAAGTTATGTGCATGTAGGTTTTACGCTATGCTTATGTTGGTTGCACCAATTGTGCATAGGAGAAAAATTCCTATTTCTACTCCAGTAATTCTTAAGCCACGTAATACACTACCGTCACTTGACCCCAAAAGCAAGAAAACGGCAAATGATTTGTATTAAGTGACCGTCTCTCTATAGTGACCATTTCTCTATATTGACCTCTATAATCACTATCTCTCTATAGTGACTATCTCTCTATTGTGACTGTCTGTCTACACTGACCATCTCTCTGTGGTGACCATCTCTCTAATGACCATCTCTCTATGGTGACCATATAATGACCTCTATAGTGACTATCTTTCTATTGTGTCCATCTCTTTATTGGGACCATTTCTCTATAACAACCATCTCTCTATAGCAACCATCTCTCAATAGTGTCCATCTCTTTATAGTGGCCATCTCTATAATGACCATCTGTCTATACTGACCATTTGTCTAAAGTAACTGTCTGTTTGTAGTGACGACTTTGTCACAGTTGATATATTCTGTCTGTTACATGCAAAGTGTCTTATGATAATAGCAATGTGCATGCATGTGAGCGCGTGAGTGAGAGAGTGTTTGCGTGTGTGGTGTGTAGCTGTGCATGCATATGTGCATGAGTGAGAGTGTATGCGCGTGCTTATGTGCGTGAGTGAGAGTCTGTGTGTGGGTGTGGGTGTGGGTGGGTGGGTGGGTGCGTGCGTGCGTGCGCGCGCGTGTGTGCATGTCTGTGTCCTGTGTGGTAAATCAAGTTCTTCAGGAGAGACCTTTATCATTCACCAAACTTCTGTTGGAGATTACAATTATGTCCTCAATTGTGTCCTGATGAAACTTGTGATCAGTGGAGGTCAAAGGTCAAGGTCATTGAAAAGTATACAGAATGATAACTTGAGTGGTACTGGAGGAATCGGCACCAAATTTGACTAAGAGGTCACTTTGTCAAGAAGCTTCTCTAATTTTGGTATGGAAAAGGTAAAATGTCCAGGGGTCATAGGTCAAAATCATAGCGAGCGACGGCGGCGTGAGAATCAGAATTCTCCTTCGATCAATACTTACCATTACATTACTCATTGATAATACAGCTATCCTGATAGCTGGCTCTAGGAATCTAGGTTTAGAAAGCTTTACCGGCTCCTGGAACCGGGTACCCGGGTCCCACAACCAGGTACCCGCCTGCCAGAGACACTCATTCTTGTTTGCATGGCAACAAGAGAATACATTGCTGTTTTGTTCATGGAGAAATCTTATGTCTCTGAAATTTTGTGTGTTTTGCATGTGCCATTTTATGATCCTGAAACTGAGACGTGTGGTTACAACGAAATATGCCAGATAAGATCGCCTCCTTTATTCCCAATGGCGATCGGGCAGTAATATGGAACTGGGTGTTGGCTTACGTTTTTTTAACATTAAAGTCGGCTTACGTCGTTCAGCCGTATGGTTCGAGCAGGTGACGTCACACCCTTTTATTTCTCGGATTATTTGGTGAAGGATATGTTTCATTAATTCGAGCATCTTATTCTTGGTGCTGCGTGCATTTTGTGCCAGTAACTTTTGAATTATGTCAAATTTTGCGTGTGATCACGATCTGTTTGCATTGATCGATGATTTCAAAATTCTTGATTAAGATGTGAGTTCTGCAGTTTTACCGTGTCCTACAGCAGTAATGTTAATTCATTTTGTTGTTCCTTCACGTATCATTTGGCTTTCGTTTGAGTAGTATAATTTTGAAATTAATTCTTAAATATACCTCGAATGGTTCCTGGTTGCGTGTTTATAATCCTGCGGCATCAATTTAGGGGTGTATTATTGTCCGCTCTCGTTCTTGTCGCCAGCTTACACGATGGTTGTGACATTGCGGGTGTGGGGTGCTGGAGGGTTAACTTTTAATTTATTGTCAAAATATTTGAAAATTATTTGTCTGCCTTCCATTCCTGTTTCGTACCGCTTGCTTATTTAGGTTTTGTGCTTGTTTTCAGGCCAAGCCTACCCCACCATCATGTCCTGAGTGTTATAAATTCATGAATGTCGCATTCAAGGACCATGTCTGTTATCGGTGTTCGAAATGTAATGTTGACATTAGGTGTAATGTCTGTGCCGTGTGGCCCGTCGAGTTGTTAGTCGGGTTCCTTGCCCAAAAGGACTTGGCTGGGTCTGACGCGGGGTCAGGCGGTTCGAAAACAAATCGAGGAGTGTCCATTTCGGCCCCTGGGGGCACTCCTCATCTGCAGTTGGAGGGTTCGGAGATGGCACACCTGGCGTGGTTTGGGCACGCTATGCAAGGCTTCTTGCATAGCATCCTGCCCATGCTGGTGTCATCTCTGATACCGAAGACTGTGGTGCAACCTCTCCATCTCCAGTACAGACCCTGTCCTTGGACAGGGTTCTGAACTGGTTACCGAGGGGGCCATCTCATATGGCTCCCTGGTGGTCCCGTCGGGCTCTGGCCTGGCGGGTGCTGCTCTGCGGCCACCGGGTGGTTCAGTAGCGGTAACTGGTCCATCGGGCATGGGAGCCATTCGCCAGGACGGCTCCAGTGTCTATTCATCCGGTGACGACTCTTCGGGGTCTGAGGATGAGGAGGCTGAAGAGGAGAGGCTGTTGCGGCCTGAGATACCACGGATGGAGCGCATGCAGGTGGATTCCATCCTGGACGGAACCGCCCTCCATGTGTCTGGCTTGGCACAAGCTATGGCAGTTGCTCCGCCCGTGGTTGAGGCCACACCGGTACCGAGCACCCGTCCAGTGCTGGTTGGTTTGCCACCAACCGGCACGGTGATGGGTGTGGTTGGCCTGGCTTGGTACTCACTGTCGCCTGGTCCAGCGGCCACACACGGGCTGCCTTTGGCGCCCGTGTATGTCCACGGTTCCGTAACCGCTACGGGTCCGCACAGTCTTCCGTGTGGGCCTACTCCATGGAAAAGTATGTTTCATAGGGTGGCGGCAGAACCGTGCGGTACCAGTGTTGCTGGCTTTCCAGCAGTGGCTCTTTGCCGGGAGGCCATTGCTGGTAGACCTGTGGACACATCAATGGGTGATGTGTTCATGGGTGTGTCTTCCTCGGAGGCGGACTGGTCCGATGCTCTGGCTTGGCTCGCCAGGGTGGACCCGTACCTGGTCTCGGCCACGACCGAGGAAGACATGCCCCGTCCATCGGTTGCATCGATTTGGATGGGGGTCTTGACTGCGGCTCGGATTCAGTCCATTGGACTGGATCCAAAGTTCAAGGAGTTGCTTGAGGCTATTTATGCCAAGCAACTCTTGACCAAGAGCCAGCTGCCTGTGGCCTCTAGGGAGGTGCGAGCAAGGTGCCGTATCCCCAGGGGGGAGTACGAGCGGTATGGTATGCGTTTCGTCGAGGCTTGGCGAGGTGTGATGTCAGACAGTCTGGTCCTGGGATGGATATCCCAGGGTACATGCCAGAGTGGTAGGATTTCCCGCCACAAAATCTGTCTTTGGCACCTGCCTGGACTCCCGTTCCAAGGGAGACAGACAAATTAGAAGCCATTCAAGATGAAGTGTCAGGTTTGCTTCTGAAGGGAGCAATAAAACCAGCAAACCAGGGCAATCCAGGCTTCTATTCAAACATGTTCCTTGTCCCCAAGATCACAGGGGGTGGGGTGTGGAGACCCATACTCAATCTCAGGCCATTGAATTGGTTTATCCATACGCCTTGGTTTCAGATGGAAACTCAAGATCGTTAATGGCAGGATTGAGGAAAGGAATGTGGTGTGTGTCAATCGATCTGAAAGATGCATATTTCCAATGAACAGGGGTTGTCACAGGTTTCTGAGATTCCCGTTTCAGAATCAGGTATGGGAGTTTGTAGTCCTCCCATTCGGCCTGTCGACAGCCCAAAGGGTTTTCACTAGAGTGGTCCCAGCGGTGACAGAGTTTCTCAGAAGAGAGAACGTGGTGCTTCACACCTACATAGACGATTGTCTTATCAACACGGACACGCCAGCAAGGTTAGGAGTGGATACTGCTCTGACTCTGAAATTGCTTTCAGCTCTAGGCTGGATAGTCAACAGGGAGAAATTTGAGTTGACAACCACTCGACACTTCGTTTATTTGGGGATGCGATTCGATCTCGAGGAAGGCAGAGTTCAGACTGGTGTCTGTTAGCCATCCTCAGGAGTTTTCGATTAGGAAACCACATTCAGGCGAGGAGGTTTCTTCAGATTCTGGGCATGATGGTCTCCATGGAGCAGGTAATCCTGTACGCTGCTCTAGTGCGATGACCTATCCAGTTGTATCTTATGTCTCTGTGGAAGCAGAGAACAGAACCCCTGTTAAAGCTGGTACCAGTTTTGGAGCCAATAATGTCGCATCTTGTATGGTGGAAGGAGCGTCAGAAGCTCCTAGTAGGAGTTTCGCTTCACCTACCCCACCCCCAGCTGTCCGTGTACACGGATGCATTGCTGGAGGGGTGAGGGGGGGGGGGGCCTGCCTGGGAGAACACCAGGTTTCAGGTACATGGACTCTCCAAGAGAGTCGGCTGCATATCAATCTGTTGGAAATGATGGCAGTGGAACTGGCATTGGAAAAGTTTCTTCCAGAAGTCAGTGGCATGGTGATATTGATACAGTTGGACAATTCGACAATAGTATCATACATAAATCGCCAAGGCGGGACCAGGTCACCCACACTGTGTATGAAGGTGTGGCACTTGATTCAATGGTGCAGGAATTACTCGATTGTTTTGAAAGCAGCTCGCATTCCTGGGCGATTGAACATTCTGGCAGATGCTTTGTCTCGCAGACAGAGGATTCTGCCAACAGAATGGTCTCTCAACCGTCCAGTTCTACAAAGGATCTTCGAGCATTGAGGCAAACCAAACGTGGACTTGTTCGCCACAAAGGAAAATGCTCAAATCATGACTTATGTCTCACCGATTCCAGATCCAAATGCTGTCAATACAGATGTTCTGGCAATCCGCCAACCATTCTTCTACCGAAGATTTTGGTGAAGATCAGGGAGGAGCCGTGCCTGGTCTTGCTAATAGCGCCGTTTTGGCCCAGCAGGGCGTGGTTCACGTATCTCCTGGATCTGCTGGTGGAAAATCCAGTGCAGCTGCCCGAGATTCCGAATATAATCTCCCAGGCCAAGGGCCGCTTCATACACGAGCGGCCCGAGATGTTCAAATTGACAAACAACGTTCCACGTCGGAAGGCTGCAAGTTTCATCATAGCCGCGAGAAGGTCAACCTTCAAGTCATATAACCACAAGGTTAACAAATTTGCAGAGTGGTGTGAAGGAAAGGGTATTGATCCCTTTCAATCCACTATTCAGCAAATAGCAGACTGTGAACTGTTCTTTACAGGCCTGGTTCCTGTCACAATTGCTGGATACAAGTCAGCTTTGGCATCAGTTATCCCTTGTTTAGCCAACAGTGATGGTCCAGAGGTGGCCTAGTTGAATGTGATGGTGAAGGGAATGAGCAATCTCAAACCGAGACAACCAGTAGTCATTCCAGCCTGGAGTCTATCTTTGGTGCTTAATGTGCTGGCCAAGCAAATTTTCGAACCCTAGGGTTCGGCTAGTCTAAAGCATCTGACTCTAAAAGCGGTTTTTCTATTGGCAGCTTCCTCGGCAAGAAGGCGCAGTGAGATCCATGCGCTTTCAGCAGAGAGGGACCGATTTATTGTCTCCAGAGAGGGTCTGCGATTGCTGCCAAGAGAAGAGTTTATGTCAAAGAATTAATCTTTGAAATATCCCGGCAAACCGATCATTATACCGAAGCTATAACTAGGTTTGATCGTGATGCCAGTGCCTGGTGTCCAGTTCGTGCTTTGATCAAGTACAAAAAACGGACGAACCCTCTACGGTCAAATGATAGACATCTATGGATCTGCCATAAGAAACCTTATGGCGCCGCATCCATGGATACTATCTCTCGGTGGGTAGTCGAATGCATTCAGACTACCCACGAGATTGCGACTGGGTACCAGGTGCAATGTGCTAGGGCTCACGATGTTAGAGGAATCGCCGCCTCGACCGCCCTATTCAATGGTGTCCTGTTAGAGGTCATTATGGCCGTTGCACAACAAGAGTCCTCTCACAGATTACTATATGAGGGACATGTCAGACTCCGCCAATCCTCTCGCTTTAGCTGTTTTGAAACGATAGTCTAGTCGCCACACTACTCATCTCCTTTTGATAACTTTGAAAAGCAAAAGTTGTAAGAATAGACATGGTCAAGCGAGAGGAATTCAACCGTATGGGACACGTTTGGTCGAAGGTGTGTTGGTTGATGGCTCCACGTCTGGAATCCATAATTCATGAGGTAATTCAAGTTTGACAGTTTTTTGTATTATGTTTATAGATCATGATCATTCATCTTATATATTCATGCTCATTCCCAGGATTATATGTGTAAAGAGCTGTTAACCCTCTTCGCACATTTGTATTTTCAGGCGAGATACGGGTTTGTGAGTTCTCTCCCTTTTTTAGGAGAAAGGGGTTGAGGGTGGGGGAGGCTGTGTGGCGGTGATGCGAATGTGATTCGGTCCCAAAGCTTGTCGGTCCTTTTAGATCTCTGAATGTCAAGTTTAGGTTTAAGTTCTTTCTCCAGGGGCAAAAGAGGCTTTGTATGGCTTGCCCCTTCCCACCAGGCTACCGACTAAATCTGGTGTTATCAATGAGTAATGTAATAGTAAGTACTGATCGAAGGAGAATGAAGGAAATTTCAATTCCCCTTTCTCCGAGATCTTCTTCTTTTTGATCGCTTGTATCACACTTGGAGAGCCGTTCTCAAGAGAAAATCTGTGGTTTTCTGCAGTTCTTCCACAGGCCCATACAGCTTTTCAAGAAAAGAGGTTGACAAAGGCCAGATCTCTTCTCTCAGCAGCTGATACGTACTGCAACACTGAAGTATGTGCTCTGTGGTCTGTTCTGCTTCTCCACAAGGACAAGCGGGCGATGTCGCAAGGTGGAACCTCCTGTACATGTGTTGGTTTAGTCTGTTATGTCCAGTTCTGAGACGAAAAATGGTCACTTGCTCTGGCCTCGAGAGATGATGGTAGGCATCTTCTGACTGAGGTGTTCTATAGAGTGACTTGATGATAGTCTTCATCTCTGTATGCGTAACCATGTTTTCTGTCTGATTCTCTTCTGCACCCACCTTTGCCATCTTGTCTGCTTCCTCATTTCCTTGGACTCCACAGTGTGAGGGGATCCACTGCAGTGCTATCCGAAAGCATTTGATGGTTTGTAGTGCTTCTTCAAGTTGTGGCAGCTTACCTTTGGTGATAGCCTCAAGGACGGGGCGGGCATCAGATAAAAAGACAATCTGTGCAATAGGGTCTGCTGTTCTGCTGATGGTATTAGCTGCATGGACCAGTGCTTCGACTTCAGCTCTGTAGTTTGTGCAGTGTTTGCCTGTCGGTATTGCAGCTGACTCATGTTGTCCGTTTGGATACTGTATGTGCAGTCCGGCACCTCCGCTCCTAATTGCATCTTTGGCTGATCCATCTGTGTAGATCCTTATCCATGTCTCCTGAGGGTACATTTCTTCCAGCATGGCTAGGGTCAGGGCCTTCTTGCTCACATCACTGTGCTCATCTTTGGTTGTGAGATGAGGTACTGTGGTGCGAATAGCTATGCTCTCTAGTTTGTTTTCCCAGGGTGGAGGATCAAGGGTGTGGTTTGGGTCTTCTATTTGTGCTGGCAACATTTCTTGGTGTTTCCTTTGAAGTGCTTTTGTCTCTTACACAAAACTTGATCTTTTAAGTCTTCCTGATGACAGCTGTGCTTGCCTGATCTTCATCGGGTGGTTGTTGAACGATTTGAACTTTGCAGCTTGGATCAGTGCTTTGCATTCCCTTCCTTTACTAAGTGGGGGGATGCCTGCTGTCTGCTCCATTTTTTCTATTGGTGTTGATCTCATTCCACCAGTGATGATGCGCAGTGCCTGGTTTTGTACTCTGTCGAGGTTCTGTTGATGAGATTTAGCTGCTGTCATCCATGAGCTGGATCCATACTCAAGGTGTGGGCGTATGGCACCTAGATAGATGGTCTTGAGAATCCTTTCATTGGCACCCCACTTTGTACCTGCCAGCTTCCTCATGATGTTTAGCTTTCTTCTGGCCTTTGCCTCTGTGTTCTGGATGTGCTCCTTCCATGTTAATCTTCTGTCATAGGTGACTCCCAGGTATGTCTGCTGGTCCTCGTACTCGAGTGGAGTACCGCCCAGTGTCAGGTTGTCAACCTTGGTTTTGGTGGACAGTGAGAATAGCATGGCTGATGATTTTTCTTTGTTGATGGTAATACACCAGCGATTGGCCCAAGCTGTAATTCTGTCCACGGCGAGCTGCATTCTGTACGTGGCAGTCATTGTGTACTCCTCGGTTCACCAGAGTACGAGGTCATCTGCATAGAGGGCTGCTTGGATCCCATTGGGCAGCTCTGCTACAACGTCATTAATGAAGAGTATGAACAGAGTTGGTGATAATACTCCACCTTGTAGTACCCCTTGTCTCAGCAATACATTCTGTCCAGATTGTCCATCCACCAGCACCCTAGCTCTGCGATTGTGTAGGTATGACTTGGTCCATCGGAACATGTTGCCACCGATGCCTGTGCGCCGGAGCTTCACGAGGAGGCCATCCTTCCACACCTTGTCAAATGCCTTCAGCAGATCAATAAAGGCAGCTAGCATCACCTTCTTGGCTTGAAAAGTGTCCTCTATGACCTGTGCAAGATGTGTTGTTTGATCTTCTGTGCTCCTGTATCTTCTGAAGCCAGCCTGCTCTGAAACTATAGTGTTCTCCGACTCCAGGTACCACTGCAACCGCTGGTTGACGATGCGCTCCATGGCCTTGCATATGCAGCTTGTAAGACTGATAGGACGGTAGCTCAGCACTTTCGTCTTGTTCTTCCCTTTTTTCAGAATAGGAGTCATTCTGGCTTCCTTCCAGCGCTGAGGAACCTCTCCATTGGTCCAACTGAGATTAAAGATATCTAGCAACTTGCGGAGAGATGCATTACCAAGGTGTTGGATCATTTCATTCGTAATGCCATCTGGCCCGGGAGATTTCTTCTTCTTCAATTGGCGGATAGACTTCTTCAGTTCTGCTAAACTAATGTCAACTTTCATTGCATCGTGAGTGTTGGTGTCTGTTCTTTCCTTTTGCTCTTTTCTAACCTCTTTTTGACGCATTCGTGGTATAGAAATGTTGCTTTCTTTTGCATATGCCTTCACAAAGGCATCTGCAGCCATCTTTCCTGACAGTGTTTGTCCATCTTCTTCAAGAGTAATCTTCTCTCCCCTGACACCCTCATCATTCAGTGCTTTAGTTAGTCTCCATAGCTTTGTTGTGTCTCTCTCTAAATTAAACCCCGAGATCTAACAATACATTACATTACGGACCCTGCCTCCCAGCCCCACGGAGACAAACCATAGGTTATTCTCTTGTTTGGTAGCTATGCGAACAATATGAGTGTCAGGCGGGTACCCGGTTGTTGGGAACCGGGTACCCGGTTCGAGGAGCCGGTAAAGCTTTCTAAATCTAGATTCCTAGAGCCGACTATCAGGATGAGTAATGTAAGTATTGTTAGATCTCAGAGAAAGGGAAATTTAAATTTCCTTCATTATCACGCATGCTTGTTACACGTGTTGCAAAATATTATCCTGATTGAATGGAAGTTAGCACCATTTAAATGTTATACATGTACATTGTGTACCTATTAAGATTAGACTACCTCTATGCTTTCACTTCATCTGAACATTATTGATACAAATCTTTTGTCCATTCTTGGTCCTATTTATGTATGAGTCACGCCATAAAGTCAACACTGTACAATCCTTTACTTGCGGTTCAAAGCAGGTTGAGATCTTATTACCTTCATTCCTGACCTGTTTAGTGTGTTCTAATGTTGACTCATTGAGCAGTTTTCTGGGTCATTTTGTATTAAAGTCTTTATACGTTTGACGATGTTTCTGACATTAAGTAGAAATATGAAAAACATGTCAGTTTGATTCTGTGTAATTCCCCATATTTCATTTTCCAGGCAACCATACAGGAAAACTGGTGACTATTTTGAAATTAATTTGACTGGAAATCCGTTACTGCTTACATGCCAGGCAGCAATAGCCTTCAGTCAAATGAATGTCAAACTATTCAACAGAATAAGTTTTATATCATAAAGAATATGCTTCATATTTTTTAAATTTTACTGCTGAAATATTTGGCAAGAGTTTATATCTACCCAGTCATGCCTTTGTTAAATTTTCAAAAATACACATCTTAACCTGTAAATGGGCATTTCTCAAGACCACTCGGATGCTGGTTTTGGCCCGCTTGACCATTAAAAGGTTATGACAACGGTTTATAAGACCGCCAATATTAACCCTTTCCCTGACAATTCCCGGAAAAAGTATATTCTTTATGATATAAAACTTATTCTGTTGAATATTTTGAAATTAATTTGACTGGACGCTGTTGCTGCCTAAGGCAGCAACAGCGTCCAGTCACATTCATTTCTAAATATTCAACAATTTTCCTGTATGGTTGCCTTGAAAATGAGATATGGGAAATTCATCACTGATTTTGTCCCAGTCATCTTTTTGCTCTATATTCAATTTAAGTTAATAGTCACCTGCCTTTCATGTCCAATTTTTGTGCTTCTATAAGATTTCCAATTATAGATAGCGTTATGACCCTGATGTACCTGCAGTATCTGTCTCTAATGGCCTAATACAAAGAAGAAACGATTAGCCCTGTAAGGGTCAAGACTGCCAATAATGTCCTCCATAATCAGGCCAGTCATTTCAGCGCTACATGGAAGTTAACACTTGAATTTGATCCCAAAATTTTCAATTTCCTGATAGAAAATGTCCATTTGCAGACCAAGAGAAGACTATTTTTTTTTAATTTACCACTGGAATGACTGGCTCGGTTATCAAGCCAGTCATTCCAGTGGTAAATTTTCAAAAATAATCTCTTGGTCTGCAAATGGACATTTCCCAAGACCACTGGAGAAGTGTTAAAGGGTTAAACAAAACCCAAGATTTTCTTGGCATGCAAATAAATATTCACTGAGCAAAAAATTGAGATTATTAGATCCGGAATGAAGCTTGATCATGTTCCTGTTCTTCTTGTTTCTGTGGACATTTTGTTTCCTTTTACTACACTTCATTCAGTTCTCATCCATATCGCTACAACTTGATAAACCTATTCTAGGGATCAGTATGGAGCCCCATTTCCTATTCACTATCCTGCTTGGTTTTAGTAGTCTTAAATTTTAAGCTCACTACCCCATTATTGACATGATTGATGACAGGATCTTGATAAAACCGGAGAATGGTATTCTATGGTGCAGTTTTGAGATGAGGAATGATCTTAATTTTCGATTCACTTCCCTGTAGGGTATTAGAATAGTGGTCCACCCTTAAATTTTAAAATCGTTACTCCTTTATTGATGAATGGATCTTGATCAGACTTGATGGAGTATTTTATGGTAACTATTTCTTCATTTTCTTCATAACATAGTCAGTCATTAATTCACCTGATGATGCAGTTCAAAAGGGCCCTGTCCTTAAATTTTAATATCTGTTTAGCACAAGTTGTGGAACCTTCTGTATCTTAGCTCATGCAAGCTCTTACTCTAGTCTAACCCTTTAATGGTCAAGTCGGACAAAACCACCCTTTGCAGTGGTCTTGAGGAATGTCCATTTACAGGATAAGACGAGACTATTCTTGAAAATTTACCACTGGAATGCCTGGCTCGTTAACCAAGCCAGTCATTCCAATAGTAAATTTTCAGAAAATATTCCTCTCTTGGCCTGCAAATGGATATTCAATAAGCAAATATTTAGATTTTCTTGACCAAAGTTTACCATTAGAGGGTTAAGCAATCTTGACTAGTTCTAAAGAAGTAGAATTTAGAAACATACGTCTTGTGTGGAATAACATATGTGTGTAACACTACCTGTACATCCTTAACACTGGCAGTGTGTACAAGCTGGCTTGGTACTGGACTGGCTTAAATCTATACGGTACCTGGCACTGGTGGAGAGAAAAGGCGATTATGCGTAAGTATTATATACATGTATATGTTAAGACATTATATTACACTGACCAATACTTGAGAGAGGTTTGAAATCTGTGTACAATGTACATGGAAGAACCAGAACATGATGGCTAGGTACTTGTATCTACTGTCTTGACCATTGACCAGGTATGTGCTACATCACTTGAGTAGCCTCAAGTTGAGCTATAGGGCATACTAGAAGTGGCACACCATGTCCCACCTCAATTTGCCCTATGCACAAGCGACTCACAGTGTTAGTTCTCCAGATCTTTGCGACAAGGTCCTTTAATAGTAACATAAACTGCAAGCACTACCGATAAAACATGTATTTTCACAAGTTATTTTGAATCTAGAATATTTTGAGATACAAAATATGACTCTTGAATCAATAAAAAAAACTTCTAAGTGGTAAAATTCATAGTTAGTATTTAAATCTGTTGGTCCGTCTGTCTGTAAACCCAATAGAGGAATCCAGTTTATCGATCGAGCATATGACGTCATATTCAACTACGTTACATGTAGGGTGAAATCAGAATCGATTACGACATGAATAAGTCCATCATAAAGACTTAATAATCCGTCAAGTTGTATGAATTCTGTAAAATTACTATTTAGTAAACATTCTGTGACCCAGTCAAATTAGTTTCAAAATATTCAACTGGTTGCCTGTACAGTTTTCTGGAAATTGAGATTCAGAGTGTAGGGGTTGATCGATCCCAACATGGACAAATCGTGGGTGGAGCTTAGCTAGAGATGAGGGGAGGGGGGGGGGGGGATAACTAAAACTGTATTCCTCCATTCTTCACATTTTTGACAAAGCTGCAAATGTTTAATGCATATATACCTGATGTATGCACTTATTAGCTTATCAGTACACGGATCAATCAGTGCTGTTATGATGTCATGTCCAGCGGTAGCACAATTTTTTCTCCACATACCTACAATAAGATTGAATAGCATATTTATGCCTCCACCCCCCCCCCCCCCCTACATATAGATAAAAGGGTGGGTGGGTGGGGGGTTGCTATGTAGCATTTGCTTTGTCCGTTCGTACACCCATCCAGTGGGATAACTCTGCTGGAACAACCTTCACCAAACTTGGTTTGGACGTTAGTTTTGAGTTTCCGAAGAAGCGTATCAATTTTTGGGTCAACGGTCAAGGTCACGATGACTTAATTAATCCCGTAATATTGCGTTTCCAGATGAGAACTCAAGTTCTATTGAAGGGATCATTACCAAGTTTGCATAAGAGCTTTTCCTTGGTGGTCCGAAGAACCCTAGATTTTGGGGTCAAATGTCAAGGTCACTGTGGAACAATTAGTGATGTAATATTGAGTTTCCGATGATAATAACTCAAGTTCTATTTGAAGGTATCATTACCAATCTTACGTGGGAGCTTGTCCTTGGTAGTCCAAAGGACCCTGTGGATTTGGGGGGCCAAAGGTCAAGGTCACAGTGACCTATTTAATGACATAATATTGTGTTTCCGGATGATAACTCGAGTTGTTATTACACCACAAAAACATCTATACCGTTCAATCACTACTTGCTAAATCAACTACTCTGCCTTTAGCCACCAGAATAAGATTTTTATACTTGCTCACATGCCTCCATATGCCTATATCACGTAATAACACCCTCGACCAGGCTACTGGTAGAGTACACTCCCAGCATATGGCCTATCAGAGACTGGCACCAGTCTATACACACTCCTCAGTGACACCTGTCACCAGCACATGTACGCGCATGCACAAAGGAGCCCAACTAGGAAACAGATTTACTTTTCCAAATATTTGCGATACACAATAAACTGATTCTCAAATCTTTCCCACGCAGGGTGGTTGAGGCTGGGTCATAGTGATTGAACGGTGAGTATGTTTTATAGTGGTTAATAAAACTACAGACCATCCCACAAGGGATTTCTGTTGGGGGTTGTTATTACACCACAAAAACATCTATACCGTTTAAGACTGATAGATCCAATTGGTTCAAAATGGTAACTTGCCAATACTTGAAGAATTAAGCCTTCTTGGTCTGCAAATGGACATTGCTCAAGAGCGTTAAAGAATATATGCATGTATAATTTGTAATGTGATTTTGTGTTTCAGGTTGCTTTCATACAGTAGCCGCACTGTGCCATGTGCAAGCTCTGATGATCTGATCCTCGACAGTGTCTTGCCCATTGACCGCGATTTAAAATGGTCCTCAGGTTAGCTAAAATAGTACTGTCAAGGCAATATTTCTGCATATATATATATATATATATATATATATATATATATATATATATGGCCTAGGCCATGTGCGCTTTCTTCTGTCTTCTGCGCATTTGAATAAGTGTCCTTAAGAACCACTAGGCTGATTTTGCTTAAATCCTATCTTTTAGAAATATCTAATCATCTTTTTCTCTGAAACGGCTGTACAGTACAATCAACTGCTCTGTTCGAACAGTGCTGGGTGCGCCAGGCCCCAGTCCAGTCTGTGCAGGCAACACTGCATGCGTGAGCAACCTTATACAAAACAGCTGCCATCCATTAGAGTAGCCTGGGTACCCTTGTACAAACAATATTTCAAAGGTACCCCACATTGCAGGACTTGGATACATGCAAAAATATATCTTCTGATTGGTACCCATCTAAACTTCAACTGAGAAACTTCTCGGTTTCCCGAGGGCACCTACTGTAGATACTCAGTGCCCTTGCCTACACACTGTCTGTGTCCCAAGCACTCATGTCCTGGGCACTGACAGCACAAATGGTACCAAGAACTTAGCACAATAAGTGTGTACTGTTGAATGTTTGGAACATAATGGACCTGTCCAAATTGACCAATCCATCATATGACATCATAATCAAATACGTGATGTGTCGGATGACTTCATAATCATGATGTCATGAGTGATTCGATATAGTCCATCTTTAACGCTTAAGAGTCTGACACGTTGTCTGAATTGTATGTCTTTAGCATAAATTTAATAAATATTCTGTTGAATATTTTGAAGCCATAGTTAATAACAGCACCCAGTTAAATTAGTCTCAAAATATTTAACAGCTAATGTGTATAGTTTTCTGGAAATTGATTCGATCAA
Organism: Chaetoderma sp. LZ-2023a; assembly: GCA_034401795.1. Classification (NCBI taxonomy): domain Eukaryota; kingdom Metazoa; phylum Mollusca; class Caudofoveata; order Chaetodermatida; family Chaetodermatidae; genus Chaetoderma; species Chaetoderma sp. LZ-2023a. The sequence continues at coordinate 32,720,729 of CM067374.1, read as the reverse complement.
GATGTGGGTGGAGCTTAGCTAGAGATGGGCGGGCCATAGCTAAAAGTGGAACGGCCCAATGGATTTTAGGACATTGGTTCCTAACACAGCATATGTATAGTAAGAAATAGACAATTAATCAATGTTCAAGATTGGTCAGGAAAATTTGATTATTTTCTCTATTGAATGCTCATTTGCAAGTATGGTGTGGCAGGCTGGATAGGAGAAACAATTTGATTGAAAGTTGTTGCTGCACTTATCCAGCCTACCACGCCATACAAGCCACGATGCAAATATCCACTGGCACGACTGACTTTTATTATCGAGCCAGCCATTCCAGTGATAAATTCGTCTTAATCTGCAAATTAATATTTCTCAACATCGCGTCAGAATCCATTTTAGCCACCTTGACCATTAGTAGGTTAATAATTGATTATACTTACTTTCTGCCAGCGTATACAACAGGTGAGTTTACCTGCTTTACTTTGATGTGTTGATTACAATACAGCGCAGAATTAACTTAACCCTGACCACTCTGATGTCACTATTCTATCTTTTACTGTGTCGATAGCAGAGAAACTGGCGTACATTTTTCAACAATTTTGGTGGATGATGTTGCTGTTGAAAATTTGTTTAAAAATGAACACCTGTTCATCTTTTACTTTAACTTCAAGATTTTAAATCTTGACATCAGAGTGGTAATGGTTAACATGCTTCCAAAACAAGATAAAATATACTTTTGAAAATTTTTGCCTAAGACAGCGCTGCCTTGCAAAATATTCAACGGAACAGTTTTTTCATCGTGTTCAAAATTGTACGAACTAACATGTTTCTGTTGTTGTTTTGGAGACATGATAACTTGTTTATGAGCTGCACTGTAATGTGTCACTGATGATGGGTGAAAGATGTATGCAATGGTGAAGGTGTTTGTGGTACAAGTATCTTAATATTATCACTTGAAAATGATGTTTTATGTCATTGTATGCGTATCAATACATTGATTTTTCTACCCCTGCAAAAGTAATCACTTTGTCTCTGTGTTTGAACTGTGTTCATCCGCAATTTTATTCCAGTAACTGTATATACATGACATTGTTTGAAGACTCGCATAAATTCAGCAACTTAGCATATATGTGAATACATCATAGCCTAAAGGGCGGCATATATTAGAAGTATGTCAGCATGCCCTAATTTTTATAATGTATTGAACATCATAGAAAATTCTTGTTCAGAGGGTACAGGTAGATTCAAGAGTTATTCACATGCAGTAGCTATACTTAGTGCATGCATGAAAGTGTAAGCTACAGTATACCAAAAGGAGGTCGGTGTGACCTAGTTTTCACCATTCGCTAAATAAACATCATAGACAAATTTTGGTTGGACTGTTGTGTCATATGTTTTTCATTTACATGTACTTTATCCAACCATGCATTTTGTATGAATGCATAGTTTTTGTAGTTCGAAGAACGTCAAATAGTATATTGTCCACGCTGAATTCTCAGCACTATTGTCATCAGGGAAACATTTTTGGCTAAAGGTGTCACATGGTGTATTAAGAGTGCTGCACCTTCATTGGTCATGCAATACAAAACAAGAGCAAGATTGCAGACCTTCACACTCACAGGTTTTCACATTGTAAAATGGTTTAGGATTTTCCTGATTTCTTTTACGATCTTCTGAGATTTTTCTTTCAGATCATGTCCAACATGGTGGAATCCTAAGGTATGGTCAGACCCTTTCTTGTGTTAAAATCTGAGCAAAATCGTACGAGTAGTTTCCGAGATATTGATTGATCAAGAATTTGAGTTGATCTGGATCCAGCTTCTTTTATCCTGATAACGGGCCTACGTCTGGAAAACCACTTGTATGGCGAGTTCCTACATTGCGTTATCCCAAATCAGATCAGTAATTTTTTAGATACAGCTCCAGACAGGCGGTGATAGACAGACCTGATTGTAATACCCTCTTCTCTTATGGGGTGAGGGTAATAAGTTGGAGCGGGTGAGGGAGGTGTATCCTCTGTAATTCAGATCACTTGTCCTAAAGTTATCATTCACTTTAGTATCCACTGCTTATTGTTGACCACAAAAGCCTGATACATCTCATTGTCCAGATCATGTGTGGATGTTCTAAGCACTGGTCTGTGTTATTGGGTGGCTTCGGTTATTTAACTCTTTAATGGCTAAATTTGGTAAAAAAATATCAAAATATTTGCATAAAGCATACCAATTTACAGGCGAAAAGAGGAGTATTTTTGAAAATGTACTGCTAAATGACTGGTTCAGTTATTGAGCCAGTCACTCCGGTGATAAATTTCCAAAAATAGTATTGTCTTAGCCTGCAAATGGACATGCCTTAGTCCCACTACAGAAGCTGGTTTTGACTTCGCTATGAAAGGGTTAATCTCTATTGTCTTGAATACCTTGTGTCTGTAGCCATACTCTTGTATTGTTGGGTGTGTGTGTGTGTGTTCATCTCAATGTAGAGCTGTATGTGAACAATAATTTGTTCTTTAACCTTTTAGCCCTCAAACATGTCATATTTGTTCAAGAAAATTTCAATTTTCTCATGGAAAATGTCCATTTGCAGACCAAGAGAAGATTACTTTTGATAAATTGTCAAAAATAGTCTCCTGTTCTAGAAATGAACAGTTCTGAGGACCATTGCAGAAGATGTCTTTAGCGAGTTTAACTGTTAACCCTTTAACACTTATATCAGCCAAAAATGGCTTCTCCATTGGTCTTTAGAAATGCCAATACTATTTTTGAAAATTTACCACTGGAATGACTGGATCGATAACCGAGCCAATCATTCCAGTGCTAAATTTTCAAAAATAGTCTTCTCTTGGTCTGCAAATTGACATTTTCTTTGAAAAAAATTGAAATTTTCTTGAACAAATTCAAGGCTTAAAGGGTGGAAGAGTTAAGTCCATGCTTGTGATGTCATGTTACTGGTAGGCACATTACATCAGTAAGTCAATATCTACCGTCAAGGCTGAGTTTCAAAATCACTGCTGCCCTGGAATTTGTAAACACCTTTTTCAATTCCCCCTGAGACTTTCGCTTCCATTATTATACATGTATGTGTGTACGGTAAACAACTATGAGCTGGTCAACCCAGCCAAAGTCATGAACCACTGTTTATTGTCTCGCCTAGGCTTGCACGATATTGTCCTAGGCTGTATCGCGATATATCGTGGTGAAAAAATCGCGATATTTCGATATCGTACAGCCTATTTTAATGTATATGAATTCACGGGGTGAATTGGTCATGGGTTGAGTTGGACTGCATGGTGTGGCTTATGTAGCCATATCGGTTTTCATATCAGATTTAGCCGGATGACTTCTAATTGGTAAATTTCAACAAAAACTTGAAATCCAGTCGCCAAGGTGCTTAAACTAAGACCGATCGTTAATAGCACGAAAATAGAACACAATTAATAATTTCTTGTCGCCTTACCCCTTGGCTTAATGTATACCATATCCATCATTGCGGGAGTGAAATTATTATATTGGACAACCTAAATATTGTGTACTCTGTTAAAATCATCGTTTATTACATGAAAATGAATCCTAAAATTTGCCATTTCATCTTGTCTTTGTGAAAATATACAAATCACGTGATATTAGGAATGTACTTTAGATCCATAGACATCTAATGTTTAGACCTGCTCTGCATTTACCGAGTACCCGGGTAAAAATAATAGTTAGCCTTCAGAAACATCTCGGATAGTTCACCTTGCTTGCTAAAGCGTGTATATCATCTCATTTAGCTATCACATTTGTGAATGCACCACCCTCGCCTCCAAAACCAGGAGAGCGAGAAATATCACGTGATTTATATATTTCACTAATAATAGTTAGCCTTCAGAAATGTTTAAGATAGTTCGCTATGCTTGCTAAAGCGTGTATACCATCTCATTTAGCTATCACATTTGTGAACGCACCACCTCTCGCCTCCAAAAACAGGAGAGCAAGCAATATCATGTAATTTATTTATTCCCGCGACGCCATTTAATGTCAAATTTTGGATTAATTTTGATTTTATAAACCATGCTTATTACAAGGCATGCAATATTTATACCTTCCCACATAATAATTTCACTCCCGTGATCATGGTTTTGAGGTATACAGTAAGGCGGCAAGAAATTATACCGGTAAATTGCGTTGAATTTTCGTATTAATGTCAGTCTTTGAAAGCAATTTTAGAGAATGAACTTCAACTTTTTTTACCTATTCCTAGTATAATCCCACCCCTTTCTCAGAGATGTTGGTTTGGAAATAAATTGAACAGCTTGCTGTAATAGACAGAACACGGCATGACCGTAAAATTTTGGCGATATTTCGATTTTTTTCAAAATCGCATCGTAAAAAATCGTGGCTGAAAAAAAATCGCGATTTTCGATAATATCAAATAATCGTGCAAGCCTAGTCTCGCCTGCAAATCATGAAGCGAGATATAGGTATCACTTTTATGTCAGCGACGGTGGCACCAACGTTAAGATTTTGCGTTTAACAAATCATTTACATTTATATTTCAGAATTGCTTCATACTACCTGAACTAACCTTGGACACATGCTTCCCTATGCCGTAAAGAAGATGTGTGCTGATAGTGAGGTCCTTAGGTCATGGGTCATGGTCATTCTGACATTTCTATTTGACCTCTGCTTTTTATACCCCTTCAAAGAAAATGCGGGCAGGCGGCAGAGTGGTTTCCGCACTGCTACTGTTTATCGCATCGCTTTGAAACTTTATAAGATCATTGGACTTGGTCTGAGGAAGAAACCTATCGAAATCGACGATGATCCTACATCCAATCTTAAATGTTGGTTTCCATGCGATAACTCCATTTCTGTTTAGCGGATCACTTGGAACCTTCATAGGATGACTGGACTAGGTCTAAGGAAGAAACTTATCCAAATTTATGTCATCTGAAATCCAATATGACTGCCAGCCATTGGCCGCCATCTTGAATATTGCTTTCCGTATGATAACTCCATAACCATTTAGTGGATCGCTTTGAAACTTCATAGGATGACTGGTTTATGTCTGAGGAAGAAATCACTATTTTCTGATAGCTCTCATTCATTGGTTTGTCATCATGGTGGCCCCGGTATTATGCGCCGTTTGCAAAACTGTTGTTCAACGTTAAGTTGTTGCGTTTAGCAAATTATTTACATTTATATTTCAGAATTACTTCATACTACCAGAACTAAACTTGGATACATGCTTCCCTATGCCATAAGGAAGATGTGTGTCGATAGTGAGGTCACTAGGTCAACGGTCAAGGTCATTCTGATATTGCTATTTGACCTCTGCTCGCTAATCCTATTGGAAGTTTGGAACTAGCCTTGGATACATGGTTAGCTATAATGTTAGGAAGCAGCGTGATAACATTGAGGTCACAAGGTCAAGGATTCTGTGACAAACAGGAGACAGACGAGACATTTAATCCTGCAGAATTATTGTTTTAATATCAGCCATTCCCCTAATGAATTTTGAAAAATAATTTCTTGGTCTGCAAATTGACAATTTTTTAGAAGAAAATTTAAATATTTTTAACAGATTTGCGGATTATAGAGTTAAGTACATGCATGTGATGTCAATTTCAAAATCACTGCTGCCCTGAAATTTGTACACACCTCCATGACCCTGAGGGTTCTGCTTTTATTATTATATGTGTACAGGAAATAGCAATATAGGGGTCAAACCATTCAATGTCATGAATTTCTGTTTACTTTAACACTTTAGCACTCAAGGCAGCCATAAACGACTTATGCAGTGGTCTGGACAAATGTCCTTTCACTGACCGAGAGATTATTTTTGAAAATTTACCGCTGCAATGACTGGCTCAATAGCCAGTCATTCCAGTGGTAAATTTTCACAAATAATCTGTTGGTCGGCAAATTGACATTTGCTTGAAAATATTTGAGGTTTAAGCCTTACCACTCTGATGCCAATATTCTATCTTTTACTGTGTCAATATCAACATCATCTCCCACCAAATTTATTGAAAAATGAACACCAGTTCATCTTTTAATTTAATTTGAAAATTTTAAATTTTGACACGAGTGTTAAAGGTTAAAGCGTTAATGGATCTGCAAGAAAAAATACCTCAGTTGTTACTACATTACAACCTCGCTCCTTGCATTACTATTGCTCTTTCCTTCTTTGAAGGGAAGCGTAGTAGGATGAATCCTTTACAGCCAATGTTTGCTGGGTATTGTGGTTACAGAGTGACTGAAGGCTTCTTCAGGAATCTCCATACTCTCTCTAATGATGAGATCCAAAGTAATTCGCTTGAATGCTATATCACAGAATGAGGCAAGAAGAGGGTTAATCCAATACCCAGTGCCACTGAGTAGGTCATTAAACACAATGACGACCTCATTGGCTGATAGTTATCACTTGACCTTGTTGATACCAACCAAGACTTCATTCCTTTTCCTATTTTGAAGTGGAAAGGTGTTTAAAAATTTCAAAGCCATTAAAAGTTATATTTAGCTTTTGGATTTGCTGTGGATAAGAAAGAAAAGACAAGAGAACATTTAAGAATGTCGGACAAGCACAGAAAACTACCCAAGATAAGTGGTTGTAGGTCTTGGTGACTTAGTAATGATTTGTAAGATCATTTTTAATTTCGTGATAGGTGTTACCAGTTTTGGTTCTTGTGCCCAGAGTGTATATAGACTATGCTATGTCAACGTTAGACCCAAGTTTGTTCAAGCCAACCTTTTTGGCCTATTTGCTTGGCAGCCATCTTGGATGACATAGTTTTCTCGAAAACGACTTCTCCCGAACCGCTGAAGGTATAGAGCTGAAATTTGGTAAATATGCTTAGGGACCAAGGGCCATTCAAATTTGTTCAAAGGAAGTTCGTACTTTAAAAAAGCATGGCCGTCATCAACCAATTAAAATTTAGTGTTTGTTGGTCATGTTGGCTTTTTTGTATTTGATATATTTTGATGGAGAAAATTGGTGTATATATGCTTATCAGGGTGGCGAGTTGAAACATGCCAATTTCGAGCATGTCGGATAAAAGGTTTGGCTGCCATCTTGGTTTGTTTTCCCACCATAGGCTCAAATAGTAAAGCAATGGGCCCATAGTAAAGCAATGGGGAATTCCTTAAACGACTTCTTCTGAAAAACCACTGGACCAATTTGAACTACAGTTGGCAGGAAGCATCACTAGGGCATAGAGATGTAAGTTTGTTCAAACGAAGCAGATCGGTAAAAATCCAATATGGTTGATTTTTCGAAACACTTAAAAAAATCTCAGAAACCGCTGGAGAAATTGATTCAAAACTCATAACACATCATCTAAGGCAGTAGTTGATCAGAGTTTCTTCAAGAGAACCTGATTGCCTGATGGCCATCTTTTTCCAGTGGTGATTTCGTTCAAACAAATTCTATTGTTTGGTTTTCACAGTGCCAATGATTCCAGGTGAGCAATACAGGCCCCTTGGGCCTCTAGTTCAAGGCTATTTTCTTATTTTTGGCTAAAACATTTTATTTAGAGTCATGTTCTTTTCCACCATCGCGGGATTGGTGATTTTTTGCTCGAAATTTATCCTTTTCATTCCCTTCTTATCTACTTCCGGTAGCTGTCAGATTGTCATCATCGTTCCTGTCACTTTTTATATAGGTCATTGACAATTCGCCCCGTATATATTTTGTTCCCTTTTTGTTTACATGTGTATCTTTGGATATGATATAGATCTTAAATATAGATCAGTATTATTTTAGCTAATTCTATCTTGCTGTAGCTGGACTCTCACCCCTCCCATAGGTTTACTATGGGATTTATATTTGCCACTAAATCTGGTTAAAACACTAAATAAATTTATCTATAATGTTTCAATGTCTACAACTTTTAATAAGTAACGCAATACTTCTATGATGGTTTTTTCTCCCTATGCGAAGTAAGTGGTAAAGATTAAATAGTAGAAATAAATGCAAGTTACATCTCTCATTAGGGGGTAAGAATAAGGCTATAGCTCTTATAACTCAGAAACATCGCCTTTCACTCGATTTCAGGAAACATTTCTTTCCAATAGTATAAATCGATGCTTGGACATCTCTATCTGATCTCATTGTAACATCCAAAATTATTTAAACAGACTCATGAACAGTTTGGACTAATACTGAGATAATTCAAGAAATATCTTAACTATAAAACATCCTAACTATTATCAGCCTAGCCCTAGCCTTTTTAGCCTTTATTCTTCATTTATATCTTTCTTTATTCAGATATTAGGTATCATATAAGTATATCTTCCGTTGGTAGGCTTCTTATCCCCCTTGTTATTAGGTCTTCTTGATTTATTTTTTATCTAGTCCTTGGGGATCCCATGTTACGCGGTTTATCAATTCTTATCCTCTCTGACAACTTCACAGTAGTCCAGTTCATCAATCACTGGGGAGAGATCAGGTCAGTGTCTCTTTTCTAAGAGTCCTTGATAATGTTTCACTGGTGCAGAGCCCGCAACATTTTATTTTGTATTCAGGATCGATTTATAAGCATCCTTAATGGTGGTCTTTCCATATTTTGTCTTATTTGTTGCAAAGATTGTTTTTTATACAATGGTATCATATTATGGAAAGGTTCCTCTGGTCTGTGCATCTTGTGAGTTTGAGATTTTCTAATATCCAAGTTTGTTCTGGAGGTGGATTGCTTACAATTCTTTCTGTAGTTATAGATTTCTCCTTACCAATGCTCTCAATTTTACAGGTTCCTCTGGTATGTGCATCTTGTGAGTTTGAGATTTTCTAATATCCAAGTTTGTTCTGGAGGTGGATTGCTTACAATTCTTTCTGTAGTTATAGATTTCTCCTTACCAATGCTCTCAATTTTACCTTCTATCCTTGGAGGGAGTCGGTTATCCCTCTTCTAGGTCCATTGGGTTTCTTCGATTTTGCTCAGTGTTAATACGTTTTCTCATGGTCATTACCCTCTCTGTCGGAGAACACACCCTCTCTTTTTTCACTTATTCCTCATTGGATCACAGCTCCTCCATTACCAGTGACTCTTCAGGCATGAGATTCAGATTCCTCAGAACGCTGACCATTCATATTGGCTTCCAATGGTTCGGTCCAGTCTTTAATTCTTTCTTTCCATGTAGGCTTATGGACCTTTCTTTAGTCCTGAAAACCTCTTTATTTCTAGTAGCTTTTCACCCTTCCTTTCGAAACTTCTCTTCGTATCACATCCCTTGACCTAGTATGGCAGTTCCACTTCCTGATTGTCAGCCTCATTTTTTCCCCCTTTCGTGTTCACCCTTATCTTTCTTCATGTCTGCTTGTCTTAACTTTTACCCCTTTTTCAGTTCAGGTCTACTTAGACGATTAACTCTTCAAGGATTAATTCCCTATGTCTTTGTTCTCGGATGTCTCAGTAGCTATCTGAATATGTCTTCATCTAGACTGTATTGTCAACAGGGGAAACATCATCTATCTCCAAATCAGATGTTCACTCACTTAGGGATCGTTTTTGATCTTGTCCAAAGGAAGCTTTTTTCATTCCATCACCATTGTTAATGTATCTTCTATCCAGTGTTTTCAGTGTGGGCCAGTTCATTTCGGCCAGCTCTTTCTTCATATGCCCTGATGGTGTCGGTGAAAAAGGGGCTTTTTGGGCCTATTCCAGGAGAAGGCCTTTCAAATTTTCCTCGTGTTCCTTGGGATCTATTATCTGGACTCTCTAGTTCCTTGTTTCCTCATTATATTACATCTTATGAGTCTCAGTTTTGGAAGGACATCCAATCTCCAATTCATTCCCCTTTCCTCAGGTTATTTGTTTACACAAACTCATCACTGTGGCACATTACATCTCTTCAAGCCATATTTTCTCAGACTCATCCTCAGTAGCTATCTGAATATGTCTTCATTTAGGCTGGATTGTCAACAGGGGAAATATCATCTACATGTATCTCCAAATCAGATATTCACTCACTTAGGGATCCTTTTCGATCTTGTCCAAAGGAAGTTTTTTCATTCCCTCACCATTGCTACGGCCCTTGTGTCTTCTATCCAGTGTTTTCAGTGTGGGCCAGTTCATTTCGGCCAGGTCTTCTTCATATTATAGCCCTGATGGTGTCGGTGGAAAAGATGCTTTTTGGGCCTATTTCAGGAGAAGGCCTTTCAGTTTTTCCTCATGTTCCTTGTGATCTATTATCTGGGCCCTCTAGTTCCTTGTTTCCTCATTAAATTCCACCTTATGAGTTATGCAAAGACATCCAATCTCTACTACTAGGTGGTCCAATTCATTCCCCTTTCCTCAGGTTATTTGTTTACACAAACTCATCACTGTGACACATTCCATCTCCTCAAGTCATCTTCTCGGACTCATCCCTGGAAGGATGGGAATCAATCTGGGATTCCAGGAACATTTCAGGCACTTGGTCCTCTCTGGAAGCCTCTTACCATGTCAACCTTTTTGAGTTGTGATCTGTTTTTCCATGCCCTATTCCTTTAGAATCCCATGATACACGGTTTATCAATTCTTATCCGCTCGGACAACTTCACAGTAGTCTAGTTCATCAATCATCGTGGAGGGATCAGGTCTGTGTTTCTCTTCCAAGAGTCCTTAATAATGCTTCACTGGTGCAGAGCCGGCAGCATTTCTCTCCATGCAGCCCACGCCCCAGGCAAGTTAAAATTTCTGGCCAACCAATTATCTCGTCCTTTCGGGATCCCAGAAACGGAATAGGATTTAAGAGGCTGTAGTCAAGTCAATTTTTCTTCAGTTTGGTTGTCCTCACATAGATCTCTTGACTACTCTCAAGAACCGAAAGATATCCATCTTCATATCTCCATTTGTGGAAGAGATGGTCCTTTCAGTCGACTCTCCAGCCCAATCTTGGGACATCATGTTCGCTTATGCTTTTCCCCCATCAATTCTCATTCCCCTGGTCCTGAGAAAGATCCGGCTACATCTTTGTATGGTCCTGTTGTTAGCTCCATTTTGGCCGACAAAGTCTTGGTTTCCGGGTCTCCTGGACATTCTTCTAGATCTCCCTTTTCTATTACCTGTTTCCAACAATCTCTTGTCCCAGAACAGAGGCAAGATTCTCCATCAGAACGCAGTAATCTCTCGCATTTCAGCCTGGAAGGGGTTGAGTTGCCCCCTCCTTTGTCATTCTTTCAGTCAGATCTCAAGAACTTTTGAAACTATCAGAGCTTCCACTCGAAACATTTATAAGGCTCGATATGAGTTTTTTAAGAAATGGTATTCAGCCCATGCTATCTTGCCCTCTGAGGCCTCTGTGATTCAGGTCACAGATTTTTTTGTTTACCTTTTTGATCAGTAAAAGCTCTCAGTTAGCACTGTTAGATCATATCGGTTTGGTCTGAACTCTTACGTCAAATGCCTTCTTGACCCTTCGGTCCATGTGCAAAATCATTTCATGATCTCATTAAAGGTATGGGTAATTCTCATTGGTTTAACCCATTATAATTCATAAACTCTCTTCCTTATCGTCAGATGATTCTGGTGCCCTGTTAGGGCTCTTAATGTTTACAAACTTCATACTGCCTCCAAATGATCTGACAATAGACATCTTTGGGTTACAGTTGCAGAAGGCGTTGATCGTCCTGCCTCTTTACTACTATTTCACGTTGGATCATTGATCCCATGAAAATTTGCCATGAATTATCTTCTCTGTCTTCTTAGGGTCGTTTGATGACCCACTTTTCTTCTCCTTCATTCTTCTGTATCCTTTCTATTAGAGTTACTTTTGATAGTGATTCTGAGGAATTTCTGTCATTTGTAGTATCTTTCTCTACTTGTTATTACTAACTTTGTACTCATTCTTTCTATTTTTTGCATCAATTTTGCTCAAAAATTTGCCTCCCTCTGGGATTTGTTCAATATTGAAATCTGTATTTGAGCAGTAGTAATGCAAGCAGGTACATGTAGGTTGTAATGTCGTAACAATGACCAGACGACCCTTTGCCCTGTAGGTGGGGCTTAGAATACACCTTCCGTATCCTCTGCGTGTCGTAAGAGGCGACTAAAGGAGGGTGAGGTAACCCTGACAGAAACCTCGAGTGCTGAAGCCGGAGGTTCCAGGCTGCACGGCGCACTCTAATAAACCATGGATCCACGCACTTAACTCTTATGATCATGTCGATAGTCACTTACAGGACTGGTGGTATGATCAGCGAACGAAAAGAAGAAGAAGAACCAGACGACCCAAAGGGTCTGATCTTATGTTTTATTAATTACATATACCTACCTCCTTGCATTACGGCCCAACTCAAGCCTCTCCTGTATTCTTCAGCCTTTATATTATACCCAGATATGTCAGAATTCTATATATTTGGGTATTTCTGAAAGAAGTTTCCCGTCATATAATATAGAAAAATTAGGTTAATTATTAATTTCAGCTTTAGTCATATTCAGAGTCAAGTTGTGATAGGATCATCTGCCTCTTCATGGATCTGCCTCAAGCTGGATTATATGACTGGATTCGTCAAAGGAATGAAGTCTTGGTTGCTATCAACAAGGTCATCTGATAGCTATCAGCCAATGAGGTTGTCATTGTGCTTAATGACCTACTCAGTGGCACTGGGTATTGGATTAACCCTCTTCTTGCCTCATTCTGAGATATAGCATTCAAGCGAATTATTATGGATCTCATCATTAGAGAGAGTATGGAGATATCTGAAGGAGCCTCCAGTCACTCTGTAACCACAATACCCAGCAAACATTGGCTGTAAAAAATTCATCCTACTACGCTTCCATTCAAAAAAGGAAAGAGCAATAGTAATGCAAGGAGGTAGGTATATGTAATTAGTAAAACATAAGACCAGACCATTCGGGTCTGGTCGATTTGACACAAATCTTGAATACTTACAGAAAGGTGGTGTGGATAAGATTATCATCAGCATTTGTATGACCTTGAGAGAATAAATTGAAAGCAGGAATTATGAGCAATGTCATGCTTAAGAGTATCATTATCAAATATTACTAATAGTTAAACTTTGTAAATCTTTAACAGTTTAATGATTATCTAAAATTACCTGTGTACTACTTGGTCTTGCAGGCTAAGAAAAGACGATTTTGGTAATTAGCCACTGGAATTGTTGGCTCAAGAACAAAAAGGATGTTGCATTTCGGTGTAATGAACTCAATACTAATAAGAAATAGAAATATCCAGTTTTGCAGTACAGGGTGGTGTTGGTGTTGTAGGTTTAACTTAGTGCATGGACCCAGGCCATACATTGTTGTTCCAGAAGGAACTAGTTTGAAACAAAAGAAGACTAATATAATCAGATTAAAATAATGTTGCTTGCAATGGTTGTTCAGTGTTGCTAGCCTAATGTTCTGTTGCAGGGTGTGTGTGTCTGTTGTATAGTGGTGAGGAGGGGTGAACTTTATTGAGGGAATGGTTGGGATCAGTCAGTAAACAAAAGTCTAGAATTGAAACCAATGCAAAAAGAAATTAAAATGTTAAAAGATGATGGAACGAAAGCGATATAAGGAATAAAATAAAATTGAATAAAAAGGCATGTGATTAAATAAACAAGATACGTGGAAAATGAAACTGAGAATCTAGTGTATGTAGACAAAAGATCCTGTTTTGAACTAAAAATATAACATGTTGCTGTAAGAAATAATAGTGTATGCATGGTGTTGCTGTACTGGAGAGGGCATCATAAATGGCACTCTGTGGTCATGAGGTGGAGGCATGAAGTTAAGAAGATATTTTCAACATACATATATGTTAAATATACTGTGAAATAAGTAACTTTGAGCGTTGATGAATTCTGGGAGTTACATTCGTCAGAATCACAAAAACAGGTTACACAAATTTCAATGTGAAATAACAGTGAATATAACACAAAAACACCTGAGACATGGCAGTTGCTTCATTTCCCGAATGTTTTTCAGCCATTTTGAACACTTCCTTTAAAACTGATCGTTAATAATGTTATGCATGACATTCTATTAATGACGTCACATAGACAAATGTTACCATGACTACTTGATTATTAAGTCATTTTGTTCTTGCTTTTAGTGATGTCACAAATGCACAAAGATCAGATTTCTAGATGAAACATAAAAAAATGTCACTAAAACACTCCAATTTTCTCTATATGATGTCACATAGACTTAAAATATACACTGTAGATTCACATGGACTACCAGGAACAATTTAACGACGACAAACAGACTAAAAGCCTATTAAAACGTTTTTATATATTCCTAATACACCTCTGGGATATTCTTCATCTTCATCCTATGACGTCCTTGAGTACTCCTTTGGTATTGAATATCCAATCTCGCGTTACATGATTCACAATTTTACACTTATTTTGCAGCGCAATACATGTTTATCTACTATTTAGGCATTCTCTACCCATGCCTGCCCTCGTTCATGTATTTTGCATTTCAGCTTGTGCCCTACCTGAGGCACAATGGGAAGATAATATATACCCACCTTGACCTATTATCATCCAGTAGTGTACTACCCACTCATGCCACGAGTAGTAGATAAATTAAGGCTGCTAGAACAGAAGACTGTCAGAACAGAGAATCCTGTCAGAACAGAGATGTGATAACGTTGCAGCAACTCGTCCGAACACTCATTTGGAGACACATCCTTAGTGGTATACCGATCACTTGTGATCAACCACACATTACATACAGAACAGGCATGATAATGTTGCAGCAAACAAAAAAATAAAACTAAAAAAAAAAGTTTTAAATAAAATCCCAATGTCCGGGAGAACCCCGCATTATCGCCGGCTGACCGGCCCCTCTCTCTTCTCTCTTTTCCTGCGGGGATTTTTATGTGGTTCCCGTTGCTCCAGTTTCTGTCATTGTACCCCTACACTAGTGCATACCTTTTTTTTTCCTGAAACCAGTACATCTAGCTGTCTTTTGAGAGATTTGAACCATGGTTTATTTCGGCGCCGTTATGAATTGAGCCAACAGGGAACCGATAACTAGCTCACAAATAATGACATTTATGTTTTATGAATTGTGCAATAATAGCAAACAGATCAATCGGACCTATAACGCACTGATAACTACATTTTGAAATTATTGACAACAGTCTACAGCAGTCTATAATATGGATAAATGTATGCTTACTGGCGTTACTGATGGCAATCTGTAGGCATATATTCTCTCTGCTCTGTGAAACCGGTGCGAATTCGTGTAATATTACTCCCAATCACATAAATTACACACACTACAGTTTTTACCAAATTAATACTATCCTCATAAAACACCTACAAAAGATATAGAACTAGACAAGGATATTAAAGCAGAGTACAGATTTTTTTTTCCCTAACAGGATATTAATTTCAATTTCGTATCATAGATAACGCATAACAGGTTACCAGCTAAATGTAGATAGTTTTTGTTCAATGCATGTGTGGTCGAGATGGCTAATGTGTTTTCATTATATGTTGAATTACACTTTAAAATCTCTGGTTCAAATCTCGCTATATATTTAAATGTAAAAAGGTATTGCAAGATAGTAGAGCACGCTGGACAGGCCTTAGTAAATATAAAAAAGTATTGCCAGATAGTAGAGCATGCTGGACAGGCCTTCGTAAATGTAAAAATGTATTGCCAGATAGTAGAGCATGTTGGACAGGGGCTGGCCCCCACCCCCAGGCTGGCCCCACCAGCATGTGATACCATCATATTCCCCATATTAAAGAAACGCAACTGGATGGGTACACACATCTGTTATGGACATTGATGAAGTTCTTCCGAATTTGGCGAGATTGTTGCAGCAGGGGCTTATGAGCCATACCACTTATGCCGAGAACCTGGCATGTCTCCATCCCGAGAAGCCAACCCCAGCCCCGCGCAGGAAGGTACCAACCACTCCCGAGAAGCCAACCCCAGCTCTCCTTTCTGAGAAGCCTTTCCCACCCAGAGCTAGAAACCCCATCCATTGAGGAGATCAACAGGCTTCTTGATGATATATTGCAGGAAATGAGGGACACCCCCCCCCCCCAGGATTTGTGAAGGTCCCACATGCAATCTAGAACTATCTGCAGGGATGGGAACTTCCTGGACAACAGCTTTCCTGAATAAAAACCTGGACAAGATCGAGAGGAAGTTGGTGGAGGAGGTCATCAACCTGAAGGGGGGGGAAGTTCTGCCTTGCTCTCAAGATCACCCTCCACAAGGAGAAGAATGACGGGACAGCGGTCACCACAGATCCCCTGTTCTGGTCTAAGCAGCATGCCATCCTGAAGGCAAGCGATATTAACGAGGCTGTGAAGGAGGCCAAAGCCAAGGTGCTGCAAGGCCTTGAGAACTACACCCACGAGGGGTCTGGCTTGGCAGTCGACCAGGTTGATGCATTGTACCTCAACATCGCCAGATATCAACCACTATGTGGTGGGTCCTACATCGATCTCCCCGCTTCGATTAGGCGAAAACATGCCGTGGTTAATGTCCAGAACAAAGATGATGACCACTGTCTTCGCTAGGTTCTCTTGGCTGCTGCATATCCTGCAGACAGTAATCCCCAGCGGACATCAAAGTATTTATGGCACTGGGACACCTTTGACTTCAGCGGTGTAGACTCTCCAACCCCTCTCCATCAGCTTAAGCATGTTGAGCAGCAGAATGGCCTGGCCAGTAATGTATTCGGGCATGACAAGGGTGTCTACCCACTGCATCTGACTGAGGCTGATCCCGTCATTCCAAGGACAAATCTCTGCTTAACGAGAAGTGGGCAAACAATACTATACCTGGATTAAGGACCTGAATCGTCTGCTCTATGATCAGAGTCGGTATAAAGGGAGAAAGCACTTCTGCAAGCGGTGTCTCCACTGTTATTCTCGCGAAGACCTCATCAAGCACAAACTGAAGTGCTGCGGCATCAGTGACGGACGAATGCGCATAAGAATGCCTACAGAGGGGGGCCACTCATCATCTATGCCGACTTTGGACTTTGAAGCCCTAACAACCAAGATTGAGGGGCCAGAGGCGAATCCGGCTCAAGGCAGCACACAGAAAATACAACACCATGAGATCGCTGTGACGGTGTCAGTGAACCACCAGTGCTATATTGAGGAGAAGATGCAGCTAAGCACTTCCTTGATCCTTTGGCACAGGAAGAGAAGATATCGGCTGTGGTCGCCCACCCTAGGCCGATGGAGATGACTAGAGAGGACTGGCGAGCTCATAAAACCGCGGTCAGTTGCCATGTGTGCGACGAGACCATTAGATGGGGAAAGTGTCAGAGATCACTGCCACATCACTGGTCTCTACCGGGGAGCAGCACACAATGTGTGTAATCTAAAGCTGCGCCTCAACCCTAGGACCACCACCATCCCGGTCGTATTCCACAACCTGCGTGGGTATGATTCTCAGCTCATCATGCATGCCATCTCCCAAACAGAGGAACAGATCAACTGCATCCCCAACAATATGAGGAAGGTGTTTGAGTGGGTGGAGGACATTGATGTCAAAGAAATTACACAACATCCCAATGATGATGAAAAGGGCAACATCCTAGCGATTGACCTTGAGTACCCACAAGAGCTGCATTACATGCACAATGCCTACCCGCTGGCGCTTGAATGGATGAAGGTGAAGGGAGAGTGCCTGTCAGAGTATCAGTGTGCATTGGGCAAGTCGATAGCAGAGATGGCAGCAGAAGAACTGGAGCCTAACCTGTACGTTCTCCACTACCGCAGCCTGAAGCTCTACCTCAGCCTCAGTATGAGATTTAAGAAGGTGCACATCAGCCTGGGTATGAGGTTGAAGAAGGTGCACAGGGTTCTACACTTCAATCAGTCACCGTGGATGGAGTCTTACATCCAACTCAACACAGAGCTCCATAAGAAGGCCAACAGCGACTTTGAGAAGGATCTCTACAAGCTGATGAATAACGCTGTCTTCGGTAAGACCATGGAGAACTTGCACAATGATGAGGATTTAGCTGCTCTCCACATGTACAAGATGAGCCTGCTGCTGAACCTCCCTGTCTATGTGGAAATGTCCATCCTGGACCTCTCGAAGTACCTCATGTATGACTTCTACTACAACCAGCTGAAGCAACTATATGGTGCCAACTGTGTGCTCCTGTACACTGACACAGACAGCTTCTTGTTGGAGATTCAGACTGAGAATGTCTATGCTGATATGGCTGTGAGGAGCGACCTATGACACAAGCGACTACCCAGTACTGCCAACAAGAAGTGTGCTGGGGTGCTAATCTAGGAGTTTATTGGCCTGCGCCCGAAGATGTACTACATCAAGTGGTCGGATGAACAGGAAGTCAAGAAGGCAAAGGGTGTGCGCAGGGCTGTGGCTAGACAGATTCGCCATGAGCAGTACAAGGAATGCCTCTTTGAGTGAAAGGTCATCATGGTATGAACATGCTGCAAAGTGAGGGTCACTACCTCTACGGTGTCCACCAGACCAAAACAAGCCTCAGCCCCTTAGACACAAACCGATGGATCGTTCCCAATGGTATTCACACCCTGGCTTATGGTCACAAGGATGCCATCACTCCAATGGATGCTTTCATCGAAGAGCTGCTGGTATGAGCATCATGTGACCTGTTCAACCGACATTCAGTTGAGGATGTCTACTCTCCGGGGTGGAGGTAGCTGGGCGTCTGTAGGGATAAGCTGGAGCTCCTCTTGTATACACATCTGCCTAGGAATGCTCTCCGACCGTGCCAGGTAGTACAGCGTAGGCTGTCCAGCCGTCTCCACATACCTGTCAATCTTGTGTACATCTATCGACCAGTTGGGGTCAGTTGCTGCCTACATCCACCCTCCAACTCGCCAGGCCCATACAAATACCTGAACCTGGGAATCGGATGGAAATCTATCCTCCGAGCATATCTCTTGAACAGAGCATCGAGGTTGGGCCACAGAGGATCGCTGAATGGCCCAGACTGGCTTCTGTCCTATCAGCCTAGTGACCTCAGCATTGGATCTCCACCACAACGGGCAACCGTCTCACCCGTACCCTGCCCGCTTGGACAGCCATCTCCTGAGCATACTGATGTGGGAACGGCCTCTCTGCCAGTGTCCGGTTCGACCGCTCGACGATAGCCTGGGCACAGTGATTTCCCACCTCATCTCGCCTAATTGCCACACCATGTTTCTGCGAGGGCCGCAGTTTCACCTTTAAACTCCTTACCCGATCATGCGGAAGGAAAAGCACATCAGCCTGGTGAACTCGGTTCGGGACAGGTTCATCGAAGTGTGCATACCGAATGTGCCATGGACTTCAAGAGAGGCTGTCAGGACCTCGGATTTCATCGCTGATGTCGACTCCTGTCCTCTACTGTACAGCTCGGGCAAACTAGACAGATGAACAGACAACCATCATTCATCCGACCATCAATGAACACCTCTTCGAATACCTGTGAACACTGCTGTCTAATCTCTGCAGCGCTGGCGCCGTCACTGAAAGGAAGCTTATCGACAAAGGCTTGGCAGTTAAGGGACTTGACGAGGTCATGCAGAGAAGCCATCTTATATAGCATGTCTTAAATGTTCGGCAGCCCAGATGACTGCGAGTGCTATCACAACATACGGGAGACATGGACTGTCAACGCCAAAGAATGTACCTACCCCCGAGGCGATGGCTGGAATAGCCTCAGAGATCTCAACTCCATGGAGAGCATTGTGGGCGATTTTGCGGACCGTCTCGCCAGCCTTCGTCATGAACAGATCAATCAGAGCCCCAAATGCCGCTAGTGGGCTAAGAGAGCCCTTCACGTAGGTACGATAAATTTCCTTGGCTCGGTGGATTAGTCGGCAGGATTCTGACTACATCATCACCATCATAGTCCTCATCATTGTTCTCGTCTTCATCATAGTCATCCTCATCATAGTCCTCAACTGGATCCTCGAAAGCTTCCAGTTCATACATTGCTTGCAGTTCCTCCTGACTATATGGTGAGTTTAAATCACCTGTATAGACATGACATCCACAATCCTTAATGCAGGCGTGTTTGTGTTGGCGAACTTGGGTCGCAGCTTCGCTGACCATAAGGCGGCGGAGGTAGAGAGAAAACGTCATAACCAGGCGATGGAGAAGCTGTCTAAGGAGAAGTTTGAGTACAGCAAGACACTGGAGCATATGCACCAAAGGGAGGCATGCCAATGGAAACAAAAGGCTCAAGCCACCCAGAACATCCACGAGGCCGATGAGAGTCTCGATGAGTACTACAAGGCTGTAAAGCTCTCTGAGCCGATGCTCGACTATGAGGCATTAGGCGGTCAGAAGACGGCCGAGGCCATAGTAGTGGTGGCTGCTGTAGGAGCTGTGGTAGCTGGGACAGCTGCTGGAGTTTAGCTATACGCTCGTTCAAGCTGAATACCTCCATTTTGCGAGAAGTGAACCTTGCTATATCCAAAGTACAGCACCATTACTCTGACCGGACGAGTGCCCCCTCGCTCTCCGTGCAGGTTCCCAACATGAAAGCTGAGCTGGTTGCCATGGTTAGGCGAGATGTCCCTTCTTCCGAGGTGGCACTGACCTTCGAGCGCCAACTCAAGATCCTCGTGGCCACTGGTCAGGCGGAGTAGGGCATATGACTTCGTTTTCTGTCGATAGAGACCGCAATCAGCCAGATCGCGCACCTCACCGAGTACGTTGGTCCCAGCCACCACAAGTTTGAAGTCGTCTAGCTCCCCCACATCCTGGACCACCCCTCCCTTCTGAACCAAGACTGCTACAGCTACGCAGTCTGAGGCACCTCATTGCAATGTCAACTCTAGACACTGGTTAGCCATGGCCTCGACCTGCTGATGCTCTCACTCTACATGTAGGATTCGTTGTCTAGAGCCCGCACATTTTAGTTCATCCTCATCATGCCAGACTTGAAGTCATGGAGAGGTCATCGTTACATCCGGAAGATGTTCGGTATACACCCGGAGGAACAGCTTGTCCTGCATCAAGGCGGGTTCATGTGTGTTCTCGAGGATGGAGAAGAGTGGCACCGCAACAGGTGTTTCTATGTCTGGTTGTAAGTCGAATTCTGTGAAGTCGTCATTATATTTTTGATGGCATAGTACCCTTTCCCCTTCGCATAGTAGGATGGTCCACGAGCCAGTGGAGCCAGGACCCAGTACTCATCGTTCACGTAGGTGGTGTCCAGGGTGTTGTTGCTCTGCATAATCTCCCACCTGCTCACCACCTGCAGAAGCTCTACCTTCTTCGTCTCTGTGCTCTTGAACTGCTCTACCAGAAGTTTGACAGTGCCCAGGGCAGGTCACTAGATCTCCCCAGGACACCCACTAAGAGTCCCGTCATTCTTGCCCTTCAAAAGGTTAGGGTTGATCCCAAAGATCTACTAGTGGGCTGGCATAATATGATATCCACACTGATGATGAACACTGGATGCTGGATAATCTACAGGCTGGGGCCACAGATTACTTCCGAGCAGAGATCAGTACATGTGTGACTGAGGGCCATGAGGCTGGGCATGCCACTGGTTACACAGAAGGTAGAGAGGAGGGGTTGGCCGCTGGCCACGAGGAGGCCGTTGAACACATCTTCAATGAAAGAGGGCGCAAGTGGCTGACGAGTAATCTGGAGTCATTTCTAAAGTTCCCCGACGAGACCTATCAGGACTACCTCATCAAACCTGTTTTCAACGCAAATGCTAAGAGGGCATGGGCGAAGTGGGTCTTCCGTGAGAAGTTTCAGAAGAATAGAGTCATGGCATCTGATCCTCAGTGGATAGAGTTTCAGAAACATTCTCAAGTTCCTCAAGCAGCTCATAAAGTTCCTCAAGAAGCTCATGAAGTTCCTCAAGCTTCTGAAGAAGAGACCATGGACGAAGTTCCTTAAGCCTGAAAAACATCCCCGGCTGACATGTGAGCTTCTTGGCTGAATTCAGTTTGTAGCTGAAGTTCTGAACCTTCTCCAGTGAGGGTTTGAAGTGTGTGAGCTACTCTGTCTCCTTGTTGCTGAAGATGAAGAGGTATAGATCTGCGACCTTCTGCACACCTGCGATGAAGTCTTGCTTGGTCTCCTTGCGGGTCAGGCTGTTGTATATCGTCTCAAGCAGGGCACGACCACTCTTTGAGCTGAAGTACAGGAGCCTCGCATTGTCCCGGATATCTGGCGATATCTCACTGGTGTACTTCTGAAAGAGGATGAAGACAGTGATCTTGGTGTACTGAATGCGTCTGGTGATGTTGCTGAAATATGTGACTGTCTTCTGGTCCATCGTGGCGTCATCGATAACTAGAACAAGTGGTTCAGTTAGTCGAGCCGCGATCAGCTTCTCCATCAGTGCTTACAGGTTGTGCATCTTGGTGATTGGACCGTTGTACCACTGATCATTATTGTCGACCACCTCAGCGGCGGAGTCAAACACCAAGAGGATGTATCAAGACTGAAGATGTTCGGCAAGCAGGGCCTGCAGCAAGATGTTTTGCCCGTGTCCTAACGGGGCAATGATCAGCACCACCTGACCGGCATCATCTGATCTACTGCTGTATGGCGCTGACATGTTCCTGGAGGATGGTCAGCAGCTCTTCAGCCATAGCCTCATCTATATCTGGGAGACTAAATGGCAGTACTTCCTGTACCAGCTCTTTTGCCTGCAGTATGGATAGCGTTGTACTGCCGGCAGATATGAAGGATGCAATTGAGGCGTCAAGCATGAAATTCGAACAACAGCTGAGAAGGTAATGCAGAGGACCTGTGTCAGTGCTCGCAGTGTCTAGTACCTCGAGTATCCATATGATGCAAGCTCGAGCAGCCATGCTTATTGTGTGATCTTAAACGGCAGGTTGAAAAACCCTGACTTCACCTCGGGTAGGTGGAG
Source organism: Chaetoderma sp. LZ-2023a (assembly GCA_034401795.1). Taxonomy (NCBI): domain Eukaryota; kingdom Metazoa; phylum Mollusca; class Caudofoveata; order Chaetodermatida; family Chaetodermatidae; genus Chaetoderma; species Chaetoderma sp. LZ-2023a. The sequence continues at coordinate 32,697,966 of CM067374.1, read as the reverse complement.
GCTGGCGCTAGCACCCGTTGCGCCATCCACCATGATATGGCTCAGGTCAAGGATGCCCACCTTGAGATTCTCCCCAATTTGTTGGAATGAGCTCCGTGGTTTCAGGAGATCCTTAACCAGGTCCTGTGCATAGGACTCGGCCATAACCTTGATGGCACCAGCATCATCGACTCCGAGCATACCTCGCATCACTATCCTGTCTTTGATGCCCATCCCCTTGTATACAGTCTTGGCCTTGGCTAATTGTCCTACTGTGTCAGTGTTTCCGATAAGATCTCTGGCTGGGATGGTACCTCGGATCTGTCGAGGTTCTCCTTTCTCTTCGAAGTCTAGGGAGGAGATAGGGGCAACAGTGTCCTCTGAACTGAGGCGTGCCTCGCCCAAATGAGCGAGATCACCTCGCTCTTTGCTCTCTAGGTCTGTGAGTGACATTATTGGTGTATACTTATGTCTTAAACCTAGTTATATCCCCAGTGGAATAGGTGGGCATAGGTAGACCATGCGGTGGGCCATGGAAATAAGTAACAATGCTCCGGATACTGGCCCTCTACAGGGGCATGCATTATGGGCTAACCACCATTTCTGGGTATTGGAGATCCTCAGTCCGCGGGATCGACTTTGCGCCATCGACTCTGGAACAGCACACCATGCCTCATAGGTGACTGTTGTCTCATGAACCTGCCAGGCTTCCATTATGTATAGCATCTTAAAGCTAGACATAGGCCACAATGATCTCAGCCATAGCACTCGTCTCTAGCCCTAGAACCGCGGCTTGCATTAGATGAATGCGTTCGCCCATAATCTTGGCGGCAACAGTATAGGAGGCGCCACCGATGATAATCTTTGGAATGGGATGTGTTACTCCTAGACAGTGGTCGATAACCGTACTCACCACTGTTGTGAGGACAGCCGCTCCAACAGCAGGAATAACCTCATTACCACCCGTCATCTTTACCACGGCCACATTCGCTGCCATGTTACTGGCACCATGAATGGCCAGGGGCTTAGCCTGTATTATTAGCTTCTGGGTCTTGCTTTTGAGCAGGTTCTCCACCTTCTGGCGACTCGCCTGGCTCTCCGGGAGTTGCTTTACAATCTGTATCATTGACGTCATTGTTTAAGCCCTGAGTATACAATGCATTTAAACGTGTGCGTTTTACCTCGAGAGCGCTAAGCAGATCTACCCAGTCTGCATCTGTTAGCTGATTAGATTAGTATTCGGGAATATCCATAGCACTATACATAGCGGCTTAAACCATGGACCTATGCACTAAGTACTATGACGTCTTGCGCACCGAATTGAAGGACTATAAGAAGAAGTCACCAGATGAGCTCGCCAAGCTCTCTAATGCTGAGGTAGCAGAGGAGCTGACAGCTGTGAAACTCTACCTAGGATTTGGTAAGGGGCAGATCTGCATCGTCGAATACCTCATTATGGGCGGCAGTATCGTCGAGCAGCTCCTGCATACTCAGGAATTCTACAAGGATCAGGAGTATCTGTCGGATGTGTGTCAGCAGCTGCAGGCATTCATGGCATCCCCCGACTCTGAGTTGAATATGGCTCTGCGCTACTACAAGCTGGAAAAAGGTTGTTGGGTATGTCAAAAGTTCAAAGCAGTGAACGTGGGGATTTGCGATGACGCGTCATCGACCGATCAATCTAGTTTTGTCTTAGAATCATGCTAAGTTATCAATCTGAGTTGTACTGTAACAACAATAATTTATAGAGTATTTTGTATATAGAAAAAGTCATGTAATTTGAGTGAAAGGTGCCATGTTCATAATATTCAAAATCAACCATACGCTTGTCCTCTGTGATATTAATCCTTTCGACGATGAATTCCACACCTCAATTTCAAGACAATAATGCAGGAGAGCTGTTGAATAATTTGAAATTAATATGTTTGGAAGCTGTTGCTGCATTAGGCAGCAATGACTTCCAGTCATATTAACTTCAAAATATTTAAAGAGAAATATGCTATGAATTGGAAACAAATTATTTTTGCGCGGATTTGTCAGTGAAATGTTTAATCCATGAAATTGTGCACACCTTAAAGGGGAACACAAGAAGAGTCGCCATCATTTGCATAAAACATGCAGTTCTATAGTAGAGCCCTTATTTAAGCCACTCTGTAAAGTTTGCTGCAACATTTATATATAAATCTGATTAAAATGGTATTAAAAAACGCTATGATGCTATAATTTTCTGTAAGCTAATTAAACCTATGATGTCATAGGTTTAATCTCGTCCTACAAGAACCATGATAACAGCGCTCTGAAGACAGGAGTGCATGCATTTGGATGGTAATATCTCTATCGGTGATAATGCTATCGCCATCATTTATATATGTACAGATTGAAGAGATTAAGACATTTATCACACTATCTCAAATTTATGGAATATATTTGTTATTTTCATACATTAATTGCCGAACCTTAAGATGGCCATTTTCTATGAAGATAACTGCCAATTACGTGAATATTACAATAGAAGTTTTGAGGCTAGTATGAGAACATAAGTACCTAAAGATGGACTGGATTTATGTAAGAACTGTTTGAAACTCATATTAATAGATGAAACTTTAATCTTTTATCTGCCGTAGCGCCAGTGAGTGTTGATTCAAAAGTGGTAATTATATTGATATGCCTATACTATTGCATCATTCATTTATCTCAAGATCCAAACTTGATGTCAAAATCAGCACCATCAGAGAAATCAGACAAAGGGTTGATATTATATATTTGTCAACATTTCCGCAAATATAGTTTATATATTCCTAACACCGCTTAAGAGAAACCCCTTATAAAATGCAATTCTCAATTTGATTGCGATAGCTTAGGATGACAGCAAGAAAAACGTTCAACTTATGACGTCATATGCCTCATCCGAGAATAGAAATTTAACTTATGTATCACATATTTAAATAACAAAGATATATATTTCTAATTTGAGCTCAGAGCTTACAGTTATATTTTTGAAAACGTTACAGTCTGTAGATTCATTTTATACCCAGTAGTATAGAGGGTCTGGTGTTTCCCTTTAACTTTACAATGTAACGTTGATTGATTAGCAATTGAATATTATGAAACTAATTCCACTGAAATGAAGTGCTCATCTTTGAACCAAGATAGTTAGTTTTATATATTCCACAAAATAACTTTAAATTTTAAATAATTTGTCATATCTTCTAGATGAAGATTTGAACATGTTGAAAGTGTTACATATGTGATGTGATCTGAAGACTTAATTGTGACTTTTTTTTTTTGCAGAAACACCAAGAAATAACTCCCAAGGAACAATAAGTAAGTTATTATTCAATAGTGAATTACTGTAGATGTTTATCTGAATGGGTGATTACAAGGGCATTACAATCAATAGTCAGACAGTATTATGTGTTTAACCCTTTAACGGTCAAATTTGGTCAAAAAATCTAAATATTTACTTATTGACTGTCCACCTGCAAGCCAAGAGAGGACTACTTTTGAAAATTTACTGCTGGAATGACTGGCTCGGTTATCGAGCCAGGCATTCCAGTGGTAAAATTTCAAAAATAGTTTTCTCTTGACCTACCAATGGACAGTCCTCACGACCACTACAGAGGCCGGTTTTGGCCGGCTTGACCATTAAACGGTTAAATATCAAAACGTAATAATACATGTGTATGGCATGTAACCATGTCTTGAGGCATGGGAATCATAAAATGTTGGGGCTTTCACCCTTTAATGCCTAAATTTTATCAGGAATATCAAAATATTAGCTTCTTAAATGTCCATTGGTATGCCAAGAGAAAACTATTTTTGAAAATTTACCACTGGAATGACTGGCTCGGTTATCGAGCCAGTCATTCCAGTTGTAAATTTTCAAAAATAGTATTCACTTCGCCTGCAAATGAACATTCCTCAAGCAGAGGCTGGTTTGGGCCAACTTTGGGTTAATTAAAATTATTTGACATGATTTTGTTGCTTATTCTAAATGTTTCTTTGCAAGCCAAAAGATGACTTTTTTTTTTAATATTTACCACTGAAATGACTGTCTTTGTCATAGAGCCAGCCATAATGAAGTATTTACAGCCACTTTACACATTCACATGGCTTGTTGCCACATGAAAATGTAGGCCGACTACATTTGAAAAACAACATTAAAAAAAAAAAAAGATTAATTAAATAAATTGTGCAAGCCTGTTCAAGACCACTGCAAAATTAATTTTGGCTGCCTTGAGGGTTAAATGGTTAACGGGCAACATTCATTTACATTCTATATATGAAGCTTATGAATAGAATTCTGATAATTTTACCTGTGTTTTATGTTCCGCGCAGAACCTGACATTGCTCTGTCGATTAAAAGTTCTCGCGGTAATTTGCTGCTTGAGTTACCGCAGCTGTCCACAACACAGAGGTTCCTTGCCGAGCTGAGCAAAAGTAGAGAAGGTAGGGTCCCTGTATTTAACCCTTTATTGGTCAAATTTGGTCAAGAAAATCAAAATATTCCCATTTGCAGGTTAAGAGAAGACTATTTTTTTGAAAATTTACAACTTGAATGACTGGCTAATTTATCGAGCCAGGCATTCCTGTGGTAAATTAAAAAAATAGTCTTCTCTTGGCCTGCCAATGGACATTCCTCAAGATGACTGCAGAGACCGGTTCTGGCCATCTTGACCATTAAATGGTTAAACATAGACACACACCTAACATTCTTATCATGTTACACGCTTCATAGATCAAAATTGCAGCAGACATTGTGAGGATTTCTGTATAAATTATAAATTAGCTTATCGTATGTGTGACCTTTATTAACAAGAGAGGTCCTAGAGATATGACATAGAATGTCATGAGAAGGCTCAGGGATAAGGTATAGATAGTTATAAGAAGGCTCAAAGATAAGATGTCGCTTCATCCTAAATGAAGATTGAAATTATAGCTCTGATGACGACAAAAGATTATTTCTGGCGACACTGATCTTGGATTGTTACAAGATTCCTATTTTGTTTTGAAACATATTTTATTGTCAATTATTTACAATGGGATTGAGTCACAAGTCAAACTGACATAGATTTGACTCACTCCCATCAACCATGCCACTCAGCTTTTGTCGAACTAAATTTTTAGATATGACAGCCCTTAGTGATGCGATGCACCAAGGAAGTTCTTCCTCTTAGAAAATAAGCACATACCAAAAATGTGTTTATGAAAACCTTTTACTGATATGGCTTTGACAAAGACTTTGTGAGTTACAGCTCAAAATAACCTTGGACTTAGGCAGCTTTGTCCTAAATGTCAAAGATTAGATAGACAGACACTGACTGACTGACTGACTGACTGACTGACTGACTAACCAATTAGTTGCAAGAAGCCACATGCTATTGTTGTGACTCAGATTTCTACTTCGAATAATACTTACCAGATGTACTATTATGATAATGTCTATTATCTAGTCCAGCTCAAAATAAACAATTAAAACTCCGCACTCTCCTGGTCCTCCCCATACTGTGTCCGGGAATTACCATAGCCGCAGGTACCGAGTCAATTCCCAATCACAGTCAGATTCGTCTATTTTGCGACTTTGTTAAGTCACATTTTTTATAGCTCGTAAATTTTCAATTTGACTTCGGTTCAAGCGTTGTTTGGAGTGCGTCTTCTGTGGCATTATGGAGGATAAAGGGAAATCATCACAGGTGCAAGTTGTATCAATCTAGAATTTATACATTCCTGCCATAATGACAGTTTGAAATTTCCTTAAATTGGCACATTATTCTAAAATGGTAGCCATTGTTGGAGTCGCCCGGTACCCGTTAGCTTATTAGTGTTAATCCGGGTACTCGGTTCTTTCTCTCTGTGACTCGGTTCTTTCTAAGATGGATGCGTTCTTAGCCAATATGGCGGCGCCCATGATGTTTATTCCGCTTGGCTTCGCGTATCTATGCACTCTATTTATGCCGATTTTTGGCTCTCGCTTCATTGTCGAGGGTGTTTGTAGCGATCGGCGTTTAAATTCTTGGCTGTTTTAACGTTAGTTAACTTCCAAGTTGTGTTTTTAATTTTCACTTAAAAAAGTTTCAAATATTTCCTGCCTGAGGCTTGATTATCATTAATTGAGAGAAAGTTAATGTTTTCCTGGTAATTCAATTTTACTATCAAGTCTATTGTGCGTATTGCTCGTCATCAGTCATGTGCAGTGTTTTAATTCTTCTTTGTGTTCGCAGAAAGCCAAGAACCAGGACACGCTCTGTCAAAAGTGCAACAAGTTCATGAAGCGTAAATACTCTGGTCATCACTGTGTAGCTTGCGCAAAGTGTAAAGTGGGAAGCCCATGTGATGGGTGCGCCAAGTGGTCATCGGAGATGGTGGCAGAATTTGATCGTGATCGACGTGCGCGCTTGGAGAGGATCGCGAGGGACAAGGCGGCCAAGCTGGATCAGGCGTCGTTGAGAGGACTGGAAGGTCGTCTGAATACTCGCATGGATTCAGCACTGGGCGTATGGGCGGCCCAGTTCAAGGCAATGTTCGACTCATTGCAGTCCACGGTCCCGTCGATGCAGGCTGGTGCAGGGCAACCTTTAGGTGGTCTGGCTAGTTCTGCGGAGGGACAAGCACCTACCCCATCTCTGTCCTTGGCTCAGGAGCCGACGGTAGAGGAGGAAGATCTACTTATGGAAGATTCCGGCATGCCGGATGTTTTTATGACGGCTATGCCCAGTACTTCCCAGGGGTCTCCCTCGGGGTTTGTACGGGTTTGCCAAGCGGATGGTGATGTCGACGTTCTGGCTGGCATCTTCCATCCGGGTTTTGTGCAACCTGAGGTGTCGGTGGAGCCGTGTTTTGCGGTTCCTACCGGCATCCCGGTGGTGTTATGTGCGGCTCCTATCGGAATGCCGACGCCTTCAGGTCGTGATGCCCATCGGCTCTCAAGGACCTGGCCGTTCATCCTCGTACAAATCCTCTAATAAGAGGCCGTATGAAGATGACAGGAAGTGTGGCGGTTCGGGCTGCGGCGGTTACTGTAAGGATAACCGTGGCGGCGGTTCCGGACCATCATATTCCAAGAAGCCGTGGGGGGTCGGTCCTGCCGGGATTCCGGCGGAACCAGTTCCGGTGACGTCAGGAACGAATGGAGTCGAGAATCTTCACCCAAGCGATTTAGCGTCTTCACGTGCAATCTTGACCGCCAGCTGTGTGCAGATTCCTTCCGTCGGAGGCAGACTTCAACTGTACTTAAGCCAATGGGAACAGGTCATGCGAGATTGTTTAGTCTGTCAGTGCATAAGAAACGGCTACGAACCGGACTGGCTCATTCATCAATCGTTAGTTCCGTTAACATCGACTCCATTATGGACTCCCGTTCCAACGGAATCCGATCGTCTAGATGCCATTTGCTCAGAAATAGAATCACTTCATCAGAGGAACGCAATCAGTCATCTCTAGGCTTCTATTCAGTGATGTTCCTCATTCCGAAGCGTACCAGAGGATGGAGACCAATTCTCAATCTCAAACCATTGAACAAATTTATTCTTTCTCCCAAATTTCAGATGGAGACTGTAGTAGCGGTAATGACAGGGATGAGAAAAGGCATGTGGGCAGTGTCGATAGATCTGAAGGATGCTTAATTTTGATATTCCAATGTCAATTCCTTTTCAGAAATACCTTCACTTTGCATTCTAAGACAGTGTTTGGGAATTCAATGCGCTTCCATTCGGCCTGACTACAGCACCGAGGGTCTTCACCAAAGTGGTTCTCGCCATGACTTCTTACCTTCGCAGGAGAAACATAGCTGTTCATACTTACATAGACGACTGGCTGCTAAAGGCGGGGAACCCAGTCACTGCTCAACAATCTGCAGGTAGTCCTAGCCTTATTAAAGGATCTAGGATGGATTGTGAATCTAGAGAAATCAGAATTGACTCCATCCCAGGAGTTTGTTTATCTGGGAATCCTTTTCAATCTCAGGGACGGCGTAGCTTTTCCGGTGGAGAGCAGAGTCAAGAGCCTGATTGCAGTTTTGGAGTCGGTTTCTCTAGGAGCCTATCTGACGGCGCGCCAATTTCTCAGAATACTGGGTTTACTAGTATCTCTGGAGAAGGTGGTTCCATATGCAGCACTCAGGCGCAGGCCAATTCAGATGTATCTAATGTCATTCTGGTCTCGGAGAACGGATCCGTTATCTCTGAGGATACCAGTGAAAGAACCATTGGTATTCCACCTTCAGTGGTGGTTATCAGAACAGAATCTCCTGCGAGGTGTTCCTCTACAACCTCCTCAACCTCAGATGTCCATCTTCACAGATGCATCGACGACGGGTTGGGGAGCAGTATTGGACGATCAGTCAGTGTCAGGGGAATGGGATCGGACCAATGCGCAGAAACATATCAATGTTCTCGAACTATTAGCAGTGGTATTGGCACTTCGAAAGTTTGAGAGTCTAATTCAAGACAAGATTGTCCTACTAGGGACAGACAACTCAACAGTGGTGTCTTATTTGAACCGCCAAGGCGGGACGAGATCACCAGAGTTGTGTATGATGATTTGGAACCTTCTGCTGTGGTGCCAAGAGAGGAATGTTATTCTTCGGGCAGCACACATTCCAGGAAGATTGAACATCCTAGCGGATGCTCTCAGTCGAAGGACGGTTTGTCGTCCGACGGAATGGCAGCTCAACCAGTCGGTAGCGGAGGTTCTATTCAAACATTGGGGCAAGCCAAATTTCGACCTGTTTGCGGTGAAACAAAACGCAAAGATGGTCACTTACGTGTCACCGATCCCGGACCCGCTAGCTCTAGCGGTAGACGCACTGGCGATAAGTTGGAGGGGAATGTACGCATATGCGTATCCTCCAACAATTCTCATCCCAAAAGTTCTGGCAAAGATAAGAGAGGGAATGTGCCAAGTGCTACTGATCGGCCCTTATTGGCCAGGCCGATCATGGTTTACGGATCTGCTGGACCTTCTGGTCTGCAATCCAATCCCTCTTCCAGACAGAAGAAATCTAATCTCTCAGAACAAGGGTCTGAGCAAGCAGCAACGTTTGTTGCTTCAGCCAGAAGAGGTTCATCCACGAAAACATATAATTATAGAATCAACAAATTTGCAGAGTGGTGTAAGGGAAGAGATATCAATCCTTTTTCTGCATCTGTTCAACATGTAGCAGATTTTATCTGTCATTTATACGAAGTTGACAACCTTGTACCTTCAACCTTAGCAGCATATAAGTTTGCATTAGCTTCAGTCATTCCCAGTCTGGCCATTGAAGGAGTGGAGAATGACACCTTGAATGAAGTTATTAAAGGAATGAGCAATCTGCGACCTAGACAACCAATTCCTATCCCAGCATGGAATCTATGTCTTGTTCTACAGGTTTTAGGGCATGCTCCCTTTGAACCAATTAGATCTATAGACATTAAACTGTTAACTATTAAATCAGTTTTCTTGGTTGCAGCAGCGTCGGCGAGAAGGAGAAGCGAAATACATGTGCTTTCTGCCGAACAAGACCGTTTTGTCGTCACGGGTGAAGGTTTAAGACTACTTTCACGTCTTTGTTTCCTGGCAAAGAATCAGTCACTTAAATATCTAGGACAGCCGATCAATTTGCTAAGTTTAACTAGACATGACCCAAACTCTTTTGCTTGGTGTCCTGTCAGATGTCTGAAAATGTATAAGAAATGTACTGAGGAGTGGAGAGATGACCCGAAATCTCTGTGGTTATGTCTCAAAGCTCCTCATTTACGCGCCTCGAAAGATACCATTTCTCGTTGGATAGTCGACGCTATTCAGATGTCGCACAAAATCGCTACAGGAAAGCAGATTGATCGTGCGAATGTCCATCAGGTCCGAGCACTAGCAGCATCATCGGCCCTTTATAAGGGTGTCTCATTAGAGGAGGTGATGTCTGTAGCACAATGGCATGCCGAGTTGTCATTCACTGATTTCTACCTTCGCGACATCTCCAGCGCACTTAATCTGGTAGCCGTCGCCAATTTATCGAGTCTAGACTAAGCCACATCCGGCCACTACTTCGCACACATCACAAAGTCTTCCACTTACACTGAACAATGGCTATGCACATGACTTGAGTACGACCGTGGATTGGGCCGAGCTCCTGTGATGAACAAGAAAAGATCAAACACTCAAAATGGTGAGTGTTTACATTAATTAAGTGACTATAAATATATTTACTTACAGTCGAAATACCAGACTGCTTAGGTAAATAGTCTGGTACAAGAGTATACTTATCCTCTCAAACAGACATTAGACTCATTCCAATTTGAAAATCTAATCGATATACTGATATTTTTTCAAAATTAGAAGTTGTAGTAGCTTCTTTGCACTCTACTGGACTGCCCTAGCTGAGACTTGGGGCTGACACGGGTCTGGTGGGTGTTGCATCCCCGTTGACAGCCCTCTGAATTTTGTGCGGACAAAAGAGGAGGGGGGGGGGGGGGGGGGGGGAGAGCGCGGTCTAGACCATGGAAGTTTACCACTATCAGTCAGATGGCAGAACCCAAGTGTATGCCAGGGTTCTAGTCTCTTCACAACCTTCTCTGTTGGATGGTAGATGAGTGCTGGTTCGAGCCTCACCTCCTCCCACCGGTATTTCCTGGCTGTCGAAATCTGGAGTTTATCACAATAGTACATCTGGTAAGTATTATTCGAAGTAGAATAAAAAAAGCATCCGCTTTTGTTTCTACGAGAATTCTTAATACTTACCAGATGTACTATGGCCCTACCTCAGCCGCCCCGCTGAGGTGAGGCTGAGCTGCTTTCGCTGTTTGTCAAGGCAAATATAAGACGAATCTGACTGTGATTGGGAATTGACTCGGTACCTGCAGCTATGGTAATTCCCTGACACAGTATGGGCAGGACCATGAGAGTGCAGAGTTTTAATTGTTTATTTTGAGCTAGACTAGATAATAGACATTATCATAATAGTACATCTGGTAAGTATTAAGAAATCTCATAGAAACAAAAGCGGATGCTTTTTTGAGTCTCTATTAAAAATGTGACAAATTTGACAGACACAGTTATGCGAGACGCAACTAACAAGATTGAATTTCTTAGTTGCTACATTTCTTTTTGTCAGAGATTTAGCTGACATTATCTTATATGTTCAACTAAGAACAATGTAACTTTCATCTCCAAGATACTCTGCAGAAATCACATTTTGCACTCTATTAAAATTCATTCAATATTCAAGAGTTATTTGCCCTTTGAGGCCACCATTTCACTGTTCTTTGTTTATTGCAGTTATACTTCGTAATACCGGGATCCCACCGAGCTTCCAATGGCTTGAAAAATACCAGAACATCTTAACCTCACCAGGAAAGTTCAATCTTGCCATGTTTGATCCTCTGAGTGAAAATGATGTCGCAAATAACACATACTATTATAACACTACCGGCTCTAGTAAGTATGAGAAACCCACTACATATCACATATTATTACAACACTACTGCCTTTAGTATGAAAGGCCTGCCCGACAATGCATACTATTGCAACCCTACAGGATTTAGTAAGTATGAGAAACCCTTTCAAACGCATGTGCTATTATGACCCTACCGGCTTGCGTAGGCATAGTGAGTATGAGAAACCTTTTCAATTTCATTGACAGGATACAACAAATTATTTATCCTCAGAATTATGCTGTTAAATGTCTTGATAGTGTTAATTTAACTGGAAGTCATTGCTGCTCAATGGAGGTGGCATGGCTTTCACTTTTGAAAAAAATAATCTATATGATTTCTGTTTGCTTGTTTTCCAGCGGGTGGCTCGAGTTTGGGTTTTGATGACAATTTCACAGATAGTGCCGCCACAGCTGCAGCATCATCCATGACGAATAGCATGAGGATGAGTGGCAGTAGAGATTCACTTGATAACTTACTGTAAGTGTGAGTGACCTCCGCAAGAGATCATCTGTCTTGTGGCACCACTGAGTGCAGCACAGCTCAGAAATAACTGAACATGTTTCCAAAAGAAATTTTGACCACGATGGAGCTTTCCAGTTTTAGCTATACCCTGCCCATCTCAATCTATGTTTCACCCACACCTTGCTCGTGTTGGGATCGATCGATCTCTGAACTCTGTATCAATTTCCAGAAAACTATACAGGTAAGATGTTGAATATTTTGAAACTAACTTAACTGCCCGCTGTTGCTGCCTAATTTGTACAACGTGTCAGACTATTAAGCCTTAAAGACGGACTACATCGAGTCATTCATGATGTCATGATTATGAAGTCATCCTACACATCACGTAGTTGATTATGATGTCATATGATAGATGGATAAACTTAGAAAGGTCCATCATATAGGAAGACATTGCTGCCAATTACGTTCAAAATATTCAACAGAACATTTCTTACTAACCAACATGTTTCTGTTTTTGTTTTGAAAACATTTTAATTTATTTCTGAGCTGCACTATTTTATTTTCACATGTCAATGAAAAGCTACCTGCCTTTAATTCTTACCACTCTGAAGTCAATATTCTATCTTTTACTGTGTCAATAGCAAAAAAAACGGGTGTACTACAACAGCAACAGCTTCCACCAAATTTTTTGAAAAATGAACACCAGTTCATCTTTTAATTTAATTTGAAAATTCTCAATGGGTATTTCTGTTGGTAATTTATCTGTATTACCATAACCCTTTATTAGCTCAGCTGGCCTGAAAGGCCAAGTGAGCTTATGCCGTGGCGACCGTCCGTCGTCCATAAACTTTTCCTATGAAATGCTACCGTATTTCGCCTATTTGAAGTCTAGGTAGGGTTGCAAAATTCCTGGAAATTTTGAAGCTGGTAAATTTCCGCGGGAATTTTTATAAATTTTCAGGAAATATTAGGAATTTTCTGGGAATTTCACGGAATTTTGATAATTTTCAGAGAATTTTGAGAAACATCAGCACCATTATTTGTCTATGTCTAAATACATTCTACTACGATGTTAGCTTGTGTTCATAGCATGGTATTACATGTTAGAGGAAACTACAACCTGAATACACATTATACATTTGCTTTAAATCTTATTTTAGACACAAAATTTGATTCATGAACATAAATGCCAGGTTCACACTAGGCACCTTTACAAAATTGAATAATTTATTTCACTTGAATGTGTTCGATTCATTGAAAGTTTTATGGTTATTAAAAGATTTGGATATGTGAGAGTATGAAATGAAACATTCTATTTAAAGGACAACATCAATCGAAAGTTATTGATGATGAAAAATATTTGTTTGTTTCAATGGGTTTCAGATTGGATGTACTTGCAATCAGTTTCTTTACCAGTGTCACTTTGTGGATGCTGATCAAAGAAAAGTATAGCAATGCATGACACTGCTTCTGAACCATGAAGACCAGTCCACCATGTAGCTGACAGCCAGACACATACATTGATTCTACTGTCCTGAGCCAATCTTTTACATATTTGACCCAAATTATTGTACTACTGTAGTACTTTTTACTTTTACTTTTTAGTCTATACTCGCTATCCATCGATAAGCCTTGTCCACTTGCTCACCACAGTGACTCTTAGGCTCAGGATCTAGCATGTTGCCAGCAGCATGGGTTGGCTTCATGCAGAACTCTGCTCGCCCAGTAATGAAATTGTCAATTGAGTTTTATGCACCTGTGATTGCATTATGTGATTGGCTCGTCTCCAACCCTTTTGTCCATTCATCTGTCTGATTCTTGCCTGGTCCAGATTCAGAGCTTTTGAAGTTACACTTTCAAATTTTCTTTCAGCAGATATATGAGGCTAGAGGAAATGTCATAATATTGTTTTCGAAAGATTGATCCATATATGTTAGAGATATCTCAATTGAAAGACTTAATATTTGTCAAAATTTTCTTGCATTGTCCCATCTTATAGATCTTTTGAACCTAGACTCGTATTTGTTTTACATGGATATGTTGTGCACAGACGCAGTGTCATGAATTGGTTTCGACAAAGTCTGTCCATATTCATCCGAGTTATCTCTCTTGCAAAATGTGAGATTGCTCAGAAAAATGTTTACTGTTGGTTAACATAAAATATTCTGGACTCAGAACTCAGAATTGCTATATATATTACCATTGCATGATAGGAACTGATTATTGTACTTTAGGTCTGATCTGAATGATGGGTACCCATTTGATAACAAACTCCCGTTAGCGTATTAGATCTCGCAAGAACACCGCACCTCAAAGTGCAAAAGAGGCAATTGCTCGCCAAAATAAGAAGCGGTTTATCTCATTTAAATTCTTGGACTTCGAAGCAATTTTTATCATACGTCTGAATCCCTTTTGGATCATTTGATGTTGGTCGGCATTACAAAATTAATGTTCAATACGAGAGACTGATTGGTCACCGTCTTAAAAGATTTTTTTATAGTAAAGAAGGTATTTATCATGCTAAAACTGTTTCACATGTATTTTGACTACAAAATTGTGGAATAAACTTTATTATATCTTGAACATACATGGCCTACTACAGTTAGTAGTAATTTAATAGGTGGTCAAGATCTACAAATCCGAAGCCGGTATTGATTTCTAGGAGTCCGAGAATGTATCAGGGCAGAGATCGATGTAAAGTAGAGTGATCCCCGTAACACAATTGTTATTATTATACACGCTATTCTTAAAAATTTGTTCTTAAAAATTTTTTTGCTCGATACAAATTGCTGAGTTATAAGGGGGGGGGGGGCTTCTAATATAGAGTTTTGCCATTTTGAAACTGCTAAGAAATTATTGGAACTCATATGTCAAAGTTTTGTGGTGGGCTTCTATTAGAGCATGGGCTTCAATTAGGCGAAATATGGTACGCCTTCTCAACCAAGAGGCAGATTTTAACCAAATTTGGGTCAAAGAGTCCAATCATGCACGATTCCTGAACTTCAATTCAGAATTTTGATTCTTCAATTTTTTGGGGTCAAGATTATAGATTTTATTAAAGATTTACCGAAAATTGTCAAATTGCTTCTTCACCATACTATTTTGAGAAGTTTCAACCAAATTTAGCCTAAATGATCCTATGATCATTGGCTCTAGACCATCCATTCCGAATTTTGATTCGTCAATTTTTTGGTTGAAAATTTTAGATTTTATTAAAAATTTACTGGAAATTGTCAAATTGCTTCTCCTTGCCATTTTGACCGATTTCAACCAAATTGATCTGAAATGAATTTAGAATTTAGCTTCATCAAATTTTTGAAATGCCAAATAGCTTCTTAACAGCTTGACCGATTTCAACCAGATTGTGTTAGAATGATAATTTAATGGTAGGCTCTTAGAAGTTCCCTTCAGAATTGTCCATTTTTTGGTGATAGTCTTAGATTTCATGAAAAACTTACTAGAAATTGTCAAATCATTTCTTGTCAATTTAACTGATTTCAAGCAAATTTTGCCAAAAGGATCCTATGATCATAGGCTCTATTCACATTCAAAATTTTGATTTGTAAATTTTTTGGTTGAAAATCTTAGATATATATACATATTTACCAGAAATTGTCCTTACCGATTTCAATGAAACTTGAATGTGAAACCATCCTATGGTGGTAGGCTTTAACATATCAAACGAGACTTTTGACGGGTCAAATTTTTGGGGTGGCCTTGGATTTTCCAAAAATTATCCATCATATCTATTTAAATGCAAATGGTTCAAATGTTAATGGTCCAGGTGAGCGCCACAGGCCCTTGGGTCTCTTGTCTCTTAAGACTGCCAAAAATGGTTTCTGCAATGATCTTGAGAAACGACCAATAGAAGACAATTTTGGAAATTTACCACTGAAATAACTGGCTCGATAATCAAGCCAGACATTTCAGTGGTAAATTTTCCAAAATAATAATAATTTCTTGGTCTACAAATAGACATTATCTAAGAGGACAATTTTTAAAACAAATTTGAGAGTTAGCAGTTAAGAGACCGCTGGTCTTCTTTCATGATAATCTTCAGATGCTCATTAAGGCGGCAGCTAATTAATTGCATTTATGCTGATTTCATAAATTAATGTAATAATTGCCTAGATTTGTGTAAATAAGAGTCTTAGTTTTGTGGCACAAACCTGTCTTAGAAGAACGTAATCGTCACTGTAAACTTATATATAGTGCGAATGTAATCATCACTGTAAACGTATATAGTGCAGTCTTAAGCCTTATGATAATACTGACTCTCCAAATGTCTTGGGCAGGGACAGTCATGATGATGAACAGACTGACTTACATTGTAATAGATCCATTTCTAGATTGGCCACGCCCATTTCTAGCTATGCTCAACCCACTTTGTACACATGTTTGAATAAATTTTAACATTTAACCCTGAATTCCCAGAATCTCTGTTTCAAGTAAATAAGTATTCTGTTGAATATTTTGGAACTAATTTGACTGGGAGATGTTACTGACTATGGCAGCTACAGCTCCCAGTCAAATTAGTCCCAAACATTCAACGGAATATTTATTTTATTTTAAATTCACAATAGACATACAATCAGATGTTTATTGCCGGTCCTTCGCCACTTTCATGATGGACCTAAGTCATTTTGGTTGTGACATCAGCTAACGAGTGACATATCTGGATTATGACATATCACATTCTTGAGTGACAGATCAGATCCCTCCATTAACAAATCTGTTTTCTTTGCTTGGACAGTCATGATGACTGGATAGACATAACGGAGACAACTAGGACTCTTAATTAACAAATCTTTGTTATTACAGGGACGGTCATGATGAAGAACTAACCAGCTCAATAGATAGCCTACAGAGACAGCTAGGACTGGACAGTAGTGCATCATTACCTGTCGGCTCTAAACCTGTTACCGCCAGGGAAACATTCGTCAAGCATTATATGACGGAAAGACAGACAGAATTCACGGATCTTAAAAATATACGGCAAGTACCTTAAATATTTAAGTATAAAATAATATGCTTAAATCTTAATATTAATTTGTGTTGAATCTAGAATAAAAAGCATGTAAATAATTATGCTGTGTTTGTCGTAATGTATTGGTGAATTGTACATGATAAATGATAATGTTATTGCTGCTTTACTCTGTAACAGTATGTACCTACAATGTAAGGATTTTAACCAATCAGATTTCATAAGATAATCAGCATTGTTTGTGGGTTCACTTTGGTTTGCATATTCATTGCTACACACATGTATTCCTGATATTCACCATGTGCCAGTGTGTGTGCTGGCATGTGTGTGTGTGTGCGTGTGCGTGTGTGCGTGCGTGCGTGCATGTCCAAGAAATCTTTTTCACTGTTTTAATCCTTTCTCTTCATTCTAAAAGAGATATTCATTTCTACTTATGTTTTTCATTATGAACAAAATATTATAGCTATCTCACTACTCCTGATCAGTGACCCTCCAACATGCATTAGTTTCCATTTAGGCGCGGGTATGTTGATAATATGCTTTATTATTGCTTACTTCAGGTGTGCGTGCATTAGTTTCTATTTAGGCGTGGGTATGTTGTTGATAATATGTTTTATTATTGCTTACTTCAGGGTATTCTGTGGCACCTGGAATGTAAATAACCGCTTGCCAGAAGAAAACTTATACATATGGTTAGCACCGGATGATGATGTCCCAGATATTTATGCCATAGCGTAAGTAACGACGTTGTAATTTGGGAAATCTTTTCTTTAAAATCTGTTGCCATAGTAAGTGATGATGCTAATGACTGAGCCCATCCTCTCCCTCAGTCACTGAATTATATTAAGAATGATTTTAGTTAACCCTTTAGCACTCATATCAGCCGCCAAAAACGGCTTCTGCAGTGGTATTGAGAAATGTCCATTTGCGAACCAAGAGAAGACTATTTTTGAAGATTTACCACTAGAATGACTGGCTCGGTAACCGGTAAATTTTCAAAAATAGTCTTCTCTTGGTCTGCAAATGGACATTTTTAATGAGAAAATTATAAATTTTCCTGAACAAATTTGAGTGTTACGGGTTAATTAGCCAGCAACACAATCAAGCATTGGTCAGCGTGTTTGTAATCAGGAAACTTAGTTAACACACACAAATGGAGTAAATTTCTTATGTACCAGTATATATCTTTGTTTATAATTACAGAATAACTACGCAATTCTAAAAGGTTGATTTGCGGGTTAATCATTTGGGCAGGCAAGTAGGATGTTGATCTTTTTGAAAGTAAATTGACTGGACGTGTGTTGCTGCCTTGAACAGCAACAACCTCCTATCAAATGAATGGATCTGATCTGTCACTCAAGTATCTGACATCATAAACTATTATGCCACTAGTTAGCTGACATCACAAGCATAATGACGTCTAGCTTCATCGAAAAGGCTGCCAAGTGTACAAATTGTATGTCTTTGATGGATTTACAATTTAATAAACATTCTGTTGAATATTTTGAAACTAATTTGACTGGGAGCTGTTGTTGATGGCAGCAACAGCCCCCAGTCAAATAATTTCCAAAGTATTCAACAACTTGCATTATGTATAATTACAATGAAATTGGGATTCTGAAGATTTAGGATTCAAAGTATATAAATCTTGCAGAAATGGACATAGCTAAATGGACATAGCTAGAAATGGATCCTTCCTGGGTTTAGAATGTTCAGAATATTGCTTATATCATTGATTGATGTTTAGGCATTTATGATTAATCGCGTTAACCTTTGATCCTGTAATGCTCAAGCCACACGCTTACTGCGCCAGTCATTTCAGTGGTAAATGTTTGAAAATAATCTTGGTGTGCAAATGGACATTTTCAAATTGAAATTTCTTGAACAAATTTGATGGTTAACTGTATGACTGGTGCAAGCCACCAGACAATAATTTCAATGGGAAATATTAACTCTGACCTGCTGAACATTTTGAAAACAATTTTTCTGAAAGTAGTTACTTTCACCACCAACAACCTTCAGTCAAATGGTTTTAAAAATATTCAGCGTATCCTGATTTAAACCCCATGGAAAATGTAGTCTGCAAAGATTCAGCATTAACCGCCCTCTGTAGTGGTCTTGAAAAATGCCGATTTGCAGGCCATTTTTAATTTACCACTGAAATTCCTGGCTCGGTAACCGAGTTAGTCATTCAGTGGTAAATTTTCAAAACAGTCTTCTCTTGACCTGCAAATCGACATTAAAAAAGCAAATAATCTGATTTTCTTGACCAAATTTAGGCATAAAGAGTTAAATGGATTCTTTTTTAGATTCCAGGAGCTTGATCTGAGTAACCAGGCTCTGATCTTCAGTGAATCTCCACGAGAACATGAGTGGCTAAAACATATAGCAAAGTACTTACATCCTAATGCTAAGTACAAAAAGGTCAGATAATCACATACACTATCACACTGTGGGTTAATAATTATTGTGAATGTTGAACTGTCAGGTGTGTCCATTATTATTGTGAAATGTCTTAATTAAATGGTTCATTTTTGGTGTAACAGTAGTCCAGTTTTCGAACAGGGATTAAACAGATAAAATCTGGAAATAATTTATCTCAAGGCTGTTGCTGTCAAAATAATTTCGGTCTGTGGAGTCAGGTTAGCACTGGGTCTGTGGGGTCAGGTTAGCACTGGGTTGTGGGGTCAGGTTAGCACTGGGTCTGTGGAGTCCGGTTAGCACTGGGTCTGTGGGGTCAGGTTAGCACTGGGTCTGTGGGGTCAGGTTAGCACTGGGTCTGTGGAGTCAGGTTAGTACTGGGTCTGTGGAGGCAGGTTAGCACTGGGTCTGTGGAGTCAGGCTAGCACTGGGTCTATGTGGTGAAGTTACCACAAGGTCTATGTGGTGAAGTTATACTGCGTCTGTGCATGCATGCGGGTGGGTGGTCATGCATGCGGGCATGTGTGTGCGCAGTGGTGCATGTGTGTGTGTGTAATTATATGGTACTAGGGAAATGTACATTCTTTTGTGTGTCAGACAGCCCATCCCTACGTCCATCCATACCTTTGTCTCTGAATTTGTGTCTGTCCACCCGTGCTAATTTTGGGTTTTCTATCAATAACTTTATTTTTGCTTGGAGTATTGTGACGAAACTTCATGGGAACGTTGGCTATGGTACTAGGGAGATGTACATTATTTTGTGGGTCAGTCAGCCTGTCCGTCTGTACATTTGATTCCGAATTTCTGTCCATCCATGTAAGTTTTGGATTTTTCGTTCGATAACTAGTGAGATTATGTCATCCTACAAACATGGCTGCCGTTGCGGGGGGATTATTTGATTTATATCATCTAGTTTCATATCAATGATATTGCTTTGCAGGTTAAAGTAATTCGTCTTGTTGGGATCATGCTTGTGGTTTATATACGACAAGAGCACGGTCGATATGTAACCTGTATAGATGCTGAGACAATAGCCACAGGAATTATGGGTATTATGGTATGTATCATATCTATGATCGATATGTAACCTGTATAGATGCTGAGACAATAGCCACGGGAATTATGGGTATTATGGTATGTATCATATCTATGATCGATATGTAACCTGTATAGATGCTGAGACAATAGCCACGGGAATTATGGGTATTATGGTATGTATCATATCTATGATCGATATGTAACCTGTATAGATGCTGAGACAATAGCCACGGGAATTATGGGTAGTATGGTATGTATCATATCTATGATCGATATGTAACCTGTATAGATGCTGAGACAATAGCCACGGGAATTATGGGTATTATGGTATGTATCATATCTATGGTCGATATGTAACCTGTATAGATGCTGGGACAATAGCCACAGGAATTATGGGTATTATGGTATGTATCATATCTATGGTCGATATGTAACCTGTATAGATGCTGAGACAATAGCCACGGGAATTATGGGTATTATGGTATGTATCATATCTATGGTCGATATGTAACCTGTATAGATGCTGAGACAATAGCCACAGGAATTATGGGTATTATGGTATGTATCATATCTATGGTCGATATGTAACCTGTATAGATGCTGAGACAATAGCCACGGGAATTATGGGTATTATGGTATGTATAATATCTATGGTCGATATGTAACCTGTATAGATGCTGAGACAATAGCCACAGGAATTATGGGTATTATGGTATGTATCATATCTATGATCGATATGTAACCTGTATAGATGCTGAGACAATAGCCACAGGAATTATGGGTATTATGGTATGTATCATATTTATGGGCGATATGTAACCTGTATAGATGCTGAGACAATAGCCACAGGAATTATGGGTATTATGGTATGTATAATATCTATGGTCGATATGTAACATGTATAAATGCTGAGACAATAGCCACAGGAATTATGGTTATTTTGGTATGTATCATATCTATGGTCGATATGTAACATGTATAGATGCTGAGACAATGGCCACAGAAATGTTGGGTATTATGGTATGATACTTATAGTCGATACATGATGCGTAGAGATGCTGCAGCAAGTGGCACAGGAATTATGGGTATTGTTGTCTGTACTGTGCCCTCCAACGAATATAGACAAGATGTATAATAGCATTGTTTGTATATATTTATTCCACCTTGTTTATTGATTAAAAAATTGGTGGATTAGTAGTACTCGAGGGATCCTGTCTGTTGGTTAAGTATCTGATGTCATGGTAAAAATATGTCACTTATTAGCTGGCATCACAATCAAACGACGTAAGGTTCAAAGCTCCAACAGTACATTTTGTAACTATGAATTGTATGGCGTTTCTGATTTTACAATTTAAGAAACATAGTTCAAAGTGTTAATGTTGATTAAAATATCAATTGGAAGTGTGTACAAGTAGGGCTGGCCAATATACTGATACCATATTGAAAACCAATATCACACATGTGTGTACAGGTAGGGCTGCACAATATACCGATATCATATTGGAAACCAATATCACACACTGACGATTTAAAAAATGCTTATAAAATATAAATATCGAAAAACTGAATATGAATATATTTTCAGTTTTCACTTCAAGAGTATACTTACCTCCCTAATACTCTTTGATATTGCTAAATATCGGCTTTCACTCAATAAAACACTCAGATTAAAAAAGTTAGGTGCCCCTACTGGGCAGGTAGTCAGAAGACTAGTACTTCCTCTTTGCTAATTTATTGGCTGAGTATAACACATGTTTCTATGCTACAAAGCTTTTCTATCAATTCTAAATTAATTAATCGAAATATAAGAAGTTTAATCACCTGTAAGAGATGGCAGAACGTACTAATTCGCCAGAGGAGGGTCCAGGACCTATCCATCAGGTGACTTCTAGTATATTTTAGCGAGTTATCCCGTTGTAATGTGTTTCCGGGACTCACGTTTATCGAGATAAGCGCCTAATATAGTTGGTTTATTTCAAAACGGCGCTATGAAATGCTAATCTCTCTTTGTGTTTATGTCCACAGGTATCTGTCTATGATTGTACAGGACATCACATCTCCAGAGGATTTGTTTTTCTCTCCACCAAGGTTCCACTTCCTACTAATACTGTTAGGTTATCTAACCAAAAAGTCTATGTCCAGTGATTCGGAGGCCTCGTAAGAAGGTCTTCTCACTTTGCCCTCTTGGTCCAATTCATTTCCCCATAAGGTGGAGAGAGTTAAGAGGTCATAGTCTTGGTGGAGTGTTCCAGTTCATCAGATTGGATGGTTTGTCTATGTAAAGAATCGGGTATTCTAGTTAATGATATTAGGCACTTCTATTATATTTGAAAATAATTATATAAACTTCTGCCATTTTATCATTGTTTATCTGATGTTTGTATAGCCTGAATATTCTATCCTTTCAAGTCAGGATGTTCTGGGTATGAATACAATTCGTCCTTACACCTGGATGTTTGTTTCGGATCGATTTAATTTCTTTTCTGAAATTATGACGTCATAATCAGCCTTGCACTTTATTAACAATTAAAGTTTTGTCCAACGCTGGTTTTTAAAATATCTGATAGGTGCTCTTTATGAACACCTTTCCTCTCCTTTTATTTTGGTTTTGAGTTTTCTAACCTTAACTAAAATACTCATTGTCTTCGTCTTCTGGCCTATTTCAGAGACCTGGTTGTCCGTCTTGTGGTCGCTTCCTCAAGAAAAGATTTATTCCACATTTATATTGTTTCCAGTGTAGTCCTTGTGGCCCGCTACTTAAATGTGATGTATGTAAGCAGTGGGGGGGGGGGGGGGGGGCGATCTAATGTCGGACTTTTTATCATTGCAGGCGAAGGATAAGATCGTGGAGGAGGAGAGAAAACAAGAGAGAGGTAACGAGTAAGAAGGGTAAGAGGAAGGCCTCGTCCTCAGTGGATCTGGAGGCCTTCCGTAGTGAGCTGTTGGGAGAGATGAAGAGGACAATCAAGGATTTGGTACCAGAGTTGCTCCGTGGCATGCTTCCTGGGACAAATCCTTTGTTGTCCCCTCCATCTGCTTCGAAGCAGATAAACCCCGCCTCTGAATCTGGTTTCTTTAGGATCCTACCAGTTTTCGATGATTCAGAGGTGGCCCCATTAGAGGGGCATTCCAGGACACTGGCAGCAGGCTTGCCGCGCCGGTGGTCCGTGGACGGTTGTCACTGGAACCTGGTGCCTGCCTATCAGGGCAGGGGTATCCGCACACCGCAGGTGCCAGTACCTCTTATGGCACCTTTCCTGGCCAGTCCGGGTTAGCTTTCTTTGCTGACCCGGAGTCTAATCTTTCTGGCCAGGAAGAAGAGGATTATCTGCTGGGTTCTCCTTCTGATGTCGTGACCATGGACATTGATGTCTGTGCACCCCTCGCGGGGAATACAGGCGACATTGTCCATGGTTCTACTCACGCAGGAGTAGGATTCACGGCTCAGAAAGTGGCCCGGGTTGGACCTGACGACCAGGTGTTCCGCATACCTCGGCTTGCCGAGGGTATGGCTGGTTCTGGCCAGGGCCGTGGTGTGGCGATAAGCGCCCCACGTAATACCACGGCGCCTGCTCCTGGACAAGCCAGTCAGATTAACATGCCTGCTCTTTCGGGCCCGCATGCTTTTTCTGGCTTGCCAGGAGTGTCAGGCTATTCAGCTTCAAGCTCGCCTGCGATTGCTCAGGAGGAAGACGAAGGCCCTCGTCTTGTAGAGCTCTCGCATGTAGCCACAGAGGAGGATTGGTCTGACGCTTGTCAGTGGCTTATAAGCGTTAGGCCGGACCTGCTCGGGGGAACAGTCGGCTAGCCAGCGAGATCACCGGCCGTGGTTAGCTGGTAGATCGACTGTTAGCGCCATGCCATCTCTGCCGCTGGCGGAACATATTATGGATATGTTCTCGACGGCAGAGACGTCCATCAGGCGCATGGACGTCTCGCGAAGGCCCCTCGCGAGGTTGCAAGGAGCTGCCGCATCGTACCTGAGGAGTATCAAAGGTATGGTGTGGTACCTAAACCGAGCGTAGATGATCACGCGGCATTAGGTGAAGACACGCGGCCAGGTTCCCGGTCTGACACGGGAGCGCTGTGTGTGAACGCATTGCATTCGGCCAATACCGCGTTGCGCGATGCGGAGGAGAGTGGGAGAGCGTCTATTGCGGCGCTTTCTCATGTCTCCCAGCTGTGGCAAGGGGTAGTGACAGCATCCGCATCGTGCCAACCTAGCCCGATAACTGTCCAGAGAGCCAGCCAGGATGGTATCAACCTGGCTCTGGATTGTTTGATTCGGGCTGTGACCAGAAGTTTCCGGGTGAGACGCATGTTTGCGTTGGACAACCTGTGCCCATCCCAGGACCTGTACAATAGGCTGCTGCGGATGCCTATGGCAGGTCCTGGTCTCTTTGGAGGTGAGGGCTGCAAACACCTCCAGGAGACGGTCACTCTGGTCAACAACCAGAGGGCACTGCGCGAACAGTTTGAGGTGCTCCGTAGGGAGCGCGTTCCCACAGCACCCCCTGCGTACCGTCCCCTGCAGGCTCGAGGTGGCGGTGGCCATGTCAGAGGCCAGCCACCAGCGCAATGTCGGCCTCGGCCACGTGCGATTCGGCCAGCAGTGAGGGGGCCGCAGGCTCCTCCAGGCAGCCACCGTGGTGCGCGTGGTGCTGGTCATGGCACGTGAGGATCTGGTCGTGGTAATCGTGCCTGATGGGCCGGTTACCACGGTGAGAACCACTCCGGTGTTTCAGGCCAAGGAGACAGTGCCACTCTTGCACTCCTTATGTCCACCTCTCTCCCTAGGTGGTCCAGTGGGGGGCCGGTTGGCCCACCACAAGCAAGAGTGGGAATGGTTAACTCAGGTCCATTTAGTCTTGCAATGGCTTTCAGTCGGGTATCACTCCGATTGGATAACAGGCCCACCATCGCGACTGTCTCTGGTGCCAGTCTGGACTCAAATTCCAAGAGATCCAGATCAAAGGTTGTGTATAGAGGAAGAGATAAACTCCCTCATACAAAAAGGAGCAATTCAACCGGCGCAGAAGTGTCCGGGCTTCTATTCAACACTGTTCTTAGTAACGAAAAGCACCGGAGGGTGGAGACCAATTCTCAACCTCAAGCCATTGAACAAGTTCATAGAGACAGCCAGTTTCAAGATGGAAACTGTGAGATCGGTGTTGGCAGGGTTGGAGAAGGGAATGTGGACAGCTTCAATAGATTTGAAGGATGCCTATTTCCACATTCCTATAGCGAGGAAGTTCCGTCGCTTCCTGAGATTTGCATTCCAGAGCAGACAGAAGGAATTCAGGGATTTACCCTTCGGAATTTCCACGGCTCCTCGGATCTTCACCAGAGTGGTTCTTGCTATAACAGCATATCTCCGCAGGAGAAGCATAGCAGTCCACAGGTACATAGACGACTGGCTGTTAAAAGCACACAACCAGGAAAGTTTATTGGCAAATCTGGAGTTAGTTTTGAAAACACTCACAGACTTAGGCTGGATAATCAATTTCCAAAAATCAGAGCTGGCTCCATCCCAGAAGTTTGTTTACCTGGGAATGTTCATCGATCTAGAAACAGGATATGTTTATCCTACTCAGGAGAGGGTTCAGATACTCATCTCAGTAATACAGTCAGTGTGCACCAGTCGTCGTGTCCTGGCACGGGTTTACTTGAGAATGCTGGGGTTGATGGTTTCTCTGGAACTAGTCATTCCTCAGGCGGCTGATCCAGTTATTTCTCATGACGCATAGGAACCCAGAGTACAGGTTCACTGGACTCAAACGTGTCAGGGCTGGAGCCTCTAATTCACCACCTTCAATGGTGGTTGAAGACAGAGAATCTCCTGGCGGGGGTTATGCTAACCCCTCCTCACCCTCAGGTAATGATGTATACGGATGCATCGATGGAGGGGTGGGGAGCTTTCCTGGGCCTGGAACATTTCTTTCAGAAAGTCCAGGGCAAGAGTGTTCTAATTCGATCAAACAACTCAACAGTAGTGACTTACATAAACCGCCAGGGCGGAACGAAGTTGCCCAGTCTCTGTATGATGACATGGAAACTGCTTTGCTGGTGCCTGAGTTACAGGATTACCTTGAAAGCAGTTCATATTCCGGGAAGGTTAAATCTGTTAGCAGACTCATTGAGCCGAAGGATGAGTGTTTTACCGACGGAATGGCAACTAAATCAATGTGTGGCGGATCATCTGTTCGACCACTGGGGGAAACCCAACATAGATTTATTCGCAACGAAGAAGAATGCGAAGATGACGACGTACGTCTCTCCGATTCCAGATCCGAGCGCTATCGCAACAGATGCGCTAGCTATCAGCTGGGTGGGAATATATGCATGCGCATTCCCTCCAGCAATCCTGATTCCAAATCCAGACAGGAGGAGTGCCAAGTGCTTCTGATCGTCCCAAATTGGCCAAGTCGATCACGGTATACGGATCTGCTGGACTTTCTGGTCTACAATCCAGTTCCTCTGCCTCTGATGGACAACATTATCTTCCAGGGCAAGGTCCTTCACAACAATCCGTCAATGTTCAGATTAACTGCGTGGATGTTGTCGAGGAATCTAGAATTAAGGAGGGCTTTTCTGAGCAAGCAGCCATGTTTATGCCAAAAGCCAGGAGGGGGTCAACCTCTAGAGCATATAATTATAAAATCAACAGATTTGCAGAATGGTGCTCAAAAAGATGTATTGATCCAATGGATTCATCTATTCAGGTAGTAGCTGATTTCCTCTCACCTGTATGATGCCTATAGCCTCAAGCCTAACTCTATTGCTGGTTATAAGTCAGCTTTAATGACAGTTATCCCTTGCTTGGCTAATAGGGGAAGTGATGAAGTAAGTACATTAAATATTTTAATTAAAGACATGGGCAATCTAAGACATAGGAATCCCCCTGTGATTCCGTCTTGGAGTTTATCTCTGGTGCTTCAGCTACTAGGTGATAAGCCTTTTGAACCACTTAGTTCCATTTCTATGAAAATGTTGACTCTTAAAACTGTATTTTTAATTGCTGTGGCCTCGGCTAGGTGTAGAAGTGAAATTCATGCCTTATCAGCCGAGGCAGACCGTTTTGTGGTTACAGGGGAAGGCCTTAAGCTTCTACCTAGGATTAATTTCATGGCTAAAAATCAGTCTGAAATATCCAGGTCAACCCATATTTTTACTAGCTTTAACTAGATATGATCCTAATTCTAAAGCATGGTGTCCAGTCCGAGCATTAAACCGGTACAGACAACGTACTCAGGAATGGCGGACAGACCCTACAGCGTTATGGTTGTCATATATTGAACCCCATGGCAGGGCGTCTAAGGACACCATTTCCAGGTGGATTGTAGAGTGTATTCAATTTTGTCATAAATCTGCCACAGGTAAACAAGTTGACATAGCCAAGGCTCACAGTGTCCGGGGCGTAGTGGCTTCCACTGCCCTATTTAATGGGGTCCCTGTGGATGACATTATGTCGGTAGCTCAGTGGCACTGTGAGTCAAGTTTTACAGACCATTATCTCCGTGACACCTCGAATCCTCTCGCCTTATCGATTTTGAAAAAATAATTAGGTGTACATTTTTGATGGGGTTTTCCTCATTATTTATATATATCACAATTAATCAATGGGAACAACCACTTATTGGGGACTGCATCAGTCTTCACCACTGGGGAGATGATGTCAGCAGCCAAACTCTACAAGGTCAGTCTTGTTTATGTGTTGTTAATTGTATTGTCACGTGACCCTTCATTATTAATATGGTGATGGTATGTGTTTTATGTGGTTCATAATTGAGAGTATACGAAGAGGGGGTGGGGGAGCGCATATGACATACGGTCATCTCTCAACCATCGGTTTTGTGTTAGCCGATGTTCGTTTCTATTCCTGATTGTGTTAGCACACAGTTTCAGAAGTTTAAGTGCCTTAAACTCAGAAAAGCCCATAGGGAAGAGCTGGTCTTTTGACCTCGCCTCCCTCCCGCCGAATTCCCTGACGAATTCTGGCAATATCAAAGAGTATTAGGGAGGTAAGTATACTCTTGAAGTGAAATAAACGAAATCACGGATTTCTTTTTTCACGAGAGAGTTGATACTTACCTTCCTAATACGGACCCGGCCTCTCCGCCCCACAGAGGCTCGGTCTTTAAGCTTTCTTAAAGTTGCATAGTGTCAGCCAATAAA
Source organism: Chaetoderma sp. LZ-2023a (assembly GCA_034401795.1). NCBI lineage: Eukaryota > Metazoa > Mollusca > Caudofoveata > Chaetodermatida > Chaetodermatidae > Chaetoderma > Chaetoderma sp. LZ-2023a. The sequence goes on along the minus strand of CM067374.1, from coordinate 32,669,496 downwards.
TTAGTCAGAGGAAGTACTAGTCTGCGCATGCGCGGTGGTGGGGCTAGCATCCGCCAGACTGTCTTCTGACTACCTGCCCAGTAGGGGCACCTAACTTTTTAATCTGAGTGTTTTACTGAGTGAAAGCCGATATTTAGCAATATCAAAGAGTATTAGGGAGGTAAGTATCAACTCTCGTGAAAAAAGAAATCCGTGATTTCGTTTATTTTCCTGGTTAAGAATGAAAGATGATAGCCAATGAGTCGAATTGAATCTTGAAAATTCCTAATATCACTTGATTTGTATGTTTTTCATGACGACGACATGAAATGTCAGATTTTAGATTAATTTTGATGTACAGTTCATAAACGATAGTTATTACAGAATACCTAATATTTAGGTGGTCCCAGATAATAAGTTCACTCCCGCAACGTTAGGTATGGGTTACATTAAGCATATGTGTAAGGTGGCAAGAATTTGTACCGGGAAATTGTGTCCTATTTTCTTGTTATTGATGATAGTTTTGTAAGCGTTTTAGAAAATGGATTTCAACTTTTCCATGCAATATACCTAATAGAAATTACCCATAAAACTGATATTCAGTTAAAACCGCTATGAAAAGTCATATAGAAACCGATATGGGTGTAAGGCAAACCTATATACAAGCATGACTAGGAATTGATGCCTCTGTTTCATGTCAGTCACAGTGCTCTGAAGCATGTAACTGCTTTGCTTTCAATAACTTGAGTTTCCATGAGGTGCTCCACATTAAAGTGTCCTGAATCAATAAGATTAGGAAATATTTATAGAAGTTCAGCGACAATCGTCTTCGAAGCCAGTATGTTAATTAGGATTCTGTTGTAATGTTGCACAATGGACCTTTCCAGAGTAATGACATCATATGACATCATAATCAGCTAAGCGGCGTGTAGGATGATGCCATAATCATTACATCATAAATTATTCTATACGGACCGTCTTTAACTCTTAAAAGTCTGACACGGTGTAAAAATTGTATCTCTACTATTTAATAAACATGCTGTTGAATATTTTGAAACTAATTTAACTGGGCGCTGTTGCCACCATAGGCAAAAACAGCACCCAGTCCAATTAGTTTCGAAATATTCAACAGCTTACCTGTACAGTTTTCTGGACATTGATAGTCAGCAACTAATGAGATCGATCGATCCCAACACAAGCGAGGTGTGGGTGGATCTTAGCTAGAGATGGGTGGGGCATAGCTAAAAAATAGTATAAACCCATCCCTGTAGTGCTAAGGATAGTCATTGTACTGTTGACATCCAAGGTATGATTATGTATTTCCAATGTCAGTTGTGAAACATACTAGGCTAGAGATTTTTTAAACGAATTGATTGAAAATTGTTGCTGGCTATAGCAGCAACATTTCTCCTTAACATTTTTAATGAAATAATTAGCAGACAATACAAGTGTCACTAGCTAATGTTTTGATAACACTTGGACTGAAAATCATTGCTGCAAAGATTTTCAACCAATCTTTTCTCAAAATTATCAGCAAGACACTCAACGACACAACACATTCTGATGATATTTCAAGTAATTTGATTGGCAGTCATTGCTGACTTGCAGAAACAATATTATCAATTTCTTTGCGGAATAATCAGTGGCAGACTTTCAATATCATTACTGCATTAGCTAACAAATACATGTACAATAAATTAGGCCTGTGCCAAATATGTAATCAAAATCATGAACAATATTTCCATAGACAAGAAGGCATGTCTACCCAGCTCATGTACGATCTGACATGCATTGACCTACTGATTGAACAGTTTCGATCATGTTTCACACTAGATCTCAATAATTTGATTCATATTCTTTTCAATGTATAACGAGAGGCCTGATCTTGCACATGTCAGTGTATCAGGCATATTGAAAAACTTTAATATTGTACTTAATTCTTGGACACTGGACGTCATTTAGATTGCTAATTCTCGTCATCCTCCAGCCATTAACTCCTCTTGTGTCAGCAGCACCTCGGCGCTCTCAAGATGCCACCTATATCAATAAACCTTTCCATTTTTATACGCCTGCGTAAGCGGGGGTTGTATTATGTGATGGCGCTCACCGTCTGTCCCTCCATCTGTCTGTCCATCTGATTTCTTGTCCAGACCAGATCTCGAAGAGTTTTGAACCTACACTAAAAATGTTTTTCACCCATTGTCGCCAGAGTTATCACCCTTGAAAATTGCCTATGGCAGCAACAGTGTCCAGTCAAATTAGTTTCAAAATATTCAACAGCATGTTTATTAAATAGTAGAGACATACAATTCGTACAACCTGTCGGACTATTAAGAGTTAGACGGGCCATATAGAATCATCTATGACATAATGATTATGATGTCATCCTACACGCCGCGTAGCTGAATATGATGTCAGAAGACCTGAGATGATAGGTAGATACTCGGGAACAGTGAATTAACCCTTTAATGGTCTAGATATCTCAAGAAAATTACAATTCTTACTCAGTGAATGTCCATTTAGAGAAGACAGTTTTTGTAGATTTGCCACTGGAATTTAGAAAATAGCGTTCTGTTGTCACACGTGTTGGCCTGCTTGACTACCAAAAGGTTTATATTCAAGAAAATCCAACTGTGCAGCAAGCCACCAGACAATAATTTCAATGGGCAATAACTCTGGACCTGTTGAATATTTTGAAAACAATTTGATTGAAAGTTGTTGGTGGCTTAGCCACCAACAGCTTTCAGTCAAATTGTTTTCAAAATATTCAGCAGGTCCAGAGTTAATCCCCATGGAAAATGTGGTCTGCAGAAATTTGGTCGGGAGACAATATTCTGATTACTCATTATCAGTTTTAAAATGCTGTTGCTATATAAAAGAGTACACTCAACAACTTGTGACAAGACCCTTTTGAAAATGGCCATTGGTTTATGCATAGCAGCTGCTAAGAAGTTTTGCCGTGTATTGGATTTTGTGCCCTATTAGGACATGCTGCATAGCGGTATTTAAAAATATAAATGTGTGTATATTTTTCAGGGTAATAAAGGCGGAGTAGCAATCCGCTTCACACTACATAACACATCACTGTGCTTTATCAACTCACACCTGGCCGCTCATCAAGATGAGTTTGAGAGGAGGAACCAGGTGAGCTATCAAAAACTGACCAGCTGAATGGTCAACTCCATTAGTCACACACATATAGCATGATTACTACCTGGTCAGTCAGACAGTGGTCACTTTCACACCTTGTCAGTCAAGCAGTAGTCACTCACACCTGGTCAATGAGGTAGTGGTCACTTTCATACCTGGTCAATCAGGAAGAGGTAACTTTAACACCTGGTCAGTCAGGCAGTGGTCACTTTCAAACCTGTTCAATCAAGCTGTGGTCACTAAATCCTGGTAAATCAGGCAGTGGTTACATTCACACCTGGTCAATCAGGCAGTGGTCACATTCACACCTGGTCAATCGAGCATTTGCCACAATCACACCTGGCCAATTGGACAGTGATGACATTCACACTTGGTCAATCAGGCATTGGTCACATTCACACTTGTCAGTCAGACATTGGTCACTGACACCTGGTCAATCGGGCAGTGGTCACATTCACACTAGGTCAATAAGGTAGTGGTCACATTCACACCTGTTCAATCTGGCAGTGGTCACATTCACACTTGGTCAATCAGGCAGTGGTCGCATTCACACCTGGTCAATTGGGCAGAGGTCACATTCACACTTGGTCAATCAGGCATTGATCACATTCGCGCTTGTCAGTCAGGCATTGGTCACTTTGACACCTGGTCAATCAGGCAGTGGTCACATTCGCACTTGGTCAATCAGCAGTGGGCACATTCACACCTGGTCAATCAAGCAGTGGTCACAGTCACATTTGGTCAATCAGGCAGTGGTCACATTCACACTTGGTGAATCAGGCAGTGGTCACATTCACACCTGGTCAATCAGACAGTGGTCACATTCACACCTGGTCAATCAGACTGGTCATATTCACACCGGGTCAATTGGGCAGCGGTCACATTCACACCTGGTCAATCGGACAGTGGTCACATTCACACTTGGTCAATCAGGCAGTGGTCACATTCACACCGGGTCAATTGGGCAGTGGTCACATTAACACTTGGTCAATCAGGCAGTGGTCACATTCACACATGGTCAGTCAGGCAGTAGTCACTTTAACACCTGGACAATCAGGCAGTAGTCACATTCACACTTGATCAATCAGGCAGTGGTCACAGTCAAAACCTGGTCAATCAGGCAGTGGTCACAGTCACACTTGGTCAATCAGGCAGTGGCCACAGTCACATTTAGTCAATCAGGCAATAGTCACTTTCACATCAGTCTATCTTGTATACCACATGGTTAATCAGGCAATGCTCCCTTTCACGCTTTAATCAAAAAGTTGTCACTTTCAAACCTATCTACATTGGGCCCATAAGGTCAATAGGGCACTTAGTTTATGTAGTGAATAAATATTTTGAGGGGAAATGATGATGGCGCCGTAAGACTGGTGGTCTTACTGTCAGTCTTAATATCCATTTGATGTTGAAGGTGGCCACAGTCAGTCTTTGCAATGGTCTTGAGAAATGTTCAACTGCAAGCAGCCAAGAGAAAACTATTTCTGAAGATTTACCACTGAAAAGACTGGCTCAATAATGGAACAAGTCATTTCAGCGATATATTTTCACTAACAGCTTCGTCGCATGTAATTGACTTTCATTAAACAAAAATGCTATATATTTTTTAGCTCACCTAGCCTGAAAGGCCAAGTGAGCTTATGCCGTGGCGACCATCGCTCGTCCCTCCGTCATCCGTCAACTTTTGCTTTAAAACGCTACTCCTCCTTAACCAATAGCCGAATCTTAGCTAAATTTTGGTCAAAAATGCTATTGTGCTCGGATCTGGAACTTCCATTTGGAATTTTGATTCATAAATTTTTTGGGCCAAAATCTTAGATTTTATTAAAGATTTACCGGAAATTGTCAAATTGCTTCTTCTCCTTACCATTTGGACCAATTTCAACCAAATTGGGCTGAAAGAATGCTATGGGCATAGGCTCTAGAATTTCCATTCAGAATTTTGTTGCGTAAATATTTTGAGTCAAAATCCTAGATTTTATTAAAAATTTACCGGAAATTGTCAAATTGCTTCTTCTCCTTATCCGTTCGACCGATTTCAATCAGATTTATCTGAAAGGATCTTATGGTCATAGGTTATAGAACTTGCATTCAGAATTTTGGTTCATAAATATTTTGGGTGAAAATCCTAGATTTTATTAAAAATGTACTGGAAATTGCCAAAATGCTTATTCTCCTTACCATTCTGAGCCAGTTCAACCAAATTTGGCTGAAAGGACCCAATCGTCATAGGCTACAGAATTTCCATTCCGAATTTTGATTGATCAATTTTTTGGGTGAAAATCTTAGATTTTATGAAAAATGTACCGGAAATTGTCAAAATGCTTCTTCTCCTTACCATTCTGAGCGATTTCAACCAAATTTGGCTGAAATTATCCTATAGTCATAGGTTATAGAACTTTCATCAGAATTTTGATTCATAAATATTTTGGGTGGAAATCTTAGATTTTATGAAGAATGTACCGGAAATTGTCAAATTGCTTCTTCTCCTTACCATTTTGACCGATTTCAACCAAATTGGGCTGAAAGAATGCTATGGTAATAGGCTCTAGAACTTCCATTCAGAATTTTGTTGCATAAATATTTTGAGAGAAAATCCTAGATTTTATTTAAAATTTACCGGAAATTGTCAAATTGTTTGACCGATTTCAATCAAATGTTGCTGAAAGGATCCTATGGTCATAGGTTATAGAACTTGCATTCAGAATTTTGATTCATCAATATGCATCAAAATGCTTCTCCTTACTATTCTGATCAATTTCAACCAAATTTGGCTGAAAGGACCCTATGGTCGTGGGCTCCAGAACTTCCATTCAGAATTTTGATTCATCAATATTTTGGGTGAAAATCTGCGATTTTATGAAAAATGTACTGGTAATTGTCAAATTGCTTGTTTTCCTTACCATCTTGACTGGTTTTAGCCAAATTAGGTCGAAAGGATCCTATGTCCATAGGCTCTAGAACATCCATTCAGAATTTTTATTCATCAATTCTTTGCATGAAAATCTGAGATTTTATGAAAAACGTACCAGAAATTGTCAAATTGCTACCCCTATTTAGCTGCTTGACATATTTAAAAAAAATGTCACTAATGGATTCTATGGTGGTAGGCTCTAGAAATTCTATTCAGAATTTTGATTGATCAATTCTTTGGGTGAAAATCTTAGATTTTATGAAAAAATTGTCAAAACACTGCTTCTCCTTAGTTGCTTGACATATTTCAAACAAATATGGCTAGAGTGGTAGACTCTAGGTAGACTAGAATTTCTATTCAGAATTTTGATTGGTAAATTTTTTGGGTGGCCATCTTAGATTTTCCAAGAATTATCTAATTAAATGCAAATAGTTGAAATGCTAATGGGCCAGGTGAGCGCCACAGGCCCTTAGGCCTCTGGTTTAAATCTTGTCCAGTCGATGATTAAATAACCAATATCATTGTCCCTGGAACCAATTGTCCACTTCAGGCATGTTTGACTGCTTCAGTAGAACACCAGGTTTTCCAGATGAATGGAACCAGTTTGACATACAAAAGATGCCTGTATGTTCCAAACATTGGTGTAAGTCCAATTCTGAAAGGCATTAAGTTATACCCAATATAATGTGTGCCCTTTCGGCCCCAGAATGTGACAATTGAAGCTAATCCTTTACGTGGCTATGTTCATCTTTTACTCCAGGTACCTTATACATTCTTAATACATAAATAGCTGGAAAATTCAATTAGTCATGCATCTGTGTGTCTGGGCCTGTGTCCTTAAGTGCGTGCGTGTCTCAATTAATCAACAGGTTATTCTATGTCGGATTGTTAATGACCTGCTTTGCTCCATCACCATGTTACACAGACAGATTCCAGACCTTGACAAGCACACACACAGACTACTAATGTGATTGTCTGCCTAAGGATTAATTCCTGGCTTCAACTGACAGGTGCCCTGCTGACCTTTTCTGACTCTATTAGATGGGGTTAAATAGGAGAATAAATAGCTGCTAGGAAATCTGTCATGTTTCAAGGTCAATTAGCGCCTAATTCTGCCAGGCAAACAAATTTGTTCTCTAAAGCCATGATTGTTAATCCACTGAATTAGAGCGATGATGAATTTTACTCGACATCAAATGCCAGAATTATGCCCCCCCCCCCCACTGCCATACTAATGTATCGTAGTCAATTGGGACAGATCATATTTAGAGTTGTTGTCTTCGAACTTGGGGCTGGGTGGGGTTGGAGGTGAGCGCTATGTTTGAGGAGGGGTAACTTTGTGCATAAGCTACCATCTAAATAAGAACTAGATTGCTCAGTCGATGACGCGTCATCACAAATCATGTTCAACACTTTTACCTTTTGTCTCCCCCCCCCCCCCCCCCCCCCCCCCCCCGGGACGGAGCCAAATGTAAATGTTCTCTTGCTCTGTGCAATGATACATATCAAATTTCATTGAATTCTGTCCAACAGTTTCGGATATGTTACGTTGCAATCAATTTTTTACCCCAGCACGACCCCCTGGTATCAGAGCCAAATGTACATGTAAATGTCCTGCAGTCTGCAATCATATGGTTAACTCATATACCAAATTTGCTTGAATTCCACACAATCGTTTGGGAGGAGATAGCGTGACAGTTTTTTAACCCTACCCCCTGATCCTCAGCCATAAGGCTGGAGCCAAATGTAAATGTCACACAATCCGCAAATATATAGGTAACCCACATAGCAAATTTGGTTGAATTCTACACAACAGTTTGTGAGGAAATGGTGTAATTGACAGCTTTTAGGATATTTTACCTTTTGTCCCATGCCCTGACCCCGGAGTGTGTGTGGAGCCAAATCTAAATATCGTCTTGAATTCCACCCAACGGTTTGGGAGCTGATAACGTGATGGATGGATGGATAATATCTCTGACATTTTTTTTAAATGGGATAATTAGGTCAGCTTGACCCAGTTTCTGGAGAATGTGGATCAAAAGTTCTCATTGGAAACAATAAAAAAGTATGCAGCCAAGATATTTCAGTATATTGTTGTCTAGCTTGACAGATAAAAACATGTTGTGTACCAGGATATGTAAAGTAAGTGTATGCGACCTAATTTATAAAGAATATAAGTCAAAGGTTACCATTCCTGTAACTCACGAATGCTCAAATTTGTTCAGGAAACTTTCTATTTTCTAATAGAAAATGTCAATTTGCAGACCAAGGATATGTGCAGACCAAGAATAGTTATTTTTGAAAATGTACCGTTGGAATGACTGGCTCGGTTTTCGAGCTGGTCATGCCAGAAATATATTTTTAAAAATAGCCATCTCTTCAAAGATTGAGTGTTAAATGGTTGATATTAGCCATATTGGTCCATCATGTTTTGATCGTATTTTGATATATTAACTTCTAACCTATGGCCGGATTAGTAACTCTAATGGCTAAATTTTGTCAACAATATAAAAATATTTGCTTATTGAATGTCAATTTGCCGGCCAAGAGAAGACTATTTTTGAAAATGTATCACTCGAATGACAGGCTCAGTTATCTAGCCGGCCATTCCAGTTGTAAAATTTGTTTGCTTATTGAATGCCAATTTGCAGGCCAAGAGAAGACTATTTTTGAAAATGTATCACTGGAATGACTGGCTCAGGTATCGAGCTAGTCATTCCAGTGGTAAAATTTCAAAAATATTCTCTTGGCCTGCAAATTGACAATCCCCAAGACCACTGCAGAGGCTGGTTTTCTGCAGTGGTCTTGTGAACTCTACAGTGAATGAACTTTTTGACAATGTTCCACTGGGATGACTTTCTCAATTCCATAGCCAGTCACTCCTGTGGTAAGTTGTGAAAAATATTCTTCTCTCTGCCTACAAATGGATAATCAGTTCTTAAGCAGAGAAACTGTATCTTCTTGACTAACATTGACAGTTAAAGTACGCCTATCAAATCATAAAAATGAGTTCATTGGTATCAGCTGTTACATGCTATTTTCTCCATACTTTATCATTGGGTCACACGATTTTGAAAGATTCATTACAAAATTATCTTTCACATATAAGGTTTTGAATTCATGTTTTTCACTAATATCGTTCATAATATACAGTTATTTTTTTATTCAGGATTATAAAGATATCGATAGCAAGATGAGGTTCAAGACGTTTGTTCCGCCGCTTACAATACATGAACATGAGTGAGTTATGCCAAGCACATAGGAACGCTTTCAACTCTATGCATCAACCGATGTGCAAAAATGTATTTATTCAGTTAACCCTTTAATGGATAAATTTGGTCATTTGTTTATTGAATGTTCATTTGTAAGCCAAGAGAATACTATTTTTGAAAACTTACCACTTGAATGACTGGCTCTGGTATTGAGCCAGTCATTCCAGTGGTAAATTTATCAAAAAATAGTCTCTTGATCTACAAATGAACATTCCTCCAGACCACTGTAGACGCTTATGTTGGCTGGCTTCGCAATGAAAGGGTTAAGTACTTTAAAATTACCTTCAACAGAGACGGTTACTGAGTAAGGTACCTGTAAAGAATGACCTCTTGTTAATTTATTTTCTAAATATTTATAAAATGTAGAGATAGCTATCAACTCGATATACTGGAATTTTGGAGATAAGAATTCATGCATGTAGATGATAGTTTGTCTTGCCATGAAAAGATTGTGAGGTTTGTAATGGTCATCTCTGTCTGTCACTCAGTCGGTCGGTCAGTCTGGTGCTGTGTTGGGGTACTGGCAACCCCCATAATTTTGGGGTCAAAAGTTCAAGACTATGAGAAATGAGACTAGGAATGTGCAGCATACTTGTGTCTATGCTTTATGGTGCAAAAGATTATTTTGAGAAATATGTCTGGTGTTGCTGATGATTGACATTTCACTGTGTTCAAAATCTAATTTGTCCAAACTAGAACATGATCTATATAGATGATGTGCCTTCAGTAAGCCATTCGTTACAAGCTCTGTACTGGTTATCTCCTCTAGTTAACTCTTAGTTGCCACGTCTGTACTGGTTATCTCCCCTAGTTAACTCTTATTTACATGCTCTGTATTGATTATCTCCCCTGGTTAACTCTTATTTACAAACTCTGTACTGGTTATCTTCCCTTGTCAACCCTTATTTACAAGCTCTGAACTGGTTCTCTCCCCTAGTTAACCCTTATGTACTAGCTCTGTACTGGATATCTCCTTTGGTTAACTCTTATGTACAAGCTCTGTACTGGTTATTGCCATGGTTAACCCTTATGTACAAGCTCTGTACTGGTTATCTCCCCTAGTTAACCCTTATGTACTAGCTCTGTACTAGTTATCTCCTTTGGTTAACTCTTATGTACAAGCTCTGCACTTGTTATCTCCCGCTAGTTAACCCTTATGTACAAGCTCTGTACTGGTTATCTCCCCCTAGTTAACACTTATTTACATGCTCTGTATTGGTTATCTCCCCTGGTTAAAATTTATGAAGAATGTACCGAAAATTGTCAAATTGCTTCTTCTCCTTACCATTCTGAACGATTTTAACCAAATTTGGCTGAAAGGATCCTATTGTCATAGGCTCCAGAATATCCTTTTGGAATTTTGATTTATACATTTTTTGAGAGGATAAATCAGATTTTATGAAAAATGTACCGGAAATTGTCAAATTGCTTTTTGTCCTTACTATTCTGAGTGATTGCAACCAAATTTGGCTGAAAGGACCCTATGGTCGTAGGCTCCAGAACTTCCATTCAGAATTTTCATTCATCAATTTTTGGGTGTTAATCTGATTTTATGAAGAATGTACCGAAAATTGTCAAATTGCTTCTTCTCCTTACCATTCTGAGTGATTTCAACCAAATCTGGCTGGACCCTATGGTCGTAGGCTCCAGAACGTCTATTCAGAATTTTGATTCATCAATTTTTGGGGTGAAAACCTTAACATGCGGAGTGATTTCAACCAAATTTGGCAGAAGGGATACTGTGGTGATGGGCTCCAGTACTTCCATTCGGAATTTTGATTCATCAATTTTTTGGGTGAAAATCGTAGATTTTATGAAAAATGTACCGGAATTTGTCAAATTGCTTCTTGTCCTTAGCATTCTGAACGATTTGAACCAAATTTGGCTGAAAGGATCCTATCGTCATACGCTCCAGAACTTCCATTCGGAATTTTGATTTATAAATCTTTTGAGTGAAAACTTTTATTTTATGAAAAATGTACTGAAAATTGTCAAATTGCTTCTTGTCCTTAATATTCTGAGCGATTTCAACCAAATTTGATCATAGGCTCAAGAACTCCCATTTGGAATTTTGATTCATCAATTTTTTGGTTTGAAAATCTTAGATTTTATGAAAAATGTACCGAAAATTGTCAAATTGCTTCTCCTTACCATTCTGAGTGATTTCATACAAATTTGGCTGAAGGGATACTGTGGTGATGGGCTCCAGAACTTCCATTCAGAATTTTGATTCATCAATTTTTTGTGTGAAAATCTTAGATTTTATGAAAAATATACCAGAATTTGTCTAATTGCTTCTCGTCCTTAACATTCTGAATGATTTTAACCAAATTTCGCTGAAAGGATCCTATGGTCATAGGCTCTAGAACATCTGTTTGGAATTTTGATACATCAATTTTTTTGGTGAAAATCTTCGATTTTATGAAAAATGCACCGGAAATTGTCAAATTGCTTCTTCTTACCATTCTGAGCGATCTCGACCAAATTTGGCTGAAAAGATCCTGTGGTGATGGGCTCTATAACTTCCTTTCAGAATTTTGAAAATCTGAGATTTTATGAAAAAATTTCCTGAAATGGTCAAAATGCTACCTCCATAGATGCTCAACATATTTCAATCAAATTGGGTTAGATGGATTCTATGGTAGTAGGCTCCAGAATAACCATTCAGAATTTTGATTGAACTATTTTTTGGATGAAAATCTTAGATTTTATGACAAATTGACTGGAAATTCTCAAATTGCTTCTTTTGCTTGTCAACTTAACTGATTTCAAGTAAATATGACCAAAGGGATCCTATGACCATAGGCTCTAGAACATGCATTCAGAATTTTGATTCATCAACTTTTTATTACAAATTTACTGGAAATTGTCAAATTGCTTACTACTTTGAGAAATTTCAACCAAACTTGACTAAAATGATTCTATGATCATAGGCACCAGAATTTACATTCAGAATTTTGATTGGTAGATTTTTCCTGTGAAATTTTTTTACCATCTCGTTTAATGTAACGAATCATGTACCTTTAAATGCAAATGCTTCAAATGCTAATGGTCCAGGTGAGCTGTTCCATCATATTACAGAGCTGTATTTGATATTCTGTTTTCAGTGTAATATTCTGGATTGGTGACTTGAACTATCGTATTATAGAGCTGGACATTAATGAAGTGAAACAAATGATAGATCTGAAATTATATAATAAACTCATTCAGCATGACCAGGTAAGCTATCGTCTCCTCGCACATAAACCTCTGTATACAGGACACTTGTATTTAGGACCAAACCTGGGTGGCGCTATAAGGTAGGTTAGAAAAGCACCCACCATCTTAAATAACCACAATATAAAACCCATTACATATAGCAACTAGCTTATATTAATCTTATATGATATGACCACTACACTAATAAGACCACATCACTAACATGATCCCCTCACTAATAAGACCACATTACTAATAAGATGACATCACTAATAAGACCACATCACTAACATGATCCCCTCACTAATAAGACCACATTACTAATAAGATGACATCACTAATAAGACCACATCACTAATAAGACCATCTAACTAATAAGACCACCTCACTAATAAGACCAACTCGCTAATGAGACCACCTCACTAATAAGACCATCCCACTAATAAGACCACCTCACTAATAAGACCACCTCACTAATAAGACCATCTCACTAATAAGATGAACTCAGTAATAAGCCCATCTCACTAATAAGATGACCTCAGTAATAAGAGCACCTCACTAATAAGATGGCCTCAATAATAAGACCACCTCACTAATAAGACCATCTCACTAATAAGATCACTAGTAATATGACCTCAGTAATAAGACCACCACTAATAAGATGACCTCAGTAATAAGACCACCTCACTAAGAAAACCATCTCACTAATAAGATCACCTCACTAATAAGACCAGCTTACTAATAAGACCCCTCACTAATTAGACCACCTCATTGATATGACTACCTTACTAAGACACCTCACTAATAAGGCCACATCACTAGTAACATCGCCACACTAATATGATACATTAATAAGACCACATCGCTATAAAGACCACCTCGCCATTAGGGATCAAAAGATCAAAGGTTATAAAAAAGAGGAAACAATGTCCGTCGTGATGAATAGATGTTCGCCAAACTTCAGTGGATGGTTGCCCTTCGTCTTGCAAAGAAATGTATTCATTTTGTTATCAAAATGTCAAAGTAAGCTAAAAGGGTGGGATGGTTAGACTCAGAACTGTCTAAAATGATTGTTTAATAATGATCTTTATTTTATCCAGAAAGTAATTAAGATGATTTTGCAATCATTACAAGTACTACCATCGTTGTCTATCTGGTTGTTTGATTTCAGCTCTATCGGTTACTCAGTCAGACAGACATTTTCTCCGGTTACTCAGAAGCGGAGATTAACTTTGATCCGACGTATAAGTTTGATCCCGGCACAGATACCTGGGATACAAGGTGTGTGTAATAACAGTGGTAGTGTGTAAAGTACCTGGGATACAAGCTGTGTTTTATACCCATGACAGTATAGAACGATTGGCTTTTTTACCGATCCAGTCATATGTTTTCTTAAATTTTCTAGACTCAATAAAGAAATAAACCCTTTAATGTTCAAGCTGGCCAAGACCGCCGTCTGCAGTAGTCTTAAAGATCTGCAGTAGTCTTGAAGATCTGCAGTAGTCTTAAAGATCTGCAGTAGTCTTAAAGATCTGCAGTAGTCTTGAAGATCTGCAGTAGTCTTAAAGATCTGCAGTAGTCTTGAAGATCTGCAGTAGTCTTGAAGATCAGTAGTCTTGAAGATCTGCAGTAGTCTTGAAGATCTGCAGTAGTCTTGAAGATCTGCAGTAGTCTTGAAGATCTGCAGTAGTCTTGAGGAAGGAATGTCCATTTGCGGGTAACGAAAAGAGTATTTTTTTTAATTTACCACTGGAATGATTGGCTTGATAATCAATTATCGAGGCAGTCATTCCAGTGGTAAATTTTTAAATATACTCTTCTCTTTACCTGCAGATGGACATTTAACAAGGAAATATTTTCATCTTCTAGACCAAATTTGACCAGTAAGGAATTAAGGGTTAGGAAAATGGAATGACTATGTATATCATCTATCACATTTCCAGAGTGTTCACAATTCAATTTAGATTTGCATGCCTTTACAGTAAGGATGTTGTTGCTCATTAACACTTCAATGGTATCATACAGGTAAGCTTTTAAATAAACATTTTGAAACTAATTTGGCTGGAAGTTGGAGCCTCTATATGTCTTTTGTTATATAATTTTCTCTGTGTGTGTGTTGTCAGTGATAAGTGCAGAGTGCCAGCATGGTGCGACCGGGTGCTATGGCAGGGTACAGGTGTCAGACAACTCTCCTACACTTGTCATAAAGAACTCCGAATTAGCGATCACAAACCTGTCAGTGCTGTCTTTGAAACTGCTGTAAGTATAAATAAACAGACTAAATCTGTTGTCTGTATAGATAGTGACTTATAAATATTGCCTTGGTGAACCTACTGGCCAAAACAGCGAACCGGGTTCATATCTCGATGCAGGATGATCTCACTGTCATCAGAAACAAATTAGGCAATCTCTGGCATTCCTCAGTGTCTCTCTCCATCCAGGAGTATAATTAAAAATAAAGCAAACATACTTAGCTTCTCCTCCAAAATTACTTATGTATTATTAGGTCACCTGAGTTTATGCCATGGAAACTGTCCATAGTCTGTCCATCCATCATCAGTCAACTTTGGCTGTAAAAAACTACTCATTAACCACTTGGGTAATTTCAATCAAACTCGGCTTAATGGACCATATGGCGATAGGCTTCCAAACTTGTATATAGAAATTTGATTGGTCAATTTTTCCAGCGGCCATCTTTGCTTTTCTGAAAGTTTTAGGAAATCATTTAAAATGCTACTCCTTATTTCCTTGATTTTAATGGAACTTGAATGGATGAGGCTGTCAAATTTTCCAGCCACCATCTTTCATCACTGTCCAGGAAATTGGTAAAAATACTACTCATTAACTGCTGGGCCAATTTCAGAAAATAAGTTTACCCTTTCATGACGAAGCCGGCCAAAACCGAACAATGCTGTGGTCTTGAAGAATGTCCATTTGCATGCCAAGAGAAGACTATTTTTTTTAATTTACCACCGGAATTACTGGCTCGATAAATGAACTAAATATTCAAAAATAGTCTTCTTGACCTGAAAATGGACATTAAATAAGTGAGCTTATGCCATGGCGGTCATCCATTTGTCATTCATCCATCTATCCATCCATCATCTGTCCATCACTGATTCACCCGAAAGCTTCTCAGTTAATGTCAAAAAGTGTATCTTACAGGATGCGGCCAACATGATGATCGATTTCCAACAGAAAATTCATCACCTGTATGGGACGTAATCACGTTAATTTATTTGTTCAAGCAGTGTCTTAGAAGACCACAATTATCTCCCTTGTATCATAATTTCAAAGAAAACTGGTGAAATCTTCCCAATTTGGCACACACCACTGAAAAGCAATTTGTGGTAAATCATTTTGTTTTATAAAAATATATATATATATGTGTGGTTGTACCTGTATGATCAAATTCAGCAGGAAAACTATTCTAGAACAAAATAAATATACTGCCAATACTAGAGCTAATGCCATCGATAGGCTTGCACGAGTATTCCTTTCAGTAATCACGATCGATTATTTAATAATAATCGCGATTGCTCAATTAATCGGCTTGAGTACAAATTACCCAGGTATAACAGCAAAAAGCATAACAATGGCGAAAGCTGCAGGTGTTGAGAAAAGTCCATTTGCAGGCCAATAGAAAACAATTTTTGAAAATGTATCACTTGAATACTCGAGCCAGTCATTCCAGTGATACATTAGTCTTCTCTTGGCCTGCAAATTGACATGCAGTCATTGAGCAAAATGTAAATTTCCGTGACCGATCGCATTATAAAGTAATTAAAAGGTAGGTTTTGAAGTATTTTATGCTGTAAAATTATTCACGATTATTTGATTATTTAATTTTTAATATAAATTCACGATTTAAAAAATAATCGCAATTTTCGATTTAATCATGTAATCGTGCAAGTCTAGCCAGCAACACCGCTTCCAGGATCTGCTTTGTTTCCTATTGAGTCCTATGCATGACACCGCTTCCAGGATCTGCATTGTTTCCTATTGAGTCCTATGCATGGCACCACTTCCAGGATCTGCATTGTTTCCTATTGAGTCCTATGCATGGCACCGGTTCCAGGATCTGCATTGTTTCCTATTGAGTCCTATGCATGGCACCGCTTCCAGGATCTGCATTGTTTACTATTGAGTCCTATGCTTGGCACCGCTTCCAGGATCTGCATTGTTTCCTATTGAGTCCTATGCATGGCACCGCTTCCAGGATCTGCATTGTTTCCTATTGAGTCCTATGCTTGGCACCGCTTCCAGGATCTGCATTGTTTCCTATTGAGTCCTATGCTTGGCACCGCTTCCAGGATCTGCATTGTTTCCTATTGAGTCCTATGCATGGCACCGCTTCCAGGATCTGCATTGTTTCCTATTGAGTCCTATGCTTGGCACCGCTTCCAGGATCTGCATTGTTTCCTATTGAGTCCTATTCTTGGCACCACTTCCAGGATCTGCATTGTTTCCTATTGAGTCCTATGCATGGCACCGCTTCCAGGATCTACATTGTTTCCTATTGAGTCCTATGCATGGCACCGCTTCCAGGATCTGCATTGTTTCCTATTGAGTCCTATGCATGGCACCGCTTCCAGGATCTGCATTGTTTCCTATTGAGTCCTATGCATGGCACCGCTTCCAGGATCTTCATTGTTTCCTATTGAGTCCTATGCATGGCACCGCTTCCAGGATCTGCATTGTTTCCTATTGAGTCCTATGCTTGGCACCGCTTCCAGGATCTGCATTGTTTCCTATTGAGTCATATGCTTGGCACCGCTTCCAGGATCTGCATTGTTTCCTATTGAGTCCTATGCTTGGCACCGCTTCCAGGATCTGCAGTGTTTCCTATTGAGTCCTATGCTTGGCACTGGTTCCAGGATCTGCATTGTTTCCTATTGAGTCCTATGCTTGGCACCGCTTCCAGGATCTACATTGTTTCCTATTGAGTCCTATGCTTGGCACCGCTTCCAGGATCTGCATTGTTTCCTATTGAGTCCTATGTTTGGCACCGCTTCCAGGATCTACATTGTCTCCTATTGAGTCCTATGCTTGGCACCGCTTCCAGGATCTGCATTGTTTCCTATTGAGTCCTATGCTTGGCAATGTTAGCTATCACTATAGTGATTTAGATATAGGAAGGTCAATGATTACTGGAACTGAAAGATGTCAAGTCAGAATTCTCATTTTGCACATTATCAAATTTGTATTTCTTGCTTATTTCTTAGGGTACACACTGCTTATATATGTGACGTGGATTTTGATTGTATTCCAGCTATATTTTTATCTATTTATATTTAACAAAAGTATGTTGAGATGTATTTTAATGTTTAACCCTTTGTTCATGTTTCTACCTCAGGTCAAAGTGGTAGATGAGACACGCTACAGGAAAGTGTATGAGGATGTTATGAAGAAACTTGACCGTCTTGAAAATGAATACCTTCCACAAGTCAAACTCGACAATACAGAGGTACGTGGAACTACACGTAACACATTCATCCAGGATATCTTACTAGCACAATTTCAAGGCAGTTCTCAGATTCAGGAAAGATATTGAATATTACGAACGTAATTTAACTGGAATCTCCAGACAAATTACTTTCAAAATATTCAGTATTTTCTACATCATAATGAATCGGTCATGTTAATTCTTCAAATTTGTTCAAGAAATTTTCAATTTCTAAGAAAAGATAAGATTATTTTTGAAAATTTATCACCGGAATGACTAGCTCGTTTATCGAGCCAGTCATTCCGGTGGTAAATTTTCAAGAATATTTTTCTTTGTTTGCAAATGGGCATGTCTCAATACCCCTGCACAAGGAATTTGTCACCAGCTTGATTGTTGACGTGTTAATGGGTAAGAAAAGTGTAAATTCTCGCTGAGCAAATTATACCAATTTGCAGGCTAACGAAAAATTGAAACTTTACCACTGACTGATTTGGTTATTGAGTATTCCAGTGGTAAGTTTTCAAAAATAATGTTCTCTTGCTCTGGACATGGATAATTCGCAAGCCTACCACATGAGCAATTTTTGACCACTTGACCAATAGGGATTAAAACAGAATTTAATTATATCAGTATCACCACCGTACTCAATAATTAAAGAAACGCTAATGCTACACCAGTGCGAGTATTGATTTAATAAATACCTGTAGACAATAATAGTAAATAACATTCAGATGTTCAGGAACCGGGAATTGATGAGCTCAATCTGTCAATCAAGTATATGATGTCATAATGAATTACGTCACATGTAGGCTGACATCACAGTCAAAATGCATAAGGAATGATGTAGCTAAGTCTGGCATGTTTATTTAAAAGTCTGCCATGTGTCTTTACTACTTAATAACCATTTAATAACTTAATAACCATTCTGTTGAATATTTTGAAACTAATTTGATTGTGTGTTGTTGCTGCTGTATGCAACAACAGTATCAAGTCAAATTAGTTTCAAAATATTCAACAGCTTACCCAATGGCATACAGTCACCTTGATATTGGGATTCTGGGAATTTAGTGTTCGATCGATCTCAACATGGACAAAGCATAGGTGGAGCTTGCCTAGAAATCAGTGGGACATAGCTAAAGGTGGATTCATCCATTACTTATCATGTGAAAGGAAAGTGTTTATCTATTCTTATGTTCATGAGCTTTCTGGGTGGATTTGTTTTATGCATCTTCATTTTGAGCAGAAAATACTTAGCACATAAACAGACCTATTCTAGGCCATTGTTAAATAACCAGATCATTTTCAAAACGGTGTGATATTTCCTTTTTGAAATATTACACTGTTTGGAAAATTGCATTTAAGAATATTTAACAACGTCTATTTTCATCTCTAAGCTGTATTCATCCACCTAGAATTGGGATTCAAGGTATGTTTAGTTTGGCTTGTTTTATTTAGCGGTCAGTATTCCAACATCTCTGTGTATCACCAAATTAGCATGAATAGCAAAATGTTTAATCAACAACAATAAATATTTCAAAGTGCAATCTCTTCTCTGTTTCAGTTTGAATTTGAAAATGTAAAATTTATTGAACCAAAGAGTCGGGTACTGACAATAGCTAATATTGGACAGGTAAGCAATATGAATGGTGTTTGATTGGAGATATAAGAGATATAAATGGTGTTTGATTTGAGATGGAAGCGGTATGGATGGTGTTTGATTGGCGATAGAAGAGAAATAAATGGCTTTTGAATGTATATCAGCTGCTCATACACTATGTTTGACTCTATGTATAGTTATGCACACACGGTACCACACATACTAGATATGCATAGCATCATATACTAGACACTTGACCCTAGGGAAATAGGGCTTATGTTTCATAAATAAACAATCACCAAAGGAGAAAGTTTTGAAAATAAATTTGCCCTATCTGTAAATTTTTGGCACTCAAGAATTCTTTCCTCTTATGTTTTGTCAGTAATGGGACACAATGAACTTTTGTTGTCAATTCCCCCCCCCCCCCCCCCTCCACATTTGTCCATGATGCTTTTACACAATGTTGACATTGAGCCGCAGTTTGTCTATGTAAGAACAGCTGTTACATCCTTGTACACATGCACAGATTCCTCTACAATATCATTCTTGGAGTATATAGGGAGCGGTCAATCCTTCTTAGATGTTTCCTTTAGGATGTTATTATCACCACATTTTTTGAAGAAAAGTGATTATTATGCTGAGTCGCATGTGTGTGCCTACATGAGTGTGCAAGAATGTGTGTGTAACACAACTCCCCCAAAAGCTGTTGGATGGAATTCAACCAAATCTGAAGGGGGTTGGGGGTGTTTACAAAAGTCAAGAAATTGATTGTAACGCAAATCCTCTGAAACTGTTAGACTGAATTCAACCAAATTTGGTATGTAATTTAACCATATGTTTGTGGAGTGCAAGAGGATATTCACAGGTGGCTCTGTCCCAGGGGTGTCAAACTTTCAAAAGGGTATCTGTGATGACACATCATCGACCAAGAAATCTAGTGAGAAATGTCTTTAGCAATTTAAGAGTCATTATTTGTCTACTAAGTAAATGTCCATTAGCAGGCCAAGAGAAGACTAATTTCTGAAATAAGCATTGGAATCGACCCTGTCATTCCAGTGGTAAAGTTTTAAAAAGTCTTCTTGGGCGGCAAAATAGACATTTCCCAAGATGACTCTTGTGGGACTGACCATTAAAGGGTATTTCCGGAGGAGGTGGCATTTGATACAGCTCAGAAATAACTTAGATCATTTGCAAAACAAAATAAAATGTTCTGTTGAATATTTTGAACAAAATTGGATTGGTAGGCATTGCTGCCTAAGGCAGAAATATTTTCCAATCGAATTATGTTCAAAATACCCAACAGAACATTTCTTACATTGTGGTCAAAATTCTACTAATATGTTTCTGTTTTTGCTTTGGAAACCTGTTAACATATTTATGAGTGTTGCTGTAAGGTTTTTAGCTTATGAAGTAAAAAGGGTGTGATTGGTTTGAAATCAAGCTCTGTCATTGGTTGACAAAAGGCTTCTGATATTTGATGTATAAATGTATATTAATAAGTGCGTTTGCTTGTTGATTTCTAACAGAGGCCTGTCCAGTTTGAGTTTATCAACAAGCTTGATGAAGACATGTACTGCAAGCCATGGCTCAGTGTCAGTCCATTCAAGTCCATCATTATGCCAGGTCAGTCCATTCAAGTACATCATTATGCCAGGTCAGTCACAAATGACCCGTCATCTTTGTACAGATCAAGCTATAGTAATTAAATTTTCTAGTGTTCTGATGTTAACTTCTGAGAAAAGCTTCCGCACAATCTCATTTGTCAATAATCGTCTCTAACAATAATTGACCAATAAGATAGTGAAAAGGAAGGCTCTTCTCAGAAGATGATTGAAAGCTCTTCTGAAAAGAAAAAAGAAAACCAGAATAACAGTACAAAAATATAAATATTATACACATATTTCCAAAACAAAATGAAACATACTGTTATATATTTTGAACATATTTCGATTGGAAGACATTACTGCTTAAGTATTAGCTAAACTTTACTACTGATCCAGTCATTGCAGACTAAGAGATTTAAAAAAAAATTACTACGGGAATGACTGGCTCGGCTATTGAGGCAGTTATTCCAGTAATACATTTTCAAAAATCTTCTCTTCATCTGTAAACAAACTTTTCTCAAGACTACTACAGAAGACCATTTTTCTACAGCTTTTAGTCTTAACGGCTGAATTCTGGTTAAATCTGTGTCTAGATTATTATGAAGTAATTTCAGTTCCTTGACTAGATTTGGTTATGTTTTCCTTATCCTCAGGGTTTTGCTGTGAGATTACACTGGAGGTATATGTGGACAAGTTAACTGCGTGGAAGCTGAACGCAGGCGACGACAAGATAGAAGATATATTAGTCCTTCATCTGCATGGTGGAAAAGATTTCTTCATATCCTTTTTATCTCGCATTTTCACGAAGTTGAAAAATGTCGGCATTGGCATCCGCTCTGGTTAAGGTTTTTTAAAATGATATTTGCACCCCTAAGAGTTCATACGATTTAAAAAAACCTTCACCGATGTGTTCTATACGATGCTTAGGACTAGCTTACATTAAAACTATATCGATTTTTGAAATTTTTCTTAATTTTTTTCAAGTTTTAACTTTGACTAAATTTTATTTCCAGGTTAATGTTATTCCTATGGTTAATCTTTCTTAAAATGACATTTGCTGCATTGCACCCACAAGGGTTTTTAAAAACCCTTCATAGATTTGTTCTATACCATGCTTAGGACTTGTCCATATGAAAAAGAAATTGATTTAAAAAAAAAATTTTAATTGTTTTTTATCTTTGAATTTTAATTGTTTTAGGCCTGTCTTGTATCCAAATTATACTCATAATTTCTTGGTTAAGCTTTTTTAAAATGACATTTGCACCCACAAGGGGTCATTTGAATAAAACTTCACAGATGTGTTCTATACGATGCTTAGGACTTGTCCAGATAAAAAATATATTGATTTTCAAAATCTGTCCATATTTTTTTGGGCATTTGAACTTTGATAATTTTATGGCTGATTTGCATCCAGGTTCTATGTATTATGCTGTGGTTAAAGGGGAACACAAGAAGGGTCACCATCGTTTACATAAAACACACAGTTCTATCGTAGGGCCCATATTTAAGCTACTGTGTAAAACTTTCCTGCAACATTTATATATATACACCTGTGCAAAAGTTAAGCACCAGCAAAAACAATAGAATGTAGAAACATGATGGTACAACTAGGCTGCCATACTTTTTGTCCCCGCGTTAGCTGACATAATTCCAAGTACGAAATGCACATGCATGCATGACTTCACGCCGCTTGATGTCCGTGCGTGGCGGGAAACAGCACACGTGTTCAGTTATGTAAAAGTCCAGTTTGAGGTGTAGAACATTACATACAGATTTAGGCGACAAGATTAGGAATTTTGTGTTCATGACCGTGGTTTATTTGTACAGAGAGAATTAGCTCTTGATTGTGAACCGCTATGGCAAGACGACGGTTAAGTGATCGTGTGAAATGGCAAATCATAGGCATGCATACCACTGGTATGTCATGCAGAGAGATTGGCAGACAGCTGAACATTAACCATACTGTAATCAGTCGTTTGATTGCAAAACATGGGCAAACTAACGAGGTGAAGGACAGGCCTAGATCTGGAAGACCGAAGAAGACTACTGCCCGTGATGATCGAGCCCTAGTATGCCTTGTTAGGAGATCTCCATTCACCAACAGCAGAGTGCTCAGCCAGCAATGGGAAACGCGCAATAGAGTGTCAATGTCTACCGTCAAAAGGAGACTGTATGCTGCTGGCATGAAAGCTAGGAGACCTGTCAGACGTCCTCTCCTCACTGCACACCACAAAGAGGAGCGTCTGAGGTGGTGCAACGAAAGAAGACACTGGAACATGAGATCCTGGAGACGGGTACACTGGTCCGATGAAAGTCGGTTCCTGCTTCATGCCACAGATGGTCGAACTCGTGTATGGAGGTCCAGACGCACGGCGTACGACCAACGTAACATCATGGAAGAAGTTCCATTTGGTGGAGGTTCCGTTATGATATGGGGGTGCATCTCATTTGATTGTAAGCTGGATCTGTTGACTGTACCTGGAACACTAAATGGACAAAGATATCAAGATTCCATACTGGATAGAGTTGTGGTCCCTCATTTTGTAAATCATGCACCTGGAACCCACCCTATATTCATGGATGACAACGCCCGACCACATCGTGCTAGAGCTGTGCATGAATACCTCCGCCAGAATGCCATCGAAACCCTACCATGGCCAGCAAGGAGCCCTGACATGAACCCTATTGAGCATATCTGGGACATTCTGGGAAACATGGTGAGAAGGAGGGATCCTCCTGTGCAGAACCTACAGGAATTAACAGACGCACTCCATCTTGAATGGCAACGAATACCACAATGGCGTATCAGTCGGTTGGTGACCAGCATGAGACGTCGTGTCCAGGCCGTCATCCAGGCACAAGGTGGATATACCCGGTATTAATAATGACAGTCTCAAACTCGTGCACAGATGTTAAACTTCGTTTTCAGACACCATTAATGACAATCTAGCCACGTGTGTCAACTGTAGGGCAATAGTTGTCAGTTGTGTCAACGTAACCATATTCAGGCCTCGTTTTCAAGTTCAAACAAAAACATACAGTGTTTCCCCACCATCATAATCAGCATTCCTCTAGTTGCATTATTACCTCTTGCACTAAGATGGATGGGTACATAAATGTTTATGCTATTGCTTTCTTCATAGCACATGAATATACCCTCGCATGTGCGTAAAAACCCTATTTTTACGCACATGCGAGGGTATATTCATGTGCTATGAAGAAAGCAATAGCATAAACATTTATGTACCCATCCATCTTAGTGCAAGAGGTAATAATGCAACTAGAGGAATGCTGATTATGATGGTGGGGAAACACTGTATGTTTTTGTTTGAACTTGAAAACGAGGCCTGAATATGGTTACGTTGACACAACTGACAACTATTGCCCTACAGTTGACACACGTGGCTAGATTGTCATTAATGGTGTCTGAAAACGAAGTTTAACATCTGTGCACGAGTTTGAGACTGTCATTATTAATACCGGGTATATCCACCTTGTGCCTGGATGACGGCCTGGACACGACGTCTCATGCTGGTCACCAACCGACTGATACGCCATTGTGGTATTCGTTGCCATTCAAGATGGAGTGCGTCTGTTAATTCCTGTAGGTTCTGCACAGGAGGATCCCTCCTTCTCACCATGTTTCCCAGAATGTCCCAGATATGCTCAATAGGGTTCATGTCAGGGCTCCTTGCTGGCCATGGTAGGGTTTCGATGGCATTCTGGCGGAGGTATTCATGCACAGCTCTAGCACGATGTGGTCGGGCGTTGTCATCCATGAATATAGGGTGGGTTCCAGGTGCATGATTTACAAAATGAGGGACCACAACTCTATCCAGTATGGAATCTTGATAGCTTTGTCCATTTAGTGTTCCAGGTACAGTCAACAGATCCAGCTTACAATCAAATGAGATGCACCCCCATATCATAACGGAACCTCCACCAAATGGAACTTCTTCCATGATGTTACGTTGGTCGTACGCCGTGCGTCTGGACCTCCATACACGAGTTCGACCATCTGTGGCATGAAGCAGGAACCGACTTTCATCGGACCAGTGTACCCGTCTCCAGGATCTCATGTTCCAGTGTCTTCTTTCGTTGCACCACCTCAGACGCTCCTCTTTGTGGTGTGCAGTGAGGAGAGGACGTCTGACAGGTCTCCTAGCTTTCATGCCAGCAGCATACAGTCTCCTTTTGACGGTAGACATTGACACTCTATTGCACGTTTCCCATTGCTGGCTGAGCACTCTGCTGTTGGTGAATGGAGATCTCCTAACAAGGCGTACTAGGGCTCGATCATCACGGGCAGTAGTCTTCTTCGGTCTTCCAGATCTAGGCCTGTCCTTCACCTCGTTAGTTTGCCCATGTTTTGCAATCAAACGACTGATTACAGTATGGTTAACGTTCAGCTGTCTGCCAATCTCTCTGCATGACATACCAGTGGTATGCATGCCTATGATTTGCCATTTCACACGATCACTTAACCTTCGTCTTGCCATAGCGGTTCACAATCAAGAGCTAATTCTCTCTGTACAAATAAACCACGGTCATGAACACAAAATTCCTAATCTTGTCGCCTAAATCTGTATGTAATGTTCTACACCTCAAACTGGACTTTTACATAACTGAACACGTGTGCTGTTTCCCGCCACGCACGGACATCAAGCGGCGTGAAGTCATGCATGCATGTGCATTTCGTACTTGGAATTATGTCAGCTAACGCGGGGACAAAAAGTATGGCAGCCTAGTTGTACCATCATGTTTCTACGTTCTATTGTTTTTGCTGGTGCTTAACCTTTGCACAGGTGTATATATTCCTCCATATTTCCGCAAGTATAGTTTATATATTCCTAACACCACTGAAGAGAAACCCCTTATAAAGTGCTATTCGCAATTGTATTGCGATAGCGTTGGATGACACCGAAAAAAAATGTTTAACTTATGACGTCATATGGCTCATCTTGGAATAGAAAGTTAACTAATGTATCACATATTTAAATAACGAAGATATATATTTTTAATTTGAGCACAGACCTTACAATATTATTATATTTTTCATAGTCTGTAGATTCATTTTATACAAAGTAGTATAGAGAGTCTGGGCCGAGGGGTCAAAAGATCAAAATTGGCCAGTAATTATCGATTGTAATGCAACTCCTAGACGATTTCAGATAGAAACTTGAAACTTTGTGATTGCACAATTGGACAGAGATGTGCATGACACTTTTAGGATTTTGGCATGACCCAAGGGTGGGTGGGGGGGGGGCATAAGTAGTCTCGCTACATGGAATTATTTTGATCTTGTGTCAAACTGAGGGTAGGGGGTGGGGTCTAAAGATCAAAAGTGGGCACCACAGGTGAATCGTGATGATTGCGCATATGACCAGGGATGTGCATGACACTTTTGGAATTTTGTTATGACCCCAGGGGTACGGCCCTGGGAGTGGGAAATGTGGGGTAAAAAATAAAGAATTTCCAAAGCTTGTCACGTCGCATATCATTTTCAAGGCAATGATGAGTAGACTACAGTACAGGGTATTTTGATCTTTGGTCAAACTGATGGTGATGGGTGGGGTCAAAAGTGGACACCAATCGATTGTAATGCAACTCCTCCTAGACCATTTCACATAGAAACTTGAAACTTTCGGTGTGATTACACATGGCCAGGGATGTGCATGGCACCTTTGAAATTTTGTTATGACACCCCCCCCCCCCACCAGGGGGTGGGGAGTGTGGGTAAAAAATTAAATTTATCCAAAGGTGGTCATGTCACATATCATTTTCAATCCAATGATGAGTAGACTACAGTACAAGGAATTATTTTGATCTTGGGTCAAATTGAGGGTAGGGGGCAGGGTTAAAAATGGGAACCAATCGATTGTAATGCAACTACTCCTAGACCATTTCACATCCAAATATGTATTATGCTGATTGTTTTTGAAAATGTTTCTTCTTTTTTCAAACTATGAACTTTGCTTATGTTTGGAGCATTTTCCTTTTGGTTAGCCCCAGGGTGCCAGTTGTCATTAAATGACTTCAGGTTACTCCTCGGCAGAAAGGCTTTGTGGTTCAGTCTCCAAGCTATGCTTGCCCGATGGGTAGTGTCATGGGTGTTTTGAATCGGCATGTTGATTGTCAAATTTCAAAATAAGACTCCGGTGGTCCATCATATCCGGTGATGGACAATTAATATACAGTACATGTAAGCTATTTGCGATTTTTGGATAACTCTTGTGGAATTTTGGCATGACCCCCAGGGGTATGACCCTGGGGGTGGGAAATGTGGGATAAAGAATAAATATTTTCGAAAGGTGGTCATGTCACATATCATTTTGAAGCCACTGATGAGTAGACTACAGTACAAGGAATTATTGTGATCTTGGGTCAAACTGAGGGTAGGGGGTGGGGTCAAAAGTGGGCACCAATCGATTGTAACACAATTCCTCCTAGACCATTTCACATAGAAACATGAAACTTTCGGTATGATTACACATATGGAATTTTGATATTACCCCCAGGGGCAGGGGTGGGGGAAATGGTGGGCAGAAAAGAAATTTTATCAAATGTGGTCATGTCACATATCATTTTGAAGCCAGTGATGAGTAGACTACAGTACAAGGAATTATTTTGACCTTGGGTCAAACTGGGGTAGGGGGCGGGGTCAAAAGTTGGCACCACTCGATTGTAACGCAACTCCTAGACCATTTCACATAGGAACTTGAAACTTTCTGTATGATTACACACATGGCCAGGGATGTGCACGGCACATTGGAATTTTGATACCACCCCCAGGGGCAGGGATGGAGGAAATGTTGGGCAGAAAATAAATTTGATCAAATGTGGTCATGTCACATATCATTTTGAAGCCTGTAGTTAATAGACAACAGTACAACAAATTTTTTTGTCCTTGAGTCAATCTGAGGGCAGTGGCCAAGGGTCAAATGGGCAATCTAATTCTATATATGTACATGGCTTGGACATTATTTTTTCGCAGAATATTTAGTCCTGGGCAAACCGGGTCCTGCGGCAACCGGATCCTGCGGTAACTTCAAAATGCGAGATATTGGTATCTTCTGATGCCTCTTGTTCTGAGCAGGCTTGGCCTATGAGGTCCAAATTTTTTCATTCCAAACCAATCAATAAAGGTCTAATGCTGATGTGGAACATAATTCAATTTCCTGTCAAATTAATATGTTCCTACATCCTAAAGAGTTTGTGGTAGCAAGCTTAGAGTGTAGCGGTGAAACTCTTACCATATGAAAATGGAGGAATTCAGTTTTAGCTACGCCCATCTTTAGCTCAGCTCCACTGACAGTTTTCCCATGTTGAGGTCGATCAATCCCTGAACTCCCTAACTATCAATTTCCTGAAAATAATACAGGTAAGCTGTTGAATATTTTGAAACTAATTTGACTGTGCACGATAGGCAGCAACAGCACCCAGTCAAACTAGTTTCAAAATATTCAACAGCATGTTTATTAAATAGTAAAAACACAATTTGTACAGCAATGCTTACTCCGTCATCAATTAAGCATTCGTGACGAACTTACCTACATTATTCATGTCGTAATTGATTATGACGTCATTTTACACATCACGAAATGCATATGACATCATATGATTGACTGAGAAACTGGAATCCTCCATTATTAAATTGTTTATTCAGCGGTGACATATTCTCGATGTTGTGTCATGGCCCTATGTGTATACTTCTTGACCAGGAATATGGCCATGAATAATATACAACATCGTTCATTCATATTTCAGCATAACTTTTCTTAGTGTCCTGGTGATCAACCCTGTAACCCTCTAATTTGTTCAAGAAAATATACATTTTTTCATAAAGAATTTTAATTTGCAAACCAAGAGAAGACTGTTTTTGAAAATTTATGACTAGCATGACTGGCTCGATAACCGAGCCAGTCATTCCAGTGATTAAGTTTCAAAAATAGTCTTCTGTTGGTCTGCAAATCAACATTTCCCAAGACAACCGCAGAAGCTATTTTGGGTGTTTTGAATGTTAAAGGGTTAACACTAGCATTAGTAGGTTAGATGGTACTGTATGATTATTTCCTTAACGTATTGCTACGTTCCAATCTCAGGCAGCTATATTCCAAGCAGCTATGGGTCATCCATTGAAGCTTTAATTCAGATGCATAGACCTATCATAGATGTACCGATTGCTGAACTTGTAGAACTGGTGAGTGGTAATAATAGTCGTCGTCGTCATCATCATCGTTGTTGTCATCGTCATTGTCATCACCATCCATCATCATCATCGTTGTAATTATCATCATCATCATAAATGTACCTATTGCTGAACATGTAGAACTGGTGAGTGGTAATAATAGTCGTCGTCGTCATCATCACTGTCATAATCGTCATCATCATCATCATCATCATCATCATCGTTGTTGCTGTCATCGTCATTGTCATCACCATCCATCAGCGTCATCATCATCATCCATCATCATCATCGTCATTGTTGTCATCATTATTGTCATCACCATCCATCATCGTCATTGTCGTCATCGTTGTCATCATCATCATCATAAATGTACCTGGATTCATAGATCAAAGATGCCCTTGATAAAGAGGCTAGGGTTGCGCGATTTTTGCTTTGAAACATCGCGATTGATTTTATAAAAAAAATCGCAATTTTCGATTAAATCGTAGATCAAAATTCCCAAAAGTATAAACCGGGGTAACGTGACAAGTCACCAAAATTAGGACTTGGAATTTCTAGAAAAAGTTGAAATAAATGATGCAAAAAATAGCACGAAATTAGAACACAATTTCATGCGACAAATTCTTACTATCCTACGTCTATGCTTAATGTATACCGTATATCCGTAATCGCGGGAGTGAAATTATTAATTGGGACCACCTAAATATTGAGTATAGTTTAATAAACATCGTTTATTTCATCAAAATTTGACATAAAATGTCGTCGAGTAAAAATATAAATCCCGCTTCCGCTTATAGCCTCCCTTTGTAGGACGACTTTAAGTCGTTATCCGAGTAGTGCGAAGACGCTAATATTAGTACCCGGGGAGAGACTGCGCAATCCATATACATAGGACGGTAGCTTTGAGTAGCTACGATAGTAACGGCATAAACTCGTCCTATAGTGCGGTTTATAGTTGCTTTCAGAATGTACGATTTACATTTAAGAGTAATCAACTGAGCTCACAGTTCAAAATACAACAATCTGGAATGCTGTTGCGTTATTTTCTTTAATTAGGCATGACAACCGAATCAAAAAGGAAAAATTAGTACACAGCCTGAAATTGCTAAAAGAATTAAAAAGAATTATGTTCAGTGATTATTGCCTAACACGCTGCAACTAAATATATACTTGGTATTTCACGACAGACTCGTGGTCTACAGCGAGAGAAAGAAAATTATATGGCGATTCGACAGAGTAACTAGCTGGTTTTCTCAATGACAAAGGTGTTACCTCGCTATTGTTAGCTGGTTTGCCATACAGCTTTGTGTTTTGATTAGGACTTAGTGAACGCATGCGTGAAGCGATCAAGAAAAAACACAATGGATACATGCGCGAATGGATTATAACTGTATTCGTTTACTGCTGAATGATGTGTTTTAAAATCTTAGTCTGCTCAATTTTTTCACGATTTTTCGATTTTTTTCAATTACATCGTAGAAAATCACGATTTTTTTCAATATCGCGAACTCGTGCAAGCCTAAAAGAGGCTATGTTTATACAATGCAACCTGCGTATCCTTGATGCTGTATAACTGTAACAGCTGGGCAGCTCCAAAGGCATCTCTAGACAAACGCAATGCCTGCCACTGCACCATCACTGGACACCGATGGCCAGACAGCATAATTTCCAACGATGCACTATACAAGATGTGTAATACATCGCCGCTGTCTGTAAAAGTTGCCCAGCAAAGATGGTCCATGTTTGGCCATGTGCTAAGGATGCCAGAAGAGACACCAGCACAGAGCGCCTTGGAATTCTCCCTACTCGGAGCCAGCAAATACAAAGCCAGGAGAGGACGTCATTGCATAAATCTGCTAAGCGTGCTACAAGGTGACCTCAAGAAAGCAGGACTTGGTACACTCAAGTCAAGAATGGACCTGAGGAAGCTACGGATTTCGGCTGAGGACAAGACACAGTGGGAAAAAGCAAAGAAGGACTGATTGCAGCTGTAGGATGTTTCTACTACTACAGCCGCAGAATACAGTAATCATACATACATAGAACTGATGAGTGGTAATCATAGTCGTCTTCGTCATCACTCATCATCATCGTCATTGTCATCATCATCGTCATTGTCATCATAGTTGTCGTCATCATCATCATCACCATCATCATCATCATAAATGTACCGATTGCTGAACTTGAAGAACTGATGAGTGGTAATCATCATCATCGTCATTACTGTCATCGTCGTCGTTGTTATCATCATTATCATCATCCATCATCATATCATCATCAGCATCATAGTTATTCTCTATATTCAACCTTTAAAGAAAAAAACCTAGTTTCTACATCCAAGACAGGTAACTAATCTTCCCTTATAAGGTTACCGAAGGTCCAAGTGAGCTTATGCCATGGCGGGCATTTATCGTCCGTCCGTCCGTCGAGTCGCATCTCCTCATTTATGCATTGACCGATTTCAACCAAATGTGGCTGAAAGGATCCTATGGTGGTAGGATCCATGACTTCTATTCAGGATTTTGATTGGTCAATATTTTGGGCGACCATCTTGGATTTTCCACAAAATTACGGAAATCATTTAAAACGCTGCTCATCCAATATAAATGGTCTGACTTCTATGCTGGTAGGCTTCAACACTTCTAACAAGAATTCTGATTGGTCAATATTTTTGGTGGCCATCTTGGATTTTCTGAAAATTTCAGGAAATCAGTTAAAGGCCTACTCATTAACCACTTGGCCGATTTCAAATAGACACGGATGGGAGAACCCTAGAGGGGTATGCTTCAGAACTTGTATACAGAACTTTGATTGGTCTATTTTTCTGCGCCCATCTTCAATTTTCCGAAAAGTGGCTGGAAATCGTTTAAAATGCTACTCCTCATTAACTGCTTGGATAATTTCAACCAGACTTGGCTGGAAGGATACTAGTCTGGTAGGTTTCCGAACTTATATACAGAATTTTGGTTGGTAAATTTTGCTGGTGGCAATCTAGGATTTGCTGAAAATTTTGAGAAATCAGTTATAATGCTACTCATGAACCGCTTGAACGATTTCAAGCAAACTTGCCTGGGAAGAGACTGTTTCACATCATGAGAACATACTTACCTCCCTAACAGTTGATATACTAGTATATTGGCTCTAAATTCAATAATATTCAGAATTATAAAAAGTTAGGTGCCCCTAATGGGCAGGTGGATGTAACCAGTCATGCACATGACAGACCCCACCCACTGCGCATGCGCATACTGGTACTTCCGTTTTCTAATATATTGGCTGACCCACCACATGTTGAAAACTTTCCTAGTCTCTTTTTTGAGAATTTTCGATAATAATTATCACCTTTTGAATTTATGGCTGATTCAAAGTCTGCAGAGGAGTCTTCCTCATCATCTGTTACGGTGATATTGTTCCATTTATTAATTTAGACTTGTAACCTTTATATGTTACCGGTTTTCGTCGCGGCCGTTTTGGCGTTACGACGTTTTCAGGCGCTGGGAATCCTTGTTAAATTTCTCCCAGCGCCTAGGGCTATTAATCCCTTGCGCTTTGTGTTCACAGGTTCAACCTATCGATGAGTAAGTGGTCCTGTTCTTCTCTCGAAGGTTGTTCACGTCTCTTTTTTTACTTATCATCGTGATATGTCTAAGGGTTGGAGATATATTAAATGAATAAAAGAAATGTCTCCTTCCTTTTGTCCCATCCCCTCATCAGTTCTTCTGAAGGAAGAGTCTCGGCGGATGGATGGACATGTTCTCCTGCACAAGAGGATGGTTTTGCCTGTGCTCAGGCCAAAGGAGTTTATTAATTATGGCACATAATTATTTGAAAATAATTACAATTTCTGCTGCCTTTTGTTATTGCACTGTGTTCTCTCTTGTGTGTGCATGGGTTCTCAAATATATATAATTTGATATTATATTATTCGGGAGGTATGAATGTCTTTAATCTCTAGATATTTCTTGCATTCATTTCTGACGTCTCCTCTCCTTGAAGGAGCTTTTGCATTGAGGTTTGATGTCATAATCAACCAGAGTTTTTTCTCTTTCCTTGATGTCATAATCTTAGTTTAGAGAAGTCTTTGATGTGTTTATCACCCTTTATTATGAAGGTGGAGAGATATCTAGATAGTCATTAATCTTTCTCTCTCTTTCTTAATTTGGGATCCTGGTTGTTATTGGTTATTATTAACTAGAGAAGTCAGCTGTCCCGTCAGGGTTGTCTGTAATAAAAGTGGATGTCTTCTCTCGAGTTTGTTCTTGTTTTGTACTAATAGTCAATTAACAAGGGCTTGCAAACTATAATACTCATTGTTTTCGTATGCCTTCCCTTTTTCAGAAGTCATGTACATCTTGCTTTAAGCCTATGAAGGCTAGATTCTTCCCCCACCCTTGCCATCTTTGTTCAGTGTGTAGGCTGTCTAACAAATGTGTCATTTGTAAAGAGTGTGAGGGGGGGGGGGGGGGGTGGGGGTGGAATCTAACCTCAGAATTCTTTGCTTTTCAGGTTAAGCTGATAGCTGAGGAGGGCAAGAAGGCAAAGAAGGAGGGTAAGAAGAAGGCCTCTGAGAAGGGTGAGCTCGAGGCCTTCAATGTTGAGTTAGTGAGTGAGATGCGCAGGACTGAAAGATCTGATGCCTGACATGCTTCGCGGCTTGTTGTCTGGCACAGGTGTTTCAACTTCCTGTGCATCGACCTCAGTGCAGGTAGCCCCCATCCCTGGATCATGCCCTACTAGCTCAGACAAAGTCTAGTGATCCAGGGGCGGCCATCTTGGACCCAGGCTTGATGTTTGCATCGCCTGGTGATCCAGCGGCGCGAGCAGCATCAGGCGGGACCCGACCAGCGGGCCTGACCACGATCACTCGCGGAGAACCCTCGTCATCTGCTTTTGGGCATTTTCCTGGTCAGTCTGGGTTAGTTTTTCTTGCTAACCCAGAGTCTAACTTTCCTGACCAGGAAGATGATGAAGACTACCTGCTCGGTCCACAGGATGAACATGAAGACATGGATCCGAGCGTCTACACTCCTCTCATGGGGAGCGCGGCTGCTCGCACCTATGGCACTGTTCCCTCGGGAGCAGGCTTCATGATTCAGCATGTGGGCCGGTTTGGAG
Organism: Chaetoderma sp. LZ-2023a; assembly: GCA_034401795.1. Classification (NCBI taxonomy): domain Eukaryota; kingdom Metazoa; phylum Mollusca; class Caudofoveata; order Chaetodermatida; family Chaetodermatidae; genus Chaetoderma; species Chaetoderma sp. LZ-2023a. The sequence continues at coordinate 32,635,033 of CM067374.1, read as the reverse complement.
CGGACGGCTGCCCGTATAAGATACCACACTTAGATGTGGAATCTCATACGGGTGATCCGGGCTGCGCTGGTGTGCATGTTACCCCTCACACAAGCACGGCCTTGATGCCCGGTCAGCCTATGGAAAATGTTATGCCAGCCCTCGCGGGCCCGTATGCATTCCCTGGGCAGCCGGGTTCGTCTATAGCCTCCACCTCGGTCGTACCCGCTGCTCGTCGGCAATTCGCAGGTAGCCACAGATGAAGACTGGTCTGAAGCGTGTGCGTGGCTCCTCACTGTCAGACCAGAGCTCTCCGTGGATGAAACGGGCGCCGGTAACCCTCGGGAATGCTTACAGGCAAAGCCATTGGCCAACACGAGTCTATCTGAGAATGTTAGGTCTGATGGTTTCAATGGAACCAGTCATTCCTCAGTCGGCCTTATGCAGGCGGCCGATTCAATTGTTTCTCATGGCCCAGTGGACGCAGAGTTCAGGATCACTGGACTCACGCATTCAAGTGTTGGACCCTCTCATTCATCACCTTCATTGGTGGATGGAGAGAGGAAATCTCCTGGCGGGGGTCATGCTGACCCCTCCCCACCCTCAAGTAACGATGTTTACGGATGCATCGATGGAGGGATGGGGAGCTTGCCTGGAAGAAGCCACTATATCAAGGCTTTGGAATCTGGAACAGTCAAAGGAACATATCAACATGCTAGAATTGCGGGCTGTAATTCTAGGCCTGGAACACTTCTTAAAAGAAGTGGAGGGAAAATTTGTGATGATACATTCAGACAACTCTACAGTAGTGAGTTACATAAACCGCCAGGGTGGAATGAAGTCGCCCAGTCTCTGTATGATGACATGGAAGCTGCTTTGCTGGTGCATGGATCATATGATCACCTTGAAAGCAGTTCATATTCCGGGAAGGCTGAATCTGTTAGCAGACTCATTGAGCCGAAGGATGAGCATTCTGCCTACGGAATGGCAACTAAATCAGTGTGTGGCGGATCACTTGTTCAATCATTGGGGAAAGCCCAACATAGATTTGTTCGCAATGAGGAAGAATGCGAAGATGACGACGTACGTTTCTCCGATTCCAGATCCAGGCGCTATCGCAAGAGATGCACTAGCTATCAGTTGGAAGGGAATGTATGCATATGCATACCCTCCAACAATCCTGATTCCAAGGATTCTTCAGAAGATCAAGCAAGAGGAATGCGAAGTGCTTCTGATCACCCCAAATTGGCCAAGCCGATCACTGTTTACGGATCTGCTGGACCTTCTGGTTTGCAATCCGGTTCCTCTGCCTCTGATGGACAATATTATCTTCCAGGGCAAGACCCTCACAACAATCCGTCAATGTTTCAATTGACTGCATGGATGTTTCAAAAAATCCGCGATTAAGGAGGGCTTTTCTGAGCAAGCAGCCAATTTCATGGCCAGAGCCAGAAGGGTGGTCCACCTCCGGAGCATATAATTATAAAATCAACAGATTTGTGGAATGGTGCTCAAAGAGATGTATCAATCCGAGGGAAGCATCTATTCAGGTAGTAGCTGATTTTTCTCTGTCACCTGTATGATGCCTATAGTCTTAAGCCTAATTCTATTGCTGGATATAAATCAGCATTAATGACTGTTATCCCTTGCTTGGCAAAGAGGGGAAGTGATGAAGTAAGTGTTTTAAATACTCTTATTAAAGGTATGGGCAATCTCTGACCAAGAAATCCTCCACTGACACCGTCATGGAGTCTTTCTCTGGTTCTGCAGGTTTTGAGTGATAAACCACTTAGTGCTATATCTGTAAAAGTATTGACACTTAAAACTGTATTTTAGTCACGGCAGCATCAGCCAGATGCAGGAGTGAAATTCATGCCTTGTCTGCTGAGCCTGACCTTTATATAGTTACAGGTGAAGGCCTTAAGCTTCTACCAAGATTGAATTTCTTGGCTAATAATCAATTTTTAAAATATCCGGGTAACCCTATTATTTTACCTGCCTTAACCAGATATGATCCTGGTGCTAAAGTATGGTGTCCTGTCCGTGCTTTAAATAAGTACAAGAGAAGAACTCAGGTTTGGTGGTCGGACCCATGTTCCCTATGGTTGTCATATATTGAACCCCATGGTAGGGCGTCAAGAGACACTATTTCCAGATGGATAGTAGAATGTATTCAATTCTGTCATAAGACAGCCACTGGAATCCAAGTAGATAGAGCCAAGGCTCATAGTGTCCATGGTGTGGTAACTTCCACGGCATTATTTAATGGTGTTTCTATTGAAGACATTATGTCACTAGCCCAGTGGCACTGTGAATCAAGTTTTACCGACCATTACCTTCGTGACACTTCTAACCCGCTTGCCGTCTCAGTCCTCAGAAAATAAATAATGTAGAGGTATGTATTTGTAATTAGTTTTCCTCCTCTGCTATTTACAAATATCACATTTGTTGGTAGGGTATCCCTACTATTAGCTGGTACAATTCTCTTCATCCGGGGGGGAAGAGATGAGTGCCGCACCCAAGACATCAGAGGTCCGTATATGTGACCATTTTGTTTTTTGTCTTGGTGATAGTGTCATATTTTTTATTTTTGATATGGTGATGGTTAATGTCTCTTAATTGTGGTTCTTTCAGAGAGTTTTTTGAAAATGAAGCAATTCTTCTTTTTCCAATGTCTGGTAATACTTTTCATCAAGTATTAGAGAGCGTGCTAGTCATTTAGAGCAGCGTTTTTTCCTAACCTTCCTCAGAAAGAGGGGGGTGGAGAGCGCATTTGTTTTTTGATCAATCTCTCTTCATCGGTTGATTAACCGATGCAAAATTCTATTCCTTATTGTGTTTCAGATACAATTTCAGATGTTTTTAAATCTCTTGAAAATTCAAAGAGCTAGTCTCTTCGAGGGCGTGGTGGTTTTCAGGACCTTGCCTCCCTCCCGCCAAATTGACTTTCAAATTCTGGCTTTTATCAAAAGTGTTAGGGAGGTAAGTATGTTCTCATGATGTGAAATAAGAAAATTTACCAAATTTCTTTTTCACGAGTGAGATGACATACTTACCTCCCTAACAGGATCCCAGCCTCTCCACCCCACGGAGGCCTGGTCCTTTGGTTATTTGAATAGTTGCTTCTATGTCAGCCAATATTTAGTAACGGAAGTACCAGTATGCGCATGCGCATCATTACTGTCATCATCATCGTCGTCGTTGTTATCCACCTGCCCATTAGGGGCACCTAACCTTTTATAATTCTGAATATTATTGAATTTAGAGCCGATATACTAGTATATCAAGAGTGTTAGGGAGGTAAGTATGTCATCAAACTCGTGAAAAAGAAATATGGTAAATTTTCTTAGTGTGCTTCAGATCTTGTATGCAGAATTTAGATTGGTCAATTTGTTCAGCGGCCATTTTGGATTTTCCTTAAAATGCCTGTAAATCATTTAAAACACTACGCCTCCAATATCAATGGCCCGACTTCAACGAAACTAGGGTGGACTAATTTCACTTCAAGAGTATACTTACCTCCCTAATACTTTTGATATTGCTAAATATTGGCTTTCACTCAATAAACACTCAGATTTAAAACAGTTAGGTGCCCCTACTGGGCAGGGAGTCAGAGCGTAGTCTGGCGGATGCCAGCCCCACCACCGCGCATGCGCAGACTAGCACTTCCTCTTTGCTAGATTATTGGCAGAGAGAACACACATGTCTTTTTGTGCATAAGCTTTTTCTTACTCTTAAACTGTTTAAGTGGTGTTATTTTGGAGTGATAGTATCTGATTTGGATGGCAGGAGGGAACACTTCGCCACAGGAGGACTTAGGACCTTTAAATCAGGTGACTTCTAGTAAAATTAGCGAGTTTTCTTCCCGGTGTATTGTGTTTCCGGGACTCGCGTTTACCGTGATAAGCGCCTTGGTTAGTTGGTTTATGTCAACTCGGTGCTACCTAAGGCTAATTTCTCTTTCTGTTTATGTCCACAGGTCTGTATGACGCTAGGTGGTGACATCACAGCAGCAGAGAGTTAGTTTTCTCTCCACCATGGTTCCATTTCCTACTAACACTGTTAGGTTATCTAACCAAATGAAAAATTATGTCCAGTGAGTTGGAGGCTTAGTATAAAGGTCTTCTCACTTTGCCCTCTTGATCCAATTCCTTCCCCATGAGGTGGAGAGAGTTAAGAGGCGTGCAGATGGTGGAGTTCTCCGGTTCGTCACGTTGGATGGTTTGTCTATACAAAGTGTCAGGTATCTAGTTATTGATAATGTGGTGATGTTAATTATAGTAAACAAACAAAGGGAGATAATTAACATTTTTGCCAGAAAAGAGTTATCTATATGTATCTGATGGTTGTGTAGTCGACTTATCCATTCAGCATACAATTCGTCCTTGCACTTGGATGTTTTGTTGGGATCGAATTTTTCCTGTCACGGGATTAATGACGTCATAATCAGCCTGGCTATGTATTTATCAGCAATCAAGTCGCTATGCTGGTTTCTGATGTATATTGATCTTTATGATCGTTTTCCTTCTCTTTGAGTTGGTTTGAGTCTCTAAGCTTAACTAGTTTGCTCATACTCCTTGTCCTTTGCCCTGTTTCAGGGACCGGGTTGCGCGTCCTGTGGACGTTTTCTACATGAAAAGTTCTGGCCTCATCTGTGCTTTCAATGTAGCCCTTGTGGTCCCTTGGTTAATTGTGACATATGTAAGCACTGGGGGAGCGAGTTAATGTCCGAATTCTTGTGCTGCTTACAGGCGACGGACAAGGTGGTAGAGGAGGAGAAGAAGAAGAAGCGGAAATGAGAGGTTGTAAGTAGGAAGGGTAAGGGGAAGGTCTCGTCCGCGGTGGATATGGAGGCCTTCCGGACCGAGATGTTGGGAGAGATGAAGAGGACAATAAAGGATTTGGTTCCAGGGTTGCTTCGTGGCATGCTTCCTGGACCAAATCCTTTATTGTCCTCATCATCGGCTTCGGAGCAGGTAATCCCCGCCTCTGGATCGGTTTTCCTTAGACCGCTTCCGTTGTTCGACGATTCAGAGGTGGCCCCATTAGAGGGGGCGTTCCACGACCCTGGCAGCAGGCTTATTGCCGCGCCGAGACGGTTGTCGCTGGAACCCGCGGGCTGCTTATCAGTCCAGGGGTATCCGCACGCCGCGGTGGCCAGCACCTCCTATGGCACCGTTCCTGGTCAGCCCGGGTTAGCTCTCTTTGCTGACCCGGGGTCTAATCTTTCTGACCAGGGTGATGAGGATTACCTGCTAGGGTCGCCGTCTGACGACGTGGACATGGATGAAGAAGTTTGTGCACCCCTCGCGGGGAATACAGGCGGCTTCTTCCACGGTTTTACTCACCCTGGAGTAAAGTCCGCGGCTCAGGTGGTGGCCCAGGGCGCTGCTGATGGCCAGCGGTACCGCATACCTCGGCTTGCCGAGGGTGTTGCTGGTGCTGGCCGGGCCCGTGGTGGGGCGGTATATACCCCGCGCTCTGCCACGGTGCCTGCTCCTGGTCAAACCAGTGATATTGTCATGCCGGTGCTATCAGGCCCGCATGTTTTCCCTGGCTTGCCAGGTGTATCAGCGTACCCGCCGTCAAGCTCTGCTGCTTGCGCTCAGGAGGAAGACGAAGGACCCCGTCTTGTAGAGTGCTCGCAGTTAGCCACGGAGGAGGATTGGTCTGACGCTTGCCAGTGGTTGGTGAGCGTTAGGCCTGATCTGCCCGTGGAGCAGTCGCCTAGCCAGCGTGACCACAGGCCGTGGTTAGCTGGGAAACCGACTGCTAACGCTATGCCTTCTCTGCCGCTGGCGGAGCATGTCGTTGACATGTTCAAGGCGGCGGAGTCGTCCATTAACTCGAGTGGACGTCTCGCGAAGGCCCCTCGCGAGGTGGCCAGGCGTTGTCGCATCGTGCCCCTGGATTACCAGCGGTACGGTGTGGTACCCAAGCCCAGCGTGGATGACCGCGCGGCTTTGGGTGAGGATGCGCGGCCAGGCTCCCGTTCTGACACGGGGGTCTTGTGCTCGAACGCGTTGCGTTCGGCGAATACCGCGTTGCGTGATGCGGAGGAGAGTGGGAGGGCTTCGATTGCCGCTCTGTCCCACGTCTCCCAGCTGTTACAGGGGGTAGTAACGGCATCCGCATCACGCCAGCCAAGCCCGGTCACGGTCCAGCGAGCCATCCAGGATGGTATTAACCTGGCGCTGGACTGTATGACTCGGGCGGTGACCAGGAGTGTCCGGGCAAGACGCACGTTTGCCCTGGACAATTTGTGCCCGTCTCAGGACCTGTACAATAGGCTACTCCGTACGCCTATGACGGGTCCTGGTCTTTTTTGAGGTGAGGGATGTCGCCACCTCCAGGAGACAGTCACCCTGGTGAATAACCAGAGGGCGCTGCGCGAGCAGTTTGAGGTGCTGCGTCGTGCTAACGTTCGCGCCGCGGCCCCTGCGTATCGTCCCCTGCAGGCTCGAGGTGGTGCTGGCCAAGTCAGAGGCCAGCCACCGTCGCAGCGTCGGCCTCGGCCGCGTGCGATTCGGCCAGCAGCGAGGGGGGCGCAGGTTCCTCAGGCGCCGTCAGCCAGGCAGCCGCCCACGCACCAGGGTGCGCGCGGGGCGGGGCGGGGCGCGCGAGGATCTGGGCGTGGTTATCGGTCCTGACAGGACGCTTACCGCGGTAAGAACCACCCCGGTGTGTATGGCGACGGAGACAGTGCCGCTCTTGCATGCCTTGTGTCCACCGCGGTCCCTAGGTGGACCGGTGGGAGGCCGGCTAGCCGACCACATGCAAGAGTGGGAACGGTTGACTCAGGACCGTTTAGTCTTGCGATGGCTTTCCGTCGGGTATCATCCAGAGTGGATGACAGGCCCGCCGTCGCGACTCTCTAGTGCCAGTCTGGACTCCCATTCCGAGAGAGCCAGAGCAAAGGTTGTGTATCGAGGAGGAGATAAATTCCCTCGTACAAAAAGGAGCTATTCAGCCGGCACAAAGGTGTCCGGGCTTCTATTCAACCCTGTTCTTAGTAACAAAACGCACCGGAGGGTGGAGACCGATTCTCAACCTCAAGCCATTGAACAAGTTCATCGAGACGCCCAGTTTCAAGATGGAAACGGTGCGCTCAGTGTTGGCGGGGTTGGAGAGGGGGATGTGGACGGCGTCGATAGATTTGAAGGACGCTTATTTCCACATCCCCATCCACGGGAGTTTCTGTCGCTTCCTGAGATTTGCATTCCAGGGCAGACAGTGGGAATTCAGGGTGTTGCCCTTCGGAATTTCCACGGCTCCTCAGGTTTTCACCCGTGTGGTTCTTGCGATCACAGCATACCTCCGCAGGAGAAGCATAGCAGTCCACACGTACATAGACGACTGGCTGTTGAAAGCGCACACCCGGGAAAGTTTGTCGGCCAATCTGGAGATTGTTTTGAAAACTCTCACAGACTTAGGCTGGATGATCAATTTCCCAAAATCAGAGCTGACTCCATCCCAGAAGTTTGTTTACCTGGGGATGTTCTTCGATCTAGAGACAGGATATGTTTATCCTACTCAGGAGAGAGTTCAGAAACTCATCTCATTAATTCAGTCAGTGTGCGACAGTCGTCATGTCCTGGCACGGGTTTACTTGAGAATGCTGGGGTTGATGGTTTCATTGGAACCAGTCATTCCTCAGGCCGCCTTATGCAGGCGGCCGATCCAGTTATTTCTCATGACACAATGGACCCAGAGTACAGGTTCGCTGGACTCGAATGTGTCAGTGTTGGCGCCTCTCATTCACCACCTGCAATGGTGGTTGAATACAGAGAATCTCTTGCCGGGGGTTTTGCTAACCCCACCCCACCCTCAGGTGACGGTGTATACAGATGCATCGATGGAGGGCTGGGGAGCTTGCCTGGAAGAGTACACGATATCAGGGCTTTGGAATCTGGAACAGTCAAAGGAACATATAAATCTACTGGAGCTAAAAGCAGTAGTCCTGGGCCTGGAACATTTCTTACAGAAAGTTCAGGGCAAGATTGTTCTTATTCGTTCAGACATCTCAACAGTTGTGACTTACATAAACCGCCAGGGCGGAACGAAGTCGCCCAGTCTCTGTATGATGACATGGAAACTGCTTTGTTGGTGTCTGGATCACCAGATTACCTTGAAAGCAGTTCATATTCCGGGAAGGTTAAACCTGCTAGCAGACTCATTGAGCCGAAGGATGAGTGTTTTACCCACGGAATGGCAACTAAATCAATGTGTGGCGGATCGTCTGTTCGACCATTGGGGGAAACCCAACATCGATTTGTTCGCAACGAAGAAGAATGCGAAGATGACGACGTACGTCTCTCCGATTCCGGATCCAAGCGCTTTCGCAACAGATGCGTTAGCTATCAGCTGGGGGAGAATGTATGCATACGCATTCCCTCCAGCAATCCTGATTCCAAAAATTCTTCAGAAAATCAGACAAGAGGAATGCCAAGTGCTTCTGATCGCCCCGGATTGGCCAAGCCGATCATGGTATACGGATCTGCTGGACCTTCTGGTCTGCAATCCGGTTCCTCTGCCTCTGATGGACGATATTATCTTCCAGGGCAAGGCCCTTCACAACAATCCGTCAATGTTCAGATTGACTGCGTGGATGTTGTCAAGGAATCTAGAATTAAGGAGGGCTTTTCTGAGCAAGCAGCCATGTTTATGGCCAAAGCCAGGAGGGGGTCAACCTCCAGAGCATATAATTATAAAATCAACAGATTTGCAGAATGGTGCTCAAAAAGATGTATTGATCCAATGGATTCATCTATTCAAGTAGTAGCTGATTTCCTCTGTCACCTCTATGATGCCTATAGCCTCAAGCCTAACTCTATTGCTGGTTATAAGTCAGCATTAATGTCTGTTATTCCTTGCTTGGCTAAGAGGGGAAGTGATGAAGTAAATACATTAAATGTATTAATTAAAGGCATGGGCAATCTAAGACCAAGGAATCCACCTGTGATTCCGTCTTGGAGTTTATCGCTAGTGCTTCAAGTACTAGGTGATAAGCCTTTTGAACCACTTAGTTCCATTTCTATGAAACTATTAACACTGAAGACTGTGTTTTTAATTGCTGCGGCCTCGGCTAGGCGTAGGAGTGAAATTCATGCCTTATCAGCCGAGGATGACCGTTTTGTGGTTTCAGGGGAAGGCCTTAAGCTGCTACCTAGGATTAATTTCTTGGCTAAAAATCAGTCGTTGAAATATCCAGGTCAACCTATTATTTTGCCTGCTTTAACTAGATATGATCCTAATTCTAAAGCATGGTGTCCCGTCCGGGCGCTGCGCCGGTACAAACAACGTACGGCGGAGTGGCGCACCGACCAGTCAGCGTTATGGTTGTCATATATTGAACCCCATGGCAGGGCTTCTAAGGACACCATTTCCAGGTGGATTGTGGAATGCATTCAGTTTTGCCATAAATCCGCCACCGGGAAGCAGGTTGACGTGGCCAAGGCTCACAGTGTCCGCGGCGTAGTGACATCCACGGCCCTATTTAATGGGGTCCCTGTGGATGATATTATGTCGGTGGCTCAGTGGCACTGTGAGTCAAGTTTTACAGACCATTATCTCCGTGACACCTCTAATCCTCTCGCCTTGTCGATTTTGAAAAAATAACTCGGTTTATATTTTTTTTGAGGAGGTTTTTCCTCATTACTTATATATTTCACAATTAATTTATGGAAACACCCACTTTTTTGGGCCTGCATCAGTCTTTACCAATGGGAAGATGATGTCAGCAGCCATTTTCAACAAGGTCAGTCTTGTTCATGTGTTGTCCGTTGTTGATTGTATTGTCACGATTACCCGTTATTAATATGGTGATGGTTTGTGTATTTGTGTGGTTCATTGTTGAGAGTTACGAAAATGGAGTTTTTTCGTCTCTGTCCTGTAGTACATGGCACTTGTACGTAGAGAGCGTATAGGACATTGAGGTCAGGCGACTCTTCCTCCCAGGAAGGAGGGGGGGGGAGCGCATATGACATTCGGTCATCTCTCATACATCGGTAGTGTTATCCGATGGTTAGTCAAATCCTGACTGTTTTTTCTTACAGTTTCAGAAGTTTAAGTGCCTTAAACGCAGAAAAGCGTATAGGGATGAGCTGGTCTTTTGACCTCGCCTCCCTCCCGCCAGATTCACTTTCGAATTCTGGCAATATCAAAAGTATTAGGGAGGTAAGTATACTCTTGAAGTGAAATAAACGAAATCTAGGATTTCTTTTTTCACGAGAGAGTTGATACTTACCTCCCTAGATACGGACCCGGCCTCTCCACCCCACAGAGGCTCGGTCTTCAGGCTCTTAATAGTTGCATGTGTGTCAGCCAATAATCTAGTCAGAGGAAGTGCTAGTCTGCGCATGCGCGGTGGTGGGGCTGGCATCCGCCAGACTACGCTCTGACTCCCTGCCCAGTAGGGGCACCTAACTGTTTTAAATCTGAGTGTTTATTAAGTGAAAGCCAATATTTAGCAATATCAAAAGTATTAGGGAGGTAAGTATCAACTCTCTCGTGAAAAAAGAAATCCTAGATTTCGTTTATTCTATGCTGGTAGGCCAATATGTCTGGTGGCCATCTTGGATTTTCTGAAAATTTCTGGAAACTGGTTAAAAGTCTACTCATTAACCACCAGACCGATTTCAAGCAATCTCGGTTGGGAGGACCCTAAATAGTTATGCTTCAGACATTGTATACAGAATTTTGATTGTTCTATTTTTTTTGGTGGCCATCTTGAATTTTCCAGAAAAATGGCATGAAATCTGTTAAAGCGCTACTCCTCATTAACTGCTTGAGCAATTTTAACGAGACTTGGCTGGAAGGTTTCAGAACTTGTATACAGAATTTTGATTGCTCAATTTTTCTGGTGGCCATCTTGGATTTTCTGAAAATTTTGGGAAATGAACCATTTGAATGATTTCAATCAAACTTGCCTGGAAAGACCCTATACTTGTGTGTTTCAGAGCTTGTATACACAATTTTGATTGGTCAATTTGTTCAGCGGCCATCTTGAATTTCCTTACCAACGTCAAAAAAACGCTACTCTTCATTAACTGCTTGAGTAAATTCAACCAGACTTGGTTGGAAGGATACTAGGCTGGTAGGTTTCAGAACATGTATACAGACTTTTGATTAGTGGCCATTTTGGATTTTTTGAAAATTGCTGGAAATCCGTTGAAAGCCAGTCCTCAGTAACCACTTGGCCACTTTTAAAGGGGAACACAAGAAGGGTCACCATCGTTTGCATAAAACACAAAGTTCTATTGTAGAGCCCATATTTAAGCTACTGTATAAAAATTTCCTGCAACATTTATATATAAATCCAATTAAAATGCTGTTAAAAACGCTATGTTGCTATAATTTACTGCGAGTTAATTAAACCTATGATGTCATGGGTCGAATCCCATGATAACGGCACTCTGAAGACAGGAGTGGATGCATTTGCATGGTCATATCTGTATCGCTGATAGTGCTATCGACATCATTTAAGTATGTACGGATTGAAGAGATTAAGATGTTTATCACACTGGCAAATTTATGGAATATATTTGTTATTTTCATACATTAGTTGCCGAAACTTAAGATGGCCATTTTCTATGAAGATGCCTGCCAATTACACGATATTATAATATCTCAGAAAGCTTTGAGGCTAGTATGAAAACATACCTAAAGATGTATTGGGATGCATGTAAGACCTATTTAAACTATCATATTAATAGATGGCAATTGTACTGATATACCTATCCTATCGCATTATTCATTCATCTCAAGATCAAAACTTGATGTCAAAATTGGCACCATCAGAGAAATAAGACAAAGGACTGTTATTATATACTCTTCAACATTTCCGCAAATATAGTTTATATATTCCTAACACCGCTGAAGAGAAGCCCCTTATAAAACGCAATTCGCAATTTTATTGCGATAGCGTTGGATGACAACTAGAAAAACGTTCAACCTATGATGTCATATGCCTCATCCTGGAATAGAAATTTAACTAATGTATCACATATTTAAATAACAAAGTTATATATTTCTAATTTCAGCACAGAGCTTACAATTATATTTTTGAAAACATTACGGTCTGTAGATTCATTTTATACAAAAGTAGTTTAGAGGGTCTGGCATTTCCCTTTGAGCAAATTCAGTTAGAAGACCCTGTACACAGAAATTTGATTGAGCAATTTTGTTGGCGCCCATCTTGGATTTTCTGATAAACTTGTGGGAAATCGTGTAAAACGCTATTCCTCAATAACTGCTTGGGAAATTTTAGGATACTAAGCTGGTATGTTTCAGAACCTGTATACAGAATTTTGATTAGCCAATTTTTCCGGTGGCCATCTTGGATTTTATTAAAATATCGGGAAATCAGTCAAAATAAAACTTGTCATCAACCGCTTGAACGATTTCAAGCAAACTCGGCTGGAAGGACCCTAGAGTCGTGTGATTCAGAGCTTGTATACAGAATTTGTATTGATCAATTTGTTCGGCAGCCATCTTGAATTTTCTGAAAAATGGCTGGAAATCGTTTAAAACGCTACTCACTGCTTGTTCCAGTGGCTGTCTTGTTATGCAAAATGACATCTCAGGAATTGCTGTACGGATCAGGCTGAAAATCCTTAGATTTAATTTCATTGATAACTAAGAGTGATTAAAGTTTGTTCAAGAGAACTTGATCCTTGATAAAACGTGGATGTGATGGACCAATCCAAATTTTGTGTTTGATAGCCCTATTGTATTTTTTTATTGGCTTGATGGAAGCTAAGATTCAATCTGATTGTGTTGTGCATCCATGCTTACATACTTGTGAGGTCAAGGCACATTTTTGCTGCTCAGTTAGCTTGACAGGTATATAACACTATGGTGTCCATTGTCATATAAATTCCCTATGGCCATATACCACTATGGTGTCCATTGTCATATAAATTCCCTATGGCCATATACCACTGTGGTGTCCATTGTCATATAAATTCCCTATGGCCATATAACACTATGGTGTCCATTGTCATATAAATTCCCTATGGCCATATAACACAACTGAGCTATAAAGTAGTGTTAGCTCAACTAGCCAAATTAACCAGAGCTTATGTGCATAGAGATCCGGGCACTATTAACAATATTCGAGGTTCAAACAGTGTATGCAGAGGTACGCTAGATAGTGTGACAGCCGTTGATGTTCTTGTTCAGCTACAATGCATAGTACTCTAGGGTCTGAAGTTAACACTGATAAGCCACGTACGGAGTGACCAGTCAATTATTCTAGCCAGAATGATTATCGACTAAAGCTTAATTGACAAATTCTCTTAAGCACCATAAAACATAATTATGAGAATGTCTTATTCCGTTAAAGTTTGAATGACAACTGTTGCAATTTTGACAATTATGTTGCCTTATCTGATACTGCCTATAAGAGCAACAGCTTTCAGCAATACTGTTTTCAGAATGGACCTTTCCAGTTTATCCATCAATCATATGATGTAATAATCAACGACATGATGTGTAGGATCATGTCATAATCAATTGCATGAAAGGCATAGCTAAGTTCGTCACAAACACTTAATTGATGACGAACTAAGCATTGTTGTCCGAATTGTATGGCTTTACTATTTAATAACCATTCTGTTGAATATTTTGTAACTAATTTGACTGTGCGCTATAGGCAGCAACACCTCAGTCAAATTAGTTTCAAATTATTCAACAGCTTACCTGTATAGTTTTCTGGAAATTGAGATTCCCTCATTACATGTACGCCATGTTACCGTCATCTAGCCAGTTGTTTGCTTCATGTATAAAGGCATCAATGAACCCTTGTATGATTAAGGCAGCCAAAAAGTGGTCTTGAGGAATGTCTATTTGCAGGCCAAGAGAAGACTCATTTTTATACCCCGCCAAAAAATTTGGCGGGTTATTATGTAATGGCGCCATCCGTCTGGATGTGCAGGTGGCAAAGTAGTTTCTGGATGATAACTCTGTTACCGTTTGTCTGATCGCATTGAAACTCCATAGGGTGGTTGGACTAGGTCTGGGCAAGAAACCTATCGAAATGATCCGAAATCCAAGCTGGCCGCAGCCACCGGCGGCCATCTTGAAAATTGGTTTCCGGATGATAACTCTGTTACCATTTATCGGATCGCTTTGAAACTTCATAGAGTGGTTGGACTAGGTCTGCAAATCTTTGAATATTCTTTACCAAATTTAGCCATTAATGGGTTCCAGCAAAAGTGTAAATAATTGTTACCCGCCACCAATCCACAAATGATGCTAACTCTGTTGGTGATTCCTCCTAGCTTTCGCCTAGTGACCTTGGCATAATTTCCAATTGACCCATTGCTACAGTTTAGATAGTATTAACCCTTACCACTCTAATGTCAAAGTCTTAAATTTTCAAATTAAATTAAAAGATGAACTGGTGTTTATTTTTCAACAAATTTGGTGGAAGATGTTGCTGTCGTAGACAGTAACATCGTCCACCAAAATTGTTGAAAAATGTACTCTGGTTTCATTGCTATTGGTACTGTAAAAGATAGAATATTGACATCAGTGTAATAAGGGTTAAACATTTAATGGCAAATTTTAGTAAACAATATGAAAATATTTGCTTATGAATGTCCATTTGCAGGCCAAGAGAAGACTATTTTTGAAAATTTGCCACTGGAATGACGGGCTTGGTTATTGAGACAGTCATAGCCTGGTAAACTTAAAAAAAATAATGTTCTCTTAACCTACAAATGGACATTCCTCAAGGTTACTGCTGAGGCTGATTTTTGCCAGCTTCATCATGAAAACCTAAATCGCCTGTACAGTACCCGGCCGTGTATATCCAAAAATGCAATATAAACCATTAAATTTTATTGATTGTATGTTTATTCAAAGCGGTCCATCCTTAGGTCTCCCGCTCAAATGACACATTACCCATATTGGCACGTCTGACAAATTGTCTACATCATCTTTACACATTTGTCAAAATGTAGCTCCCGCCAGCGCCGCTCTGCTAACATGAATTCTTTTCATGGGAATTTCAGTACAGTACAGCTCATAAATAAGTTTACATGACTCCAAAACAAAAACAGAAACATGTTAGTTAGAAATACAATTTTGAACACAATGTAAGAAATATTCCTCAGGCAGCAATGTCTTCCAATCCAATTATGTTCAAAATATTCAGGGGTATGTTTTATTTTGTTTTGGAAACATGTAAAGTTATTTCTGATCTGTACTGTATGTGGCGATTATGTGGAATCTAATCAATAACATTCCTCCCTTCTGGCACCTAGATCAATTAGCCAGCTCTGTTTGCCCTTTTACGACCCCTCATCTCCGCGGCTCCGGCACATCGTTGCCGTAATCGTGCGTGTAATCGGAAGTCACATTTACAATTGATCTGTGGAGCGGCCGCATCAGCGTTGTTTGTTCCGTGAAATCAGGCAATTTGATTTTCTCTCAACAAAACACTTTACACCACATTGACAGTGTCAGCATTAGCTAACCAATTATACGGGCAGGCTTGTATTATCGTAACACGCAATCCAATCAGTTATTAGCGTACACTCGTATTAAATGACATGAATAACACAGAGAGTCGGCACTTCATACATTAATCATTCAGTGAACGTGATCGTTTTGTTTCCAACAAAAGTTCATGTCTTTTAACTTTTTAACCCTTCAGCCCTGAAATTTCTTCAAGAAAATTTTGAATTTCTCATACAAAATGTACATTTGCAGACCAAGAGAAAAGTATTTTTGAAAATTTACCACTCGATTAACTGGCTCGATTATCGAAGCCAGTCATAAATACTCTTCTTTTGTTATGCAAATGAACATTTCGCAAAAGCACTGTAGAGACCATTTTTTGTCAGCTTAACCCCTTACCACTCTGGTGTCAAAAGTTAACATTTTCAAATTAAATTAAAAGATGAACTGGTGTACATTTTCCAACAAATTTGGGGGGGGGGAGATGGTGCTGTTGTTGTAGACGGCAACATCGTCCAGCAAAATTGTTGAAAAATGTACACCAGTTTCTTTGATATTGACACAGGAAAAGATAGAATATTGACATCACAGTGCTACGGGTTAATGACTAAAGTGTTAATATAACATGTATAAAGCACTGCACACATCACGCACACACACATATATAACTCATTAGCCATGAACAGTAATTACAACTACTTATGAATTAAATATGAGGGCTAATGAGGCAGAGGCTATACATTGTATTTATAGGGGTATGAGTTCAATGACATGTGTTTTTAAATATCTTACATTCTACATTGAAAAAAAAGAAATGTGTTATTTTCATCAGTTCTCTACATTCATCTACTCAATTATTTATGCATCCATCCATCTCTTTATCAATCCATGTATAGATCATCCCTCCATACACACGTCTGTCTGTCCATTTATTCATCTAACCACACATGTAAATATTTTGAAATTAAATTTGACTTTAAATTCTATCGAGTTTGTTGCCTCTAACCTGTAGGTTGAAAAGGGTAATGTCCTCTGCTATGGCTATATATATATATACATCTAAAACAAGTGTTCCCCATAATTCTTAGTCTTGCCCGAGACATCTTCAATGACCTTTGACCTTTGAGCCCCTGAATCAAGATGGTTCTTCGTGACCCCAGTGGTAACCATCCACCCAAGGTGAGTCATGATCCACCAGTAAAATTGGAGGTGCATCCGCCTTTTCACTGATCTTGACTTTTGACCTCTGTAACAGGATATGAAGACAGTTCTTCAGGATCCCATGAGCAACCACCCAAGTTTAGTGAACATCCCCTAATAGAACTGGTTATCAAGCCGGATACACAATATTGTATACATTTTGAGAATGACCTTAATTTTAAACAAACATTCTAGAGAATTCCGAGTCTTGCCCTCCAGACCATTTTGTTGACATTGACCTTTGACTCATTTACACCAAAATCAATGTATTCCTTTAAGACCACAAGGACAAGCTTCCACCCAAGTTTGGTGCAGAGGCCTTCAGTAGATCCCAAGGTATTGCGCGACAGGCTCACAGCCAGGCACCCCTGCACGACTAACCATTTTATCAAGTTTAATAAAATGAGTATTTTTAATATTCTATTATGATGCTTATTGTAGGAATCCCCTGGGAGTCTAAAGCACTTCAGCCAGGAGGCACTAGGAGCCCCTCCATTTGATATCCCAAAGGAGGTGTGGCGCTTGGTTGATCATATCTATACACACGGCATGCAACAGGTATGAGTGGAATAGGCGCATTAACACGTTAACACTCATATCAGCCAAAAGCAGCTTCTGCAGTGGTCTTGAAAAATGTCCATTTGCAGATGAAGAGAAGACTTTAAAGTTTTTCCACTGGTATGCCCGCCTCAATAACCGAGCGAGTCATTCCATTGGTCAATTTTCAAAAATTGTCTTCTCTTCATCTGTAAATTGACATCTTCTAATGAGAAATTTTGTTGGAGCAAATTTGGTGGTTTGAAGGTTAGTGATTGGTGCCTGCTCTAGACAGGTAATAATTCACCCTTTTGTGGTCAAGCAGGCCAAAACTGACCTCTGGAATACAGTGGTTTTGGCCAAAGTCAATTTGCAAGAGAAGAATCGCATTCCAGTAGTAACATTTCAACAATAATTTTCTTATGACCGGCTAATTGACATTCACTGGGCAAACATTTTAATTTTCTTGACAAATCTTGACCATGAAATGGTTAAATATGATGGCGATTTATTGCATAGGGATAAGGTGATAAACCTCTAGGCCACAGCGGTCACATGGTGTGTAGGACACTGATTTTACGACACAGTACCCATTATGTGACCAGTTGTCCATTATGGTAAAATCAACTTACTGCATATCCTGTGATTCCCGTGTACTAGATGTAATGCGTTTGACTCGTAATTCAAGTGTCATGGGTTCAAATCCTACCTGTGCCTGGTGAGACACAAAAAGGTCAACCCTAATCATGCAGTACTTGAGTTTATGGAGTGTAAATAATTCACCCTTCCAGTGTATCCATCGATGATTTGGCGTCCTATGACATCATACTCAGCTAATTAGGCGGCATGTAGGATGACATCATAATCATTACGTCATAAATCATTCAAATAGGCTCGTCTTTAACTCTTAATAGTCTGACACATACAAATTGTATGTCTACTATTTAATAAACAGGCTGTTGAATATTTTGAAACTAATTTAACTGTGCGCAGTTTCAAAATATTCAATGGCTTACCTGTATAGTTTTCTGGAAATTGATAGTCAGGGAGTTCAGAGAGCGATCAATCCCAACATGATCGTGGTGTGGGTGGAGCTTAGCTAGAGATGGGCGGGCATAGCTTAAAATGGAAAGATCCAGTTATTGTTTGAACACTGTCTTTTATTGCTTTTATTAGGCAGACCTGTTCATGCAGCCAGGCTTGAATGAGGACATACAACACATTAGAGACTGTCTGGATACAGGCTTACCTACCACTATTCGTATCCTTAACGCAGATGATAGGCAGCAATAAACATACACACACGCATCACAACAGCCATGGCAATAAGAACCATCAAGTGCATAGCAACAACAGTCAACAACATTAACAACAACAACAATAATAATCCAGCCACAATATGAATGGATGTCCCAAATTTGGCGATTCTACTTTCTTGCATTCCAAGGTTATGACCAAAAATGTATATTTTTCTTTGAAACTAGTGACCCCATGACTTAGATATTTGACACAAACTGTATCTAGCCAGCCGTAATATGAACGATGTTCCAAATTTGCTGATTCTACCATGAATTATGGCCAAAAATGTATATTTTGGTATGAAACTACGGTGACACCCATGACCTAGATATTTTACCTTTTAACCTGAAACATCTACCGTCTCTCTACCCTGCCACAATATTTTTCTATATTCCAAATTTGGTGAGCTACTGTCTCATGTTCCAGAGATATGCAGATAAACAGAGAGGCAAATAGACAGACTACAATAGTAATACCAGCTGTTAGTGGTGTGTGTAATAGCAACAACAGCAAGATTTATCTATCTATCTATCTATCTATCTAAGTAGTAGTGTCGGGATTAAAATGATACCACCTCCCTCAACTGACCGCCATTCGGCGATCCGTGGCCCCCACTGCCGTCTCAATCCCTGGGGCATAGGTTGGTGAGACATGTGGTTGGTGTATGCCTCTAGATGGAGGCCCAGGGTTGTTGAGACAGGTGGTTGGTATGCCTCTAGATGGAGGCCCCAGGGATTGAGAAGGAGGTGGGGGCCACGGATCGCCAAACGGCGGCCAGTTGAGGGAGGTTGTATCATTTTAATTCAGACACTACTACTAGGCAAATGATACCAGCGCCCTCTCAATCCCTGGGGCATATGTTGCGGGGGCCACCACGAATTGCCCAGTGGCTGCCAGGGAAGTAGTATCACACTACTACTACCAGGGTCTGAACGCCAATTTAGAGACAAGCGTCCACAGTGATATACACCACTGATCGCCATCAACCACAGGGCCGGCCTCTCTATTCTGTGTAGGCGCAGACAAACACGTAGTCTCTGTCAGAGTCGCATCAGCATGATGGGACCACCCATAGGGGCTTCCATCTACCTTGAAAATGCTCACCTGGGAGGAGGCTAAAGTGATTAGCATGTGAACCACGGCAAACTCTGGCATGTTCACATGTTACACAGAGAATCTGGTGCTGGGCATGGGTCTCCAGCAGACAACCACGGCCTACCCTCTCCACCCCATAGAAGTGACAGACAGACTCGATCTCTCTACGTGGGTGAAAGCGGTCGTAAATGTATCTCCGCAAGGGGTCGCCACAAGGATTGTACTGGGGGACATCCCGGAAGTGGCCCCACTTGGCATCCAATATCATGGCAGTCTCAACGCCCTGTGCCACTGCTGTAGACGCCAGCACGAGCAGTATGATGAGAATCATGGCTATATATGAAGAGTTAAACTGAACAGAGTGAACCCCTTCGAGAAATATCTGTGCCAGATCAAGCCCTGTTCCATCCAGATCGATAGTGATCTTCATCCCCTCAGGGGCAGGGGCAGGGGCTAGCTGCTTCACTCTGCCGCCGACTAAGAAACGTAGCTCTAGGACTATATGAGTCGTTTGCGGGCTAGTGAGTCCAACTCGCTGAAGCAGTTTAGCAGCACCCTTGACTTTGGAGACATGTGACACACCATCTACCCGTAGGGTGCCCTCCTGGAGGTTAACAGCTTCTTCTGGTCCATCGAATGGACGACGCAGCAGGAGCTTTCCACCTGTAACCCCGATCCGGTGACCCACCCTCGTCAGGGAGACACCTTCACCTATGTAGGTGAGGAAGGATGATCCCCAATTGTAGAGCTTTTGAACTGTCCCATCCCTTTTCACAACAGTGGAGAGGGGAGCAACCTCTGTGTCAATGATGGCAGGAGGCCTTTATAGGGGCAACCATGTTTGCCAGTCACCCGCAGCTCCAGTGCGGTACCACACTTCATTCTTCTCAAATATGAACTGCAGGGTTTTTGCCAGGGTCAATAGCAGGCCATCATGGCCATCGGCGGGGCACCGCTCGAATAGGGTTTGACTAGATGAAAGCTGAGGTCGTTATTTAGTTGATGTCTGTCACCTCTATATCCGAGAGCTCAATCAATGGCTCGAGGATGTACTTCCTCTTCGGGAAATCGTACCGAAACACGATCTTGTGGCCATCTATGTTGCGACCCAGACGCTCCTTCGACACATCCTTGAGGTCTGTGAGCAGCTCCACCCCATCACCACCAATGGGGTGGAGGGAGAATGCCTTTGAGTTTGCTTCGTACTGTAGGGCGAATGACTTGCCATCGCTCTCTTCTACCTTGGCAGCATCAACTGCGTATACATCTGCCAGGTCAGCAAGACCAGTCAAGTGAGCAAATATGGGTTCCAAAGCACGCTATAGGAGGGGTTTAAACAAGACCTATAACCATGCCGATTGTCCGACTGCTGCTCTCCGGAGGTGAGAACGTAATCTCACCCTCTCTAGATGGGAGACGGGTGGTACAGTACCGTGTAGAATGGGTCCTCTTCGAGGTGCCCCAACAACCTACATACACGCCGATGTGCTACATCAACCTCCGGGCAGTGCACACAGCAGCTCACTGGTAGAAGTCGGCTTGGACGTGATAGAGTATCTCCCAGGTGCCAACAGCAATCTATGGAAAGCTATCAGTCGTAGCCTGTTCACACCTGTAAATCACCTGTTTGACAGCCCCTCCATTAACATATATGACAGCACGGATGTGATATCGGACGCCCATTTAGAGTTTACACTCTTATTACTCATTGACCTGACGACAACATGATATCACACCAGGAATATCTGACCTTTGCCGAGATGATGAAGAGCCAGCTACAGGGTTGCCCCTTCATGACCCCTGCACAGATAAAGGCCTTAAACGAACAGATGCTCGCATTGCAACAAGAAGGAGAGCGACTACAGTGGGAGAGCTGGTATCAACAGAACGCGTGCATTGCAAGGAGGCGAAGGAACAGTGAAGGTTCCCTGGAGGAGAGTAAGCGGGATGATGAGCCAGATGTAGCGGAGACCACGGACGATGCAGCGGAGATCGTGGATGAGGATGAGCCAGAGAGTAAGCGGGACGATGTCTTCACATCCGACGATGAGCCAGATGTCTTCACATACGACGATGAGCCGGGTGTCTTCGCAGACGAGGATGAGCCAGATGTCATACAGTGGGAAGAGGAGATGGCGCAGAAGTGTAAGACCAAGAAAGCCATCCAGCGGCGGACCTACTATCTTGGTCATAAGGTGAAGTTCCAGATGTCACGTCTCAGAAAGCTACTGGCACCCGACATAGTGCTGGATGACCTCTGTCTAAGAGATGTCTGTCTCGACACCAGCAAGCTGGCACAGTTCACCAGGCTCTCCAAAATGTACCCTTCTAGGACTCATGAGCAGATTCTGCAGGTGATGCAGGTTTAATCTCCAGGTGTACTATGGCAAAATCAGAGTGGCGGAAGCAACCAGAAATATACCCCTCCCTGACGGCTGATGAGGGCGGTACCATCCACGGCTGGCGACTCCAGCAGATAGATACCATCAGACAGAATCTCGGCCATGAGGCAGAAATGTACAGCAGAACGTGCAGGCGATATAAGACAGCTTACAACGTCCTCGCGCGTACAACCACTGCTGCGGGTGTGATTGGAGCCAGTGCTGGGGTGGCAGCTGTGGCCACTCTCGCTAGAGGGGTAGGGGCCATCGTCGCCATCCCGCTGGGTGGCGTGACACTAGCCGCCACTGTCTTGGCCACGGGCTTGGGAGTGGGGCAGCGGCAGATCATAAGGAGGCTGGAGAAGCATGCTAAGTACATGGCACTGGCACATAGTATGCTACGGACTATTGACGAGTCTGTCAGCAAAGCTCTCGAGGATAGCCAGGTCACCGATGAAGCGTACCACCATATATTGAAGGTCCAAGCCCTGTACCGCACGGAGAAACCTAAAGTGCGACAGCAATAGTTCAGAGGCTCCAGCGGGCGGGTTGATATGGAGGAGTTAAAAAACGAGATGTTACGGCGAGGTCGCCTCACTGGTCTCTGGAGTCGAGACGACTACAAATAGTGTGCTGCCTATACAGTAGGTTTAAGAACACCAGTATAGATGGCCTTCCCACTGAACCTCACGACAGTCATCCGGAGCCAACCGCCCCTCCTGGGTACACCCTTGACTGGCCTGAGAGGTCTACTGGATGATATACGAGAGCTAACACCATTCTCCATCACAGTGGATGGACGGTCCCGAACCAGCTTCTCCGTCAACCCACGACCGCTGACCAACCGCCCCGTCTCAGCGGCCAGCAGACTACAGAGAGAGTTCAGCGCTCACCCAGACTATCAGTGGCGTGGTGGTGACAACAGCGGTCTAGGGGTTAGGTACGGTGACCCGAGATGTGACTACTCAGGATTCGCCTATCGAACCCACCGACGAGTAGGCCGTCGGAAGACAGCGACATTCTTGTTTGATCCAGACTCCGACCCTGGAGCGCTGGTGCAAAATATGCACATCACTGGCTTGCGGCAGGACTATCCAGATGTGTGGAAGTACTTTGTCCCACACACCACCTCAGGCCTCACACCAGCAGGGATCGTTCGGATCAACCAGTCCCTGGAAGCACTGTGCTACTGCCTCCTTACGGCACAGACCCAGCTGCGGCATTCCATAGATGGTGTCAGCGGAGCAGAGGTCCAGGCCATGTTCATCAGTCCCGTTGAGGATATGATCATCGTGGCAGACCCCAGTAGTCTTATTGCTAAGTTCCAGCAGGGGTTGCAGAAGGCCCGTGGCAAACTTGACTTTGCTATTTCGCCACACCTACGGTTGATTCCGAGCAACATGATCGTGAACATCGAGCACCTCCAAGTCAGGGGCTATAACAACATGATAGTCGAAGGGAGTTCTCCCGGTGGCCACTTCGGCTTCAACACTGCCATCAACGCACCTACGCGTTGTATGAGCCATACAGTCGTTCCGACCCTGACACTGCAGCCAGTCGACACGGCAGCTCCAGACACCCCGACACTGCAGCCAGTCGACATGACACCGCTTCCCATGGTAGCTCTACATGTGGTGTCAGGCCTAGCTATCGTGGCGCTCGGGATCAGCCTACTCCGCTGCTAGCAAATCAGCTATAAGACTATCCTGACTCTACAGTAGCAGTGGGGACCACAGTGAGACACTGAACCAGCTTGGCATGCCCTACAGCCCCTATACCCGCTGCCAACATGCACATCCAAGGGCTGGAGGGTTCGGCGGTGCATCCTTTTTCCAGCTTGTAGTATTGCATTGCCTTGTTCAGCTCTGAGTCAGGTGAGGCCATGGCGGTCTGCAACTGCTGGAACACATCTGACAGATATGGCTGATCCATGTAGAAACCTTTAGCTCGCAGGAGCTGCTCGACGATACTCCCGCCATGATAAGGTATTCGAGGAAGCAGATCTGTCCCTTGCCAAGTCCTAGATAGAGCTTCACAGCTGTCAGCTCCTCTGTCAGCTCAGCACTGGAGAGCTGAGCGAGCTCATCTGGTGTCTTCTTCTTGTAGTCCTTCAACTCCCTCCGGAAGACATCATAGTACTTCTTGCATAGCGTGAGCCCGGACATGTTTAAGATAGCCCAATAGAGAGATGAATATTCCTGAGTACCAACCCGGCCACCTGGCAGACGCAGACTGGGAAGATCTTATTAGCTCTCTCGACAGGGAACGCAGACGTTTAACCGCGTTGTATACTCAATGCTTAAACAATGACGTCAATGGTACAGATCGTGAAGCAACTGCCCGAGAGCCAGGCGAGTCTTCAGAAGGTGGAGAATCTGCTGCGAACCAAGACACAGAAGTTACTGACCTAAGCAAAACCTCTGGCAGTCCATGTCGCCAGTAACGTGGCGGCGAATGTGGCCGTGGTGAAGATGACAGGGGGAAATGAGGTTCTTCCTGCCGCCACTGCGGCTGTCCTCGCCACAGTGGTGAGTGGGGTGGCCGGGCACTGTCTCGGAATAACTCACCCCATCACAAAGATCGCCCTCAGTGGGGCCTCCTCCACTGTTGCCGCCAAGATCATGGGTGAACGTGTTACACTAATGGAGGCCACGGTTCTAGGGCTAGCAACGAGTGCAATGGCTGAGATCATCGTCGCCTACGTTTAACCCCTCTGAATAGTGAGAGATGGATCACGAGACCCCTGCAGCATATGAGGCATGGCGTGCCGGAGGGCGGTGTGTAGCCCATAGTCGAGCACGCGGACTGAAGATCGCTAATGCCCGTGAATGGTGGACTGCCCACAAGGCATGCCCCTGCAGAGAGGGCCAGTACCCTGAGCACTGCTACCTATTCCCTTGGCCGACTGTGTGGTCCTCCTATGCCCAACTATTTCCCTGGGGGTATGTCTAGTAGGTTTAAGCCGTCTGTATATAGCACTATGACTCTGTCACTCACAGACCTAGAAAGCAAAGAGCTAGGCGATCTTGCTCACTTGTGCGAGGCACACCTCGGTTCAGAGGACACTGTTGCCCCTATCTCCTTCCTAGACATCGATGAGAAGGGAGACCTGTGGGAGATCCGAGGTAGCATCCTAGCCCGAGATCTCATCGGGAACACTGATACGGTAGGACAATCAGCCATTAACAAGGCCAAGAGTGTATACAAGAGGATTGGCATCAAGGAGAGGGCGATGCGAGGTATGCTCGGAGTCGATGAGGCTGGAGCCATCAAGGCTGAGACCTATGCACAGGACCTGGTTAAGGATCTCCTGAAACCACAGAGCTCATTCCGACAGGATGGAGAGAATCTCAAGATAGGCACCCTCATCCTGAGCAGTATCACTGTCGACGGCCAAACAGGTGCAGGTGCTACCGCCAGCCTCCGGCTACCAGAGGTGAAGAAGTCAGGGTTCTTTAATTTGCCGTTTAGGACAACAGGATAGTCATGGCTTCCCGTGCATGTATCATACAGATACTGGATGTACTAGACACTGTGGGTGCTGACACAGGCCCTCTATGCTATCTTCTCAGCTGCTACTGGGATTTCATGCTTGATGCATCCTTCGTATCCGCCGGAGGTGCAGGATTCCCCGCTCTGCAGGCGAAAGAGCTGGTGCAGAAAGTACTGCCGTTTACTCTCCCAGATATAGACGAGGCTACCACCGCCCAAGTGCTAACCATCCTCCACACGCATGTCTGTACCATTCGACAGCAGGCCGGCCGATGCTGGCCAGGTGGTGCTGATCATTGCCCTGTCAGGACACGGGAAAAACATCTTGCTGCGGGCTCTCGTGGCCGAACATCGCTGCGGGCTCTCTTTGCCGAACATCTACACTCTCAATACATCCTTCTGGTGTCTGACTCCGCCGCTGAGGCGGTTGACAGTAATGATCAATGGTACAATGGCCCAATCACCAAGACGCAGAGCCTGCTAGCACTGATGGAGAAGCTGCTGGCAGCCCGACTGACAGAACCACTTGTTCTAGTTATCGATGACCCTGCAATGGACCAGAAGACAGTCACCTACCTCAGCAACATCACCAGGCGCATCTGGCACACAAAGATACCTGTCTTCATCCTCTTTCAGAAGGACACCCGCGAGATCTCACCAGACATCCTCCACAATGCCCGGTTGCTATACTTCAGCTCCAAGTATGGACGTGCCCTGCTCGAGACCATATACGACAGCCTAACCCTCAAGGAGACGAAAGGGGACTTTATCGCAGGTGTACAGAGGGCAGCTGAGCTGTACCGCTTCATCTTCAGCAACAAGGAGACAGGTGAGCTGTCACACTTCAAGCCATCTCTGGAAAAGGCGCAGACCTTCACCTACAAGCTGAATCCAGCCAGGAAACTAGCCTGCTCTACGCGTCATCGCTGACAGACTGAGCGGAGACCGCGGCGGTCTCCGCTGCAACTTTTTCATTTATCAGAAGGCTGTGCGGCCTACGCTACTTCATCTGCGGTCTCCGCTATTTCATCCGCGGTCTCCGCTGCTTGAGGACCTTCGTCAGCGGTCTCCGCTGATACTTCAGCTGTTTCGTCAAGTCCGTACTATCGCTGAAACTCTACCCGCTGGTCCGTGTCTAGGACTCTTCTTATGGAAGATCCACTTTGTCCATGCGCGACGAGCATCTGATTTGCGAGCGGATTTGATGAGGTAGTCCTGGTAGTTATCTGGGAATTTCCGAAATCTGGCAGATTACTGGCCAATCTCCTGCGACCTCTTTCATTGAAGATGTGCTCAACAGCCTCCTTGCGGCCAACAGTGAACCCCTCCTGAGTACCTTCTGCATGACCAGTGTCATGGCTCTCCGCTACAGTGGCACTCGCTCTATCCAGCATATCTCGCTCTTCCTGGCTATGGAGGCTCGCCCTTTGGACAGCTAGAATAACAGGACTGTTGGTTTGGGCCACAGAAGGTAGGTCGAGAGTCCATCCCTGGGTGCTGTCAAACTTCCGGTAGAGTATTCGAGTCAGGAGTTCTTTTGTAATACGAGCTGGCGCTCCTTTCGCTATGGCGGCCAGTATCTCCGCATCAGACGGAGGTGTGACCTTGGCTCGCTCGTGGATAATGTTGATGTCACGAAGCAGTCCTCGGCCCTGTCACAGTGGGACAGTGCACGGCGTGGCTGTCGTACCGACTTGTCCTGCTGCCTATAGACAATCTGCTGGAGAACTTTACCAAACATGGCAGCCGTTTAACCCCTCTATATACCCAGACCTTAAACATGCTGCAGTATGTGCAACATCCAGATGGGGCCATTGAACCCGCGACATCGCACCGCACTGATCCTCGGAAGGACTGCCTGATGGTCATTCGACCCAGTATACACGATGAGAACCTGTTGTCTGCTGCGGAGAAGTACATTGACTTTGCAATCTCGGCACAGATCCACAAGATCAGACGCTCGAGTTCAAGCTTCAGAGCATAATAGAACAGACGGTAGAGCTCCCACAGGTTCTGAACATGTCGGAGATCGTACAGAGCAACAGCACCGTGGACACCACCTATGTGAACGATGAGTACCGAGTCCTAGGTCCGCTGGCTCGTGGCCCAACCTTCTCTGCGAAGGGAAAGGGGTACTACGCTGTGGGTTGCAATGAGGGGTTCACGGAATTCGAACTACGAGCAGGTGTCGAGAAGCCCATGGCAGTTCCACTCTTAACCCTCCTCGAGAACACACACATGAATCCGGCTGCCATGCAGGATAGGCTGTTCCTCCGGGTGTACACTGAGCAGCTCGCAGATGCGACGATGAATGCTCAAAGACTTCATGTCTGGCATGACGAGAATGACCAGGAGCTGAAGCAAACGGGTTCCAAACAGCGGATCGTGCATGTGGAGCGAGAACACCAGTAGGTCCAAGCCACAGCTAACCAACGGGTAGAGCTGACATTGCATCGTGGTGCATCGGACTGTCTCGCTGTTGCGGTCCTGGTTCAGAAGGGCGGAGCCATCCAGCAGGTGGATAAGCTAGACAACTTCAAGCTTGTGGTTGCTGGGACCAATGTTCTTGGTGAGGTCATCTATTGCCAACTCTACAGACAGAAAACTATAGATGACGAGGACTATGATGAGGAGCATGATTATGATGCAGATGACTACGATGTAGCGGAGACCACGGGTGAGTATGATGATGTAGAGCCTGAATCCAGCAAGCTAGTACACAGAGCGAAAGGAATCTATCGCACTTACGTAAAAGGTTCTATCGGTCAGCTGGCAGCAGTTGGGGCTCTGATCACTCTGTTCACAACGAAGGCTGGCGAGGCGATCCGCAAGATCGCCAGCAATGCTCTCCATGGGGTGAAGAAGATTTTTGAAGCCATACCAGCCATCGTCTCAGGAGTAGGTACGTTCTTCGTAGGCGCTTGGCATCTGGGCCGCCGAACATTTAAGTCGTACTATATAAGGATGGCGTCTCTGTACGACCTGGTCAAGTCCCTTAACTTCCGAGGGTTGGTCGATAAACTACTATTCAGTGAGGATCGAGCAGAGATTAGACGCCGGTGTACAGAGGTGTTTGAGGAGGTCTTCAGTGATGGTCGAATGAATGATGGCCGTCTGTTTAGAGTTCACCCAGGCCGTGCATGACAGGACGGGAGTGGACATCAGTGATGAAATCCGAGAGTTTATCAACCGTCTTTCTTGAGGAACTCTACTATCAGCCTGGTGAATATTACCGTGAGCCCCCTCAACTACTCGAGGCGGCACGTCGCAAGGGCCACAACTTCACATTGGAGACAGTTAGCCAGTGGCTCAGCCGCCAGGCGATGTGGCAGATATACAGACCTCGTCCACGGCACATCAGGCATGCCCATTTCGAGGAAACTGTCCCGAACAGAGTTCACCATGCAGATGTTCTATTCCTTCCACACGACTCGGTTGGTCGTAAGACCTACAAGTATGCCCTCACCTTCATCAATGTCGCCAGCAGGTACAAGGCGGAAGTACCGCTCACAGACATGTCAGCTGGCCAGGTAACCCAGGCATTCCAGGGTGTCCACGAGGCTTCGGAAAATCCCCTGCAGTGGTTGGAATTGTTGCAGGTGGATGAGGGTAAGGAGTTCAGAGGGGAGACTGCAGCCCTCATGCGGAAACAAGGTGTGGCAGTTAGGCGAGGTGAGGTAGGGCATCACCGTGCCCAGGCTATCGTTGAGCGGTGGATTTGGATGCTGGCAGAGAGACTGTTCCCACACCAATACGCCCAGGAAATGGCCGTGCCGAGTGAACATTCTAGAGTATGGGTGAGAGGGCTGCCTGCTGTGGTGGAGAGATCCAATACCGAGGTTACTAAGCTAATCGGGAAGAAGCCGGTAGAGGCTATCAGACACTCTGCTGGTCACAGCTCTAGAGGAGCGAACAAGGGAGAGGAGTGCCTATCACCTGATGCTCTGGTTCGGTACCTGTATAAGCCTGGTGAGCTGGAAGGTGGTCGATGCCGTGCAACAGATCCTAACTGGTTGAAAGATGGTCACAGGCTTGACAGGTATGTGGAGGCGGAGGGCCGGCCTACACTGTACTACCTGGCAGGCCAGCACGGAGTGCCTAGGCGACCATTTGTCGTAGAAGAGCTTCAGCTAGTTCCTGAAGACACACAGCTACCACCCCCTAGGGTGCTAACATGATACTCGATGGGCTCAGTATGGACCCCATCTGGCAGCACATGGCGCTTATCATAGTAAGCGGAGAGTCTGAGTTTTTCATGCGCATACATCACCATACCCTGGTTGCGCATGCGTAGGCCTCGGTTTTTAGCTCTGTCCAGCCCGCCATGTAGGGCGCTGTAGGACCTCTGCCAAGAGACCTCATTCTGCCGCTTTGACATTCCCTTAGCCGAGCACTTACTTGCAGCTGCGCTCTCCACATAGTAGCATTTGGAGCAGAGAGCGATGCGACGAGAGCCTTCGAACTCGAGCTTGAACAGGCCCAGAGTCCGTCCAGACCATTTGTCCCAAACTAGCCAGTCCCGCTTATGAGCCTGGTACTCTGCTCGCATCTCAGGGTGAATAACGTCGTCGAGGTTGGAGCCTGCTATAGCGATATACGCGGAGTTGGTGTCCATCTGCAGGTACTCAAAGCTGTCACGAGCTACGTAGCGATCGAGGAAGTCGTAGTAGAACTCCAGCATTCGCAGCTTCGCGAGCTCATAAACGGCTTTCCCCACCTGGAAGGGCCTTCGAATTGTGATTCTCAGCTTGCGACTCTGGAGCTCGTATGACGCACCGATCTCTTCGAGATCTTCGAACCATGCACTATGCAGGGCCTTGTCTATCACGCGTTCATCATTCATGAAGCTGGTGTTGCTATGATGTTCTAGGGCCTCGATGAGCTTCCCGTAGGCACTGTTGCCGAGGAGTTTGAAGAGATCTGCCAAGAGCGCTTTGCTCTTATCTCCCGAGCGGCGGGCCTCCGTAACATTCTCCATGAACCACTCGAATGGGCACTTGGCCTCATAGTCTATGGTGTGGTATACACCAGTGATCTCCAGGCCATGAGTTATATACCACTTGAGGGTCGGGGCGTACAGCAGCCGCTTCTTGCCAGAGAGGGCACCGACCAGCTTCTAGTTGGTGAGCCGCTTCCTCCCTGTTCGCCCTAGATATGCCAGCATCTCAGACGAGATTGTCTCTACCGGAACTCGCGGTTATAGAAAAGAGGAGGCATTTCCTCGAACTTTGCCCACAGAGCCTTGGGGACCTCTATATCCACCTCAGCAAACCTAAACCAGCTGTCTGAGAGGCACAGAGCATTTGCTTCGTAGCCGAGTAGACATTGGCAGACACGCTCACTCTGGCGGATTCGAGTCACACCGGCCTCGTGGTATCTGTTGAACACGATGCTGGGACCGCCAACAACAGCACCCTTCAGCATCTCGTAGGCTTCCTTGTCCGGTGAATAGAGGCTAACATCCGGCATGTGCTGAGCGGTTCCACATAGGAGGTACTGCAGTGACACACCTGGAAGAGACACCGCGTCTTTGAGGATGTCTATTTCTCATTCTGTGTAGAACTCCCGCATCTGCTCTAGGGCTTCGATGAATGGACCGACGTCCAGGTTGTTGTAGTATCGCAGCTACTCGGCGAATGTCCGCATTCCATGCTCGCTGAATGTCTGGTTACACTGTTCCCACTCTGTTCGCGTTAAGAGGTAGCCACCCTTGAGCTTAGGTGTCCATGCTGAGTAGTCAGAAAGGCCTGGATAGTTGAGCTTCTCATGTGTGTCAAACCATTCATACTGGAGCCAGCTCTTCTGCTGTGTACACCCGTAAGCTTGGACTCATACCTCGTACGAGACTCCTGGGCCGAGGTAGTTCAGCACATCGAGAAACTGTAGCTCAGGTGTTATGAGGAACATGGTCTGACTAGCCTTCTGGGCGACTTTCACTGTACCTGTACTGTCAGTCAGCTCATCGACAAAGTACTTCTTGATGAAGTTCAGGTCATACCGCCCAGAGTTGAACCCCAATACAGGCACTTGGTCACCCCACTCATTGATTAGTCGCTGCTGTTGCTTTGGGAGCTTGTCCAGGTCTGTCGGTATGTACTGTGCCCTAACCCTTGGCCGGATTAGAGATGCTCGCCGTTGGATCTCCAGCATGAACTCTCTGATCAGTTCTTTGGGGTCAGGGTTGCAGAGGTGAGTGGGCTCACTCGTGGCGCCCTCTAAGGAGCAGCCAACTGTCACAGAGATAGGTATGTGAGTACTCTCGATCATGAGAGTCTCCGTAGGATGAGTCTTGATACCATCTAGGAGTGCTTCGAAGTCGTAAACTATGAAGTGTGGGTATGGGACAGTCCAAACTCGTTTAGGGTCGCTTGGGCAGCGTCTTATACAGCACTCCCACTGTACCACAAGTGTGCATCCAGAGGCTCTCAGCTTCTCCTCCCTCAGGACTGTCTTGCGGTATCTTTGTTCGGCATCCTCACCTCGCTGGAGTTGTGGACACCCGTGCCAGTGACAGTCATGGAACTGGTAAACGGTGTTGGTGGTCGGATCATAACCATCTACGAGAGCGCCCTCGATCCAACGCTCGCTACTGTGCCCACACTCTACATGGTGTATGTGTACGCCTCTGTTTCTCAACTCATACTCGATCCAACGAGTAGCCGCTGAACTGTATGGTTGGGGCGGATAGAAGGTTTTCTTATACGCAGACTGTGGCGCCTCAACCTTCCCACCAGGACACACGATTTTTGATTTGTCGCCTGTACAGTGATCAGCGTGGAGTTGAAAATGGCATGCCTGTGTAAACCTCTGCTGACAGTGACTGCAGACTAGTGTATGTGCCAGCTTGGAGATGTTCTTGATGTAGAAGGCGTGGTGGTCCCACACTCCGATGGTCATGGTGTCACAGTAGTGAGCCGCTTGCCTGGTCAAGTGCCAGGTGCCCTCTTCGGTTGGTTCATACACGCGAATCCCGATATTGGCGAAGACCTCTACCGTGTCCAGCTGATCCAGCGAGCTCTTGCGGACATCAGGTACTGTCTTGCCGTAGAACTGTGTGGCAAGCTCTCATGCAGGAGTTGTACTTCTATCAGCTCTCGCTCCTCGGTGCACTGCTAGACATCTCCAGAGACACATATTGTCCCTGTAGGTGTCGAGGGCAGTCATACTCTTCTTCTGTCGTAGCCAGTCTGGGAGGGGGCCTGTCCCAAGCAGAGGTTGGCGGTCGATGACAGCCCTGACCTCAACGTTGATTGATCGAATGAAATCCCACTTGGGTCGATCGATATTGTCTGTGTCGAGGCGGGCTTGCTCTCTTGCTGCCACCCAGTCCTGAGCTGCTCCTATCATGTTCAGCCAGGGGCTCCATGGAACATTCTTGTGGAAGAGTATCACCCTACCGTCTTCGATTTGATGGATGCAATAGGTGTGTGTGTAGCGGAGGTAGAAGGCGTTCTGGACAGTCTGCTGGATCTTTTGCATGATCCGGCCTGTGAGGTCTCCTTCTAGACCTCTGAAGAATGCCCAGGGTACTGACCGGTGTCCTCTATCCTCTGTCTCCCTTTCGCCGAGACGCTGGTCGAGAATGTGTTCGCCTTATGCTCTGGCTAAGAGTTCAGAACTCGGCCCCCTTATGCTCCAGGCTGGGCTCAGAC
Source organism: Chaetoderma sp. LZ-2023a (assembly GCA_034401795.1). Classification (NCBI taxonomy): domain Eukaryota; kingdom Metazoa; phylum Mollusca; class Caudofoveata; order Chaetodermatida; family Chaetodermatidae; genus Chaetoderma; species Chaetoderma sp. LZ-2023a. The sequence continues at coordinate 32,601,933 of CM067374.1, read as the reverse complement.
CTCGGCATTGCTTAACAATCCTGCGTTTGAGAGTTAAGCGCTCCAGTGGATGGGCCTCCATCCGCCTCGCTACAGTATTGGCTCGCAAGCTAGCAGTCACCTCCTCGGCCAACTGAGGACGCTCACGTATCCGCTGCACTTTCTTGTGGGGATTCCAAGGATCCTCGGTAAGCACTCGAAACCTTCCCGTATTCATTGCTCGGGAGAGTCGCTTCTGTCATCTGGAGCTGGTCGGCTTTCTTGGCCTTAGAGTAGACTCTAAGGCCGAATTGCTTTGTAATAGCACGAAGCTGTGCAACAGTACTCATGGTGTATATCCCTGTGGATGCCTGCATAGGGTGCGGGGTCCACTGCATTGGAGAGTTAAGTGCTCCAGTGAATGGGCCTCCATCCGCCTCGCTACAGCCTTGGCTCGCAAGCTAGCAGTCACCTCCTCGTCCAACTGACTAAACTCACGTATCCACTGCGCTTTCTTGTGGGGATTCCAAGGATCCTCGGTAAGCGCTCGAAACCTTCCCATATTCATTGCTCGGGAGAGTCGCTTCTGCCACTCCTCGGCATGGACCTGGTCGATCATCTGGAGCAGGTCAGCTTTCTTGGCCTTAGAGTAGCCTCTAAGGCCGAATTGCTTTGCAATAGCGCGAATCTGTGCAGCAGTACTCATGGTGTATATCCCTGTGGATGCCTGTCTCTAAATGGGCGTTCAGACCCTATTATGTGTGGCGATCAGCGTTCAGACCTATTATGTGTGTTGCTGGCGATCAGTACCTGTGGGTGGTGTATATCCCTGTGGATGCCTGTCTCTAAATGGGCAGTCAGATCCTATTATGTGTGGCGATCAGCGTTCAGACCTATTATGTGTGGTGCTGGCGAGCAGTACCTGTGGGTGGTGTATACCCCTGTGGATGCCTGTCTCTAAATGGGTGTTCAGACCCTATTATGTGTGGCGATCAGTACCTGTGGGTGGTGTATATCCCTGTGCTTGCCTGTCTGGGCACGTGGTGGCCCCCGCAACCTATGCCCCAGGGAATGAGAGGGCGGTGGTATCATTTGCCTAGTAGTAGTGTCTGGATTAAAATGATACAACCTCCCTCAACTGGCAGCCATTCAGCGATCCGTGGCCCCACCGCCCTCTCAATCCCTGTAGCCTCCATCTAGAGGCATACCAACCACCTGTCTCAACAACCCTGGGCCTCCATCTAGAGGCATACACCAACCACATGTCTCACCAACCTATGCCCCAGGGATTGAGAGGGCGGTGGGGGCCACGGATCGCCGAACAGCGGCCAGTTGAGGGAGGTGGTATCATTTTAATCCTGACACTACTACTATCTATCTATCTATCTATATCAATCCATCCATCCCTCCCTCATTCCCTCCCACCATCCGTCCATCCATCCATCCACCCACCCACCCACCCATCCATCCATCCATCCATCTATCTATCTATCTATCTATCTATCTATCCAATCCAAATTTATCCAATCCAATCACATCATATCTACTCTATTAACTATTTATCCATCCCCTGTGTGTTAGGCCATCTGCCTGTTCACCTATCCATCCTTCTATCCATGCACCCATGCACTTAGATATTTATATTGATCCTTCATAGTACATAAATTATATTTGTATGTTTATGAATCCTTGACCGTGCTCATCAGCTGGTAGCCTTCACTCTGTTGTGGAAGCTCTTCTAATATTCTTAGAATCATTAGCAGAGCCAATCATTCCATATAAATACTACCACCGATGTCTGGATAACTGCGATAATGTGCCCATGTGCAGAGAGGTAAGGCTTAACTGTATTTGTGTACTCATGTCAAACAGGGAAGTCTTAACTCTATTGCTGTACTCATGTGCAGACATGTAAGGCTTAACTGTATTGGTGTACTCATGTGCAGACATGTAAGGCTTAACTGTATTGGTGTACACATTGCAGACTTGTAAGGTTTAACTGCAATAATGCGCCATGTGCAGACAGGTAAGGCTAAACTGTATTGGTGTAGTCATGTGCAGAAATGTACGGCTTAACTCTATTGGTGTACACATGTGTAGTCAGGTAATGTTTAACTGCAATAATGTGCCCATGTGCAGACATGTAAGGCTTAACTGTATAGCTGTACTCATGTGCAGACATGTAAGGCTTAACTGTATTGGTGTGCTCATGTGCAGACATGTATGGCTTAACTCTATTGGTGTACACATGTTGTAAAATCTGAATTATTCAAAGTGCAGATTTTGGATATAAAAGATTACTCTGCATTCTGATTTTGAATTCAGGATAAGAAGGGCTATAGGGTCAAGCCATGGACACAGCCATTACATCGGTTGCCTTTGTTGGCGTACAACAAAGGTCAGTCAACATAATGGCTGGACATTTACTGATGGTAGAGAGCATTGATGTTTTCGTGATATGAACACTGCACAAATTAGTCTTGAATCATTATGGCCGTTAAAGGTCATAATGGCGCTCGAGTGCATGGATCGGTCAACAAGATGACATCAGTGATTTCTACCACAGAGTTAGGAATGATGGTGTGCCGGGCCAGGATTGGCTGAGGCGAGGGTTGATGACCGTGCTATATATTTGCATGTCTTGTGCAAACGGGATCTACTTTTGGAGATCACTCTTTAGATCACTTTTGGTTCACTTTTTTATAGAATAGACATGACTGTTAGATATTAGTTAGAAGTTTTAGTCGGAGTATAGTTATGATTGTTACAGAAAATAAATTCACAGTATGATACAAGTTTGAAGTTGCTGTTTGTCGATACAAGTATTAATAGCTAGGTTGATGCGTCAAGACCAGAGAGAAACACTTTGGCACAAATCTAAGAATCTTCGATAAGTCAGATGGCCCAGGGATGGATATAAATATTTGATCACAGAATCAAAGGCGAGCCACGTCCCCCACTTAAATTCAGATAAATTTGAAAACCAATGAGCTGCTGCTGGTCTGGAATTTATAATGTGTAGACAGGTAATGCTTAACTGCAATAATGTGCCCATGTGCAGACATGTAAGGCTTAACTGTATTGGTGTACTCATGTGCAGACAGGTAAAGTTTAACTGCAATAATGTACCAATGTGCAAACAGGTAAGGCGTAACTACAATAATGTGCCCATGTGCGGACAGGTAAAGCTTAACTGTATCGGTGTACTCATGTGCAGACAGGTACGGCTTAACTGTATTGGTGTACTCAGGTGCAGACAGGCAGGTAAGGCTTAACTGTATTGGTGTACTCATGTGCAGACAGGTAAGGCGTAACTGTATTGGTGTACTCATGTGAAGACGGGTAAGGCTTAACTGCAACAATGTGCCCATGTGCAGACAGGTAAAGCTTAACTGTATTGGTGTACTCATGTGCAGGCATGTAAGGCTTAATGCTATTGGTATGCACATATATAGACTGGTAAAGTTTAACTGCAATAATGTGCCCATGTGCAGACCGGTAAGGCTTAACTGCAGTACTGTACCAAATGTGAAGACAGGTAAGACTGTGATAATTATAATAAGGAATAGCTATCATGATGCGTGAGCTAGTCATTCCAGTGGTAAATTCTCACAAATACTCTCTTGGTCGGCCTATTGAGCATTCATTAGGCAAAGAATTTAGAATTATTTTACCAATTCTGTACATTAACCTTTTAACACTCATATCAGCCAAGTCTTGATAAATGTCCATTTGCCGACCAAGAGATGACTATTTTTGAAAATTTACCACTTGAATGACTGGCTCAATACCCGAGCCAGTTACTCGAGTGGTAAATTTTCAAAAATAATCTTTTGCTCTGCAAATGGACATTTTCTTTGAGAAAATTTTCTTGAACAAATTCGAGTGTTTAAGGATTACCCATTAACCCTCACCGACCAGAAACGACAATCTTTATGTTGTAAAGAATAACCTATTGAATATTTTAAAACTAATTTGCCTGATAAGCCTGCAATGTGTTTCAGTGGATTTAGTTTCAAAATATTCAACAGCTTTCCTGTATAGGTGTCTTGAAATTGAGGCACTGAAATCAGGGGTTATAGGTTGAATGGATTACCTGGATTGACTGCTGCAAACCAGCAGACAATAATTTGAATGGGCAATAACTATGGACTTGCTGAATATTTTGAAAACAATTTCACTGAAAGTTGTTGGTGGCTTAGCCACCAACATATTTCAGTCAAATTGTTTTCAAAATATTCAGCATATCCAGAATTAAATCCCATGAAAAATGTAGTCTGCAGAAATTCAGCAGGCAGACAGTTAAAGAGTAAATGTATCGGGAGTTGACTTTTGAACACAAAATTCAACTTTCTACTTAAAGCTCTCGTGTTCTATTAACTAGAGACACTTTTGCACGAGATATGAGATACCTGTTCAATTTACCCAGCATGCAATGCTACCCAGCATGCAATGCCTTGACTCCATAATCATTGGAACTATTGGACGCCATAATCGTTTAGTCTATTGTCTGCACAAGCCAGGATTTCTCAAACAAAACCAACCTGCTTGCACGTGTAACAGTTCCAACGATTATGGTGTCAGGGCATTGCACGCCGGGTAGCATTGCATGCTGGGTAAATTTAACAGGCATCTTGTATCTCGTGCACAAGTGTCTATATTTAATGGAACACGAGAGCTTTAATGAGAGCATCACCAAATTAACAGAGAAATCCATTAAAAATACCCTATGAGTACTTGTCGTGACATAATCACTATCCAAGCTTTAGAATTATGTCTTTATTTAGCCTATGATAATCACAATCAACAGGTGCTGTGCTTTCTATGTTAATTTCAAATGCCCACTTTATCTAAATTTAATTGTATTTCAGATTTTGACAGAGATACCAGACTGCCATAGAACAATATTTAAGTACTTAATTGCATTCCTGCGTGAACTATTAAAGCATTCGTATTACAATAACCTGGAACAGAAACTATTAGGTAAGTTTCAGCTTTAAACGAGGTATGTTGGAATGCTTGCATATGTGCACGTGTGTGCATGCGACAATTAATGCACATGTGTGAGTTTGTGTATGCATGCTTTTGTGTGTGTATACATGCATGCATGTGCATACGTGTGCCAGTGTTTGGTTTCAACAAACCCACTATCTATTCAACATAGGCGTCAATTCTTTTGACCGACTTACTATCTATTTATTTGAGAGCGTAACAACTTATTTCAATGGGGGATTCCAGTTTTCCTATCCAATGTTACTCGTATGCCGCATCCGAGACAAGATTGATGACTTCATTGGATCATGTCAAAGTGGCTTTAAATGTGGATGCAGCATCGTAGACATTGTATGGCTCAGTGTATGCTTGTGTCAGTAGACATGTCCAAGCACTGGATTTCCACAAAATAGGCGTTGACATACCAAGAGCCATTGGCACAATTAAGTGCTCAAAAATCCTAGATGTACTATGCCAGACCAGTTGCAATGAAGATGGACTATGACTAATGAGACTACTGCTTGCAGACACCAAGCTGAGAGTACGAGTCAAGTCAGTGAAGTCTGTAGAGTTTGAGACATGAATCGGCTCCCCACAGGGAGATGGTCTATCTCCGGTGCTTTTCACCTGATACCTTGCTGCTGTATTGAAATCCATGCAGGAAAATTCCACAAGAACAAACTCCCCAGTGTCGATACTGGGCTTGCCACTAGAGATGGAATATACCGACGACGTGAACTTCATAGATGAGGAAAAGAAACTCCTTGACCAACTTCTCCCAATAGCTGCAAATAAACTAAAAGTTAAGAATATCTTTATGAATGAATCAAAAACAGAGTTCAACCACATATACCTATCTACAAGCATCAAACTAACGAAAATGACAATCCACGCCATGGCGGCGAACCATGGAGGAAAAGTAAAGTCCTGGGCTCACTGCTTTGTAGTGCTGCTGACATTGCTGCGTGCTGCGTCATGGGGAACAAAGCTTTCCAGTCATTCTGGAAGTTATGGATTCGTAGATCAAAGATTCCCTTGACAAAAAGACTATGTTTATACAATGCAACCTGCATATCCTTGATGCTGAATAATTGCTGTAATTGCTGGATGGCCAGCTTCACAGGCAGCTCTAGACAAACTTGATACCTGCAAACCGCAAACACCTACTCACCATCACTGGACACCGATGGCCAGACATAATTTCCAATGATGTGTAATACATCGCAGCTCTCCGTAAACGTCGGCCAGCAAAGATTGTCCATATTTGGCCATGTGCTAAGGATGCCGGAAGACGCACCAGCACAGAGAGCCTTGGAATTCACCCTACTCGGAGCCAACAAATACAAAGCCAGGAGAGGCGTCATTGCATAAATCTGTTAAGCGTATGGACCTGAGGAAGCTATGGATTTTGGTTGAGGACAAGACACAATGGGCAAAAGCGAAGAGGGCTTGATTACAGCTGTAGGATGTTTCTACTAAAGCTGTAGAACACAGTAATCATCATCATCATCATCATCATCATTATCATCATCATTCCAGTTTGTCAGTCAATCATATGACATCATCGTCAACTATGTGACGTGTAGGATGATTTCATAATCAGTTACGTCATAAATATACAGGACGTAGCTAAGTTCTTCACGAATGCTTAATTGATGCCAGACTAAGCAATGTTGTATGAATTGTATGTCTTTCTTATCTAATAAACATGCTGTAGCATATTTTGAAACTAATTTACCTACCATAGGCAGCAGCAACACCCAGTCAAATTAGTTTCAAAATATTCAGCAGCTTACCTGTATAGATTTCTGGCAATTGGTAGGCAGGGAGTGCATAGATCGATTGATCCCAACATAGGCGAAGTGTGGGTGAAGCTTAGATAGAGATGGCATGGCATAGGTGAACTGGATTGCTCCATTGATTGAGCTGGTATTGTATGTATTGGCCTAATATCGTCCTCCACTTCTACTTTTGGGGGAGTCAGAGATTTGTGTTGACACTTAGCTCACTGGACATATGCATAAAATGTTCTTTATCAAGCAGAATTCATACAATATGATAAGAGATTAATAACGGGGTTACACCCACATGTTATGGTCAATATATGCAAAGTATCATCTGTGTTCTCCAAGTCATGTAGACTGATGAAATCATTAACCATTTAAGGTTAAAACTTAATCAAACGAATCTAAATATTTGCTTATTGAATTTCCATCTGCAGGCCAACTGAAGTCTTTCAAAATTTGTCACTGTAATGACTGGCTCGGTAATCAAGGTTTCTTATAGCGGTCCCTTTGAGGGTTTAGAGCCCAAAATGGGACTTGGGACTCCCAAAAGTTGTGTCAGAGGGTTCCATGGGACCCCTGAAATTCATGTAACCTAAATACTAATTAGTTTTATAGGTTTTTGCACAACCATACTCATGAAATCGAGCATTGGGCCACAATAATTGATAGCTATGAGGCTATGGTATGCTCTTATTTTCACCTGGATGAGAAAACCTGCTTGGGAAGCACAGATTTCGGTTTAGAACCCCTAGATTTCTAGGTGTGGTGTCCTTGGGACCTACAAAATTTAGGATGCCATGAGAAACACTGTCGGTAATCGATCCAGTCATTCCAGTGGTAAAATTTCAAAATATTCTTCTCTTGGTCTGTAAATGGATATTCATGAATACCACTGCAGAGGCCGGTTTTGGCCGTCTTGGCCATTAATGGGTTAACTATGCTCTAAATCCCTGACATAGGCGCAGGCACATGCACACATGCGTACACGTGCACATGCCGATTCATCTGTGCAATCATGCATGTTCATTAACACCCCCCTGAATAACCAATAATTGGTACATGTAAATTAGACTAATTAAGGTAGTTGTACTTCTCTGCTAATCAGCATCACCTACATGAGGATGATTCCAATTCTGCATCTCCCACCTCCTGTATCCTCTACACCACGCTCCCCTCGAGGTCATATACTCACTGAACAAATGCGATCTGGTCCTAGTGGAGTATAAATGGCTAATGACTTCTCTTATCTGAGATAGTAGTTTAGATAATTATCTATCTATGGCTATAAGCTGACTATTTCCTTGTATTCTGTCTGACGTTTGCCTGGAGCTCATCAGGAAACAATTATCCTTCCCTAATTTGATCATCTGTCTATAAGTACGTGACATGAATCACGTCCCCATGCTCCTCATTTAGTCGCCTGTACATGATAATTAGCTTAGCTGTTTTATACACTTATATGCTATTGTACTGTACAATGGATGGACACTGGAGCAGCTTTCGTTTTCTGCCTTTGACATATATCTCTCCGTGTTTCCATAGACATCTTGAGACAACTCTGATATTAGCTAAAGATGGTAGTCATCTCTTATCCTGGCTTGAACTAACAATGGGCATTGTCTCTAATCCCTGACTTAAACTAAAGACACTTGTTGTCTCTTAGTCTTCTCTTGAACTAACAACAAGCATTGCCTGTTATTCTTGACCTGAACTAAAAACATGTGATGTCTTTAAGTCCTGACTTGAACTAACAACAGTCATTGTCCCTTATTCCTGAGTTTCTCATCATCCAAACTGACTTAAACTAAAGGTGGAGTTTATCACTTAGTACAAACTTGAACTAAAGATGAAGCTTACCTCATAGTCCTGACTTGAACTAATTGTGGCGGTTATGTCTTAGTCCTAAAATGGAAGCTGTCTATTCATCCAGACTAACTTGACTTAAAGGGGTTGTCGTCTCTTAATCCAAGTTATTTTCAAGATGAAATGCTTTTTGGGTCCATGACATGCTTGTTGTGAGAGATCTAGTCTTTCAACCCATGTTTATGTCTCTTGCTCAGCTACTCTGTCTGTCTATCGTCCAGTTGGTCAGTCACTCTGTCTGTCTCTGTGCCAGTTAGTTGGTCATTCAATGTTTGTGCCTGCCTGGCTCTCTGTCTGTCATGATCTGTCTGTCTGTGTCTGTATGTTTGTCTGTCTGTCTAGAGAGTTATGTACCTGAGTGTGAGTTCTGTCCTTACTTATAATATTTACATGCAATGTATATGCTGCATAGTGATGTCTTAACCCTTTAATAGTCAAATTTGGTCAAGAAAATCTAAATATCTGCCTATTGAATGGCCATTTGCAGGCCAATAGAATACAATTTTTGAAAATTTATCACTGGAATAACTGCCTTGGATATTGACCAAGTCATTCCAGTGTTAAATTTCAAAAGTTGTATTCTCTTGGCCTGTAAATGGACATTCAACTAGACCTAAGCAGAGGTCGCTTTTGGCCGGCTTGACCATTAAAGGGTTAAAAGCATATGGTTGAAGATGATTATAGGTGTGTATTTGGCAACTAGTTTGTTTAGGAAGTAGCTATTATTGTGTAAACTTCGGATGCAGACACCTGTCAAAATAGATTATTATCCCTACACATTTTGTAACTAGGTTGATAGAATCTCTGTGGCTTCGGGTTAACTATGAGAAGTAGGTCACACAGGTCACCCTGACATGCTCTTGTTACGCTACATACGTTAAGCCTACAATGCATGCCTACCTGTACTTAGTTTGATTGCTGTATTTGTAAAACTTTTGACGGTCAAAGCAGTGAATTGTGTGGATTTGCGATGGCGCGCCATTGCCCATCCAATCTAGTTAACATTCTCTTTCAGAGGCTAACATTTTGTAAGTCATAAACTAATAACTCCGTACAAATCTATTCCTGGAGATATGTCTGATTCTGTGATGATAATAAAATATTCATGTGTAATTAGAACAGATCTCACGCTGGGCATACATGGCTGGACATTGCTGACTGACCATTAGGGAACTGGACGTTATGATGTCCCGACAATGTTTGCGGATATTATAACCATTCTCCTAAGGTCAGCTGACCTGCAAATATCGGAGAAAATCAATAGAGAGAATTAGGTAGCGGATTATCAAAACAAAGACTCGGTTACAAGACAAGATATTGTATAGATCTGTGTTAGTCTTAACCTCATCACCGACAAATCCTAGGAGAAGTATATTCTTTATGATATAAAACTTATTCTGTTGAATATTTTGAAATTAATTTGACTGGAAGCCGTTGCTGCCAAAGGTGCATAGACAACAAATTAACTATGATTTAACCCTTTTACCGACAAATCCATGAAAATGTGAATTCTTTCTGATGCATAGCATATTCTGTTGAATATTTTGAAGTTAATATGACTGGAAGCCATTGCTGCCAATTAATTTTAAAATATTCAGCAGTTTTCCTGTATGGTTGACTTGAAAATGAGATATTGGGAATTCATCAGTGAAAGAGTTAATGTCATGCATATTAACCCTTTAACACTCATATCAGCCAAAAACAACTTCTGAAGTGATCTTGAGAAATGTCCATTTGCAGACCAAGATAAGACTTTTTAAAAAGATTTCCACGGGAATGACTGACTCGATAAACCGAGCCAGTCATTCCAATGATAAATTTTCAAAAATGCTCTTTTCCTGCTCTGTAAATCACCTTTTTCTATTCGAAAATAGAAATTTTCTTGAACAAATTTGAGAGTTAAAGGGTTAACACTGGTTCTCATGTACAGGAATGTGGGAATCTATCAATTCAGCAGTAAGTGGGTTAACACATTGTCACGGTTCAGCTGTAACAGGGTTACTTATATCTGTCATATAGACGGATCTAGACCCATGTAATACTAGCACACTGTAGAATTGCTAAATCAGTAACATACATTCATCTTGCAGTTGGCTGGAAGGAAAACTTTGTTTCAGATCATACCGCCATAACTCTGGAAAGCATGACTTGGTCAAACAACCAGATTTAACACACGCATTCATATTGCGACAGCTTATGATTGCTTCAAGTTTGAGGTCAACGAAATAACTATCTAGGTCATGGGGGGGGCACTAAGTGCATTGTCAAGACAGAGTGCAAAGGCGTGAGTCAGCATCTGTGCATTGTCTTGTTGTGACTTAAGGCACATTCGGGCCATAATATGCATGTGCATTGTCTTGTTGTTACTTAAAGCACATTCGGCCCATAATATGCATGTGCATTGTCTTGGTGTTACATAATGCACATTCGGGCCGTAATATACATGTGCATTGTCTTGTTGTTACTTAAAGCACATTTGGGCGATAATATGCGTGTGAATCAATTGTCTTGTTGTGACTTAAAGCATATTCGGGCTGTCTGTAAAAGTCGCCCAGCAAAGATGGTCCATGTTTAGCCATGTGCTAAGGATGCCAGAAGACACACCAGCACAGAGAGCCTTGGAATTCTCCCTACTCGGAGCCAGCAAATACAGAGCCAGGAGAGGACGTCATTGCATAAATCTGCTAAGCGTGCTACGAGGTAACCTCAAGAAAGCAGGATTAGGTACACTCAAGTCAAGAATGGACCTGTGGAAGCTAAGGATTTTGGCTGAGGACAAGACACAGTGGGCAAAAGCGAAGAAGGACTGATTGGAGCTGTAGGATGTTTCTACTACTACAACTGCAGAATACAGTAATCATACAATATGCATGTGCATTGTCTTATCATTACTTAGGTACATTCGGGCCGTAATATGTATGTGAATCAATTGTCTTGTTGTGACTTAAAGCACATTCAGGCCGTAATATGCATGTGAATCAATTGTCTTGTTGTGACTTAAAGCATATTCGGGCCGTAATATGCATGTGCATTGTCTTGTTGTTACTTAAGGCACATTCGGGCCGTAATATGCATGTGAATCAATTGTCTTGTGATTTAAGGCACATTCGGGCCATAATATGCATGTGAATCAATTGTCTTGCTGTTACTTAAGGCACATTCGGGCCATAATATGCATATGAATCAGTTGTGCTGGTATGATTTAAGGCACATTCGGGCCGTAATATGCATGTGCATTGTCTTGTTGTTAAATAAGGCACATTCGGGCTATAAATGCATGTGCATAAATTGTCTTGTTGTGACTTAAAGCATATTCGGGCCGTAATATGCATGTGCATTGTCTTGTTGTTACTTAAGGCACATTCGGGCCATAATATGCATGTGAATCAATTGTCTTGCTGTTACTTAAGGCACATTCGGGCCATAATATGCATATGAATCAGTTGTGCTGGTGTGATTTAAGGCACATTCGGGCCGTAATATGCATGTGCATTGTCTTGTTGTTAATTAAGGCACATTCGCGCTATAAATGCATGTGCATAAATTGTCTTGTTGTGACTTAAAGCATATTTGGGCCATAATATGCATGTGCATTGTCTTGTTGTGACTTAAGGCACATTCGGGCCTTAATATGCATGTGCATAGATTGTCTTGTTGTGACTTAAAGCATATTCGGGTCGTAATATGCATGTGCATCAATTGTCTTGTTGTGACTTAAGGCACATTTGGGTCATAATATGCATGTGCATCAATTGTCTTGTTGTTACTTAAGGCGCATTTGGGCCGTAATATGCATGTGCATCAATTGTCTTGTTGTGACTTAGGCAGATTCAGGCTGGAATATGCATGTGCATTGTCTTGTTGTGATTCAAGGCATATTTGGGCATAAATATGCAGTCAACATGTCAAATTGTTTTCAAATAAATCAACATCAGTTCATCTATATCATGTAGTAAAGTCTATCCTGTGCCAGAGAGAAAGAAAGTGGCTTTAACCCATTAAAGTTCAAATCGACCAAACATGTCTTCATCAGTGGTCTTGAGAAATCCCCATTTGCAGACCAGAGAAATATTTTACTATGAGAATTTACTACTGGAATGGCTGACTCAACAACAGAGCAATTCCAGTGAAAAGTTTTCAAAAAATAATCTCATGTTCTACAAATGGCCAATCGCTGAGATATTCTCTGGATCGACTTTTAGCATTAAATGGTTAGCATCATAATTTATTCCCAGCAGACACCTCATTAAGCGAATGTCATATATTAATATGAGTCCAATAATTGTGTCCCATCACGCTCTATACGGAGTGATATTTGCTAGGAGGTTCATCAAAACTCACATTTGTCCCATTCTGCCGAAAATATGAGATTAATTCTCCGCGATAGCCTGATCGTAATGAATTATCATGGAGCTGCTTCGAAAAAATGTCTGATTGAAGGCGATCTCTGAGAGGCTCCATATAATTCATTTGGTCTTAGCGCTGCAGATCACGATATCATTTTAATTCTTCTGATCTGAGTATCTCTCGTTGATGATAGTGATTAGACACTATTGATAATTTATTGCTTGCTATTTTGAAAACAACTTGACTGAAAGTTCTTGCAGGCTTAGCCAACAACAAATTTCAGTCAGATTGTTTTAAGATATTTGTCAGGCATTTGCATTTCTTTGTGTGTCATGAAAAGCATGTTTTCTGTGAATTCAGAATGACAGTGGGTAGTTAGTTTCGTGGTACCGCGGCTGCCTCGCGATCATGTTGTGTCAATGTTTAGATTGCTGCACAATGCTTTATTTTCAATAGCGGAAATGTCATAACGCAAGAAGACTAACTGAGCCTAGCATAAGTCAATATCACACACGACTGACTGACGACATCATGAAATCACTACACAGTGCAGTGATTGACACGCTTTAAATTACTTCTGGATCATTAACATGCTTTAGCTGTTCATTCACATTCCAAGGATGGCTTTTTAGTTTTACGTGGGTTTTTTTGCAGAGGGAACTTAGTGACAGACACTTGAGATCTATTTATACATCTGATCATGTTTCCTTGGTGTTACTAATTACGCAGATTTGCGCACAATATATGCCAATGCTTTGTGTATCATCAGCATTATTGATTACATTTTGATACCTCCACCCATAATTTTCCAATTAGTCGGAGAATTGTACAGCTGTATTAGACTTGTGAAGCAGCGGGTCCTTATATCTGATCATGAATCACCAGTATGGCTCTCTGTATTTCTGCCTTTGTAAGTGGCTCTTCTCATCTTCATGATTACTTTGCATTCAATAACTTGACCATAATTTTCCGTTTGGTTTAACAATTTTGCATTATGTGTGGTGTGTAGCGATTTCTCGAAATTTATTGAAATCGAAGATGATCCGAAATCCACTATAGCCACCAACTGGCACCGCTGGCCAGCTTGAAAATTATTTTCCGGATAATAACTCCATGCCCAAGTAGCGGATCGCTTTGAAACTTTATACATGTATAGGATGCCTGGTCTATAGGTCCGACATTGTCTGAGGAAGGAATCGCTATTTTCTGATAGCTTTCATTCATTGCCTTGTTATCATGGCGGGGTATTAAGCACCATTTGTGGAGCTCTTGTTAGATTAAAAGTCTCTCTTGAGATTGATTTCCAGAGAATCTGGGATGTAGTGGCTTTATTACTTCTTCATATATATTCATCCATGTCTTACTTGTCAAGCCGACCGCAACTGACCTCTGCAGTGGACTTGGGAAACATCCATGTCTTACTTGTCAAGCCGACCGCAACTGACCTCTGCAGTGGACTTGGGAAACATCCATGTCTTACTTGTCAAGCCGACCGCAACTGACCTCTGCAGTGGACTTGGGAAACATCCATGTCTTACTTGTCAAGCTGACCGCAACTGACCTCTGCAGTGGACTTGGGAAACATCCATGTCTTACTTGTCAAGCTGACCGCAACTGACCTCTGCAGTGGACTTGGGAAACATCCATGTCTTACTTGTCAAGCTGACCGCAACTGACCTCTGCAGTGGACTTGGGAAACATCCATGTAAAGGCAAAGAGAAGACTTCAAAAATAGTCTTCTTTTAGCTTGAAAATTAACTTTCACTGCTCAAAATGATGTCTACTTGACCAATACCTTAACCAATAAAGGGTTAAACATCAGAGACATGACCCTTTCATGATTAATCCGGCCACACCCGGCCTTTGTAGTGCTCTTCAGAATTGTCCATTTCCAGGCCAAAAGTAGACGACTTGAAATTTTACCACCTGAATGACTGCCTCGATAACAGAGCCAGTCATTCCAGTGGTAAATTTTCAAAAATAGTCTTCTTGGCCTGCAAATGGACATTTACGTAAGAGATTTAATTTTCTTGGCCAGTCCTGACCAAACCTTAATGATTTAATGAGAATTGGTGGTATATTGATGCTTGGTGCTTTCAACCATGGTTAAGTTTCTCCGGATCAAAACTACCATACAGATAAGGCGCTAAATATTTTGAGACAAGTTTGGCTGGTAACTGCTCCTATCTAAGACAGCAAATAACACCTTCCAATCAAATTAATTTACACATAATCACCAGCTTAGTTTTATAGTTACTGAGTAATTGATAAATATTTATGATTTTATGGTGAAAAGTCGATCAAAATTTCGTTGTTGAGATCGTACCCTCTCTAATTATCGGTTCTTTTGGAGAGCATTTTTGTATCATTAAATTAATCTCCTCCTGTAAGCGTCGTAGATCCATGTTCTCTTAGCCACATAAATGCTAAGGGAATGCATATAGCCTGCTAGCTGGAAACACTTTAACCATCAAATTCAGTCAAGAAAATTAAAAATGTTATCTTCGAAAATGGCCATCTGCAGACTGAGAAAATATTATTTTTTGAAAATTTGCCACCAGAATGACTGGCTCGTTTATCGAGGCAGTCAATCCAGTGGTAAATTTTCAAAAATCGTCTTCTCACTTCTGCAAATGGACATTTCTCAATAGCACACCAGACGCCGTTATTAGGTGGCTTAAGTCTTACTCTTAATATGTGTGTGCGTAGGCTGAATGTTCTTGATGCAAAGTGTCAAATCTATTGAGATTGCGGATTATCACTGACAAACTCACTACCGTTAGAACACTGACATAAATGAATGAGGAATTGATAGCAGTATTAGCAGACAGAATCAGGCATTAAGTGAATTGATTTTGCATATTGATTGTCAGTGTAGAGGGATATCAGGGCTTAGTAATGTCATAAGATTGCGATCGTGGGACAAATGAACATGGCGTGCATCACCCTCATAATTTAATTTGGACAATTATTACCTGATTTACGAGGTATTATTATTCATAAATATTCTGCTCAGACAGATTTTCACTTCTCAATTCTCCATCGGATGTAGTCATAGTAAAGAAGTACGATAAAAGATTTGATGGAATATTTATCACCACACATTTTTAGCTCGACTACGAAGTAAAACGAGCTATTGTGATACCCTGCATGTCATCCGGCCGTGGTGGCGTCGTCGTCGTCCAATTTTTAATTTTATCTCGCTTGGTTAATCATACTAGACCCAAACAGATGCTTTCTTATAATGACATGGCATCATGCAATGACATTGAAACGGTCAAAGGCCATTGTGACCTTGGTAAAAACCTTGGTTTTTTTTCAGCATTAACATTTTCCGTTTTGCTCAACTTTTCAGTTTATATCTCATGTTTGTTTAAGCATTGTGGACCCAAACTTGGATACTTGCTTCCTTATAATGGCACAGCATCACAATGACATTGGCATTAAATGGTCATGGTCACTGTGACCTTGGTAAAAACCTTGTTTATTCAACATTAACATTTTCGATTTAGCTTAACTTTTCTGTTTATATGTTTGGTTAATCATACTCGACCCAAACGTGGACACATGCTTCCGTATAATGACACAGCTGCACACAATGACCGTGAGGTCAAAAGGTAAAAGCACACGGTTACTGTAATCATGGTAAAATCTTTGTAATTTCAACATTGACATTTTCTGTTTAGTTCAACAAAGCAGTTCATATTTTGACTGGTTAATCATACTGGACCCAAACTTAGATACATGCTTCCGTATAATTCTTCTTCTTCTTTTCGTTCACTGATCATACCGCCAGTCCTGTAAGTAACTATCAACATGATCATAAGCGTTAAGTGCATGGATCCATGGTTTATTAGAGTGCGCCGTGCGGCCTGGAACCTCCGTCTTCAGCACTCGAGGTTTCTGTCAGGTTACCTCACCCTTACCTCCTTTAGTCGCCTCTTACGACACGCAGAGGATACGGAAGGTGTATTCTAAGCCCCACCTACAGGGCAACTTCCGTATAATGAGATGGCATCACATAATAACCTTGGGTTAAAAAGGTCACGGTCACTGTGCTATTGGTAAATACTTAGCTTTTTCAATATTAACATTTTACATGTAGCTCAACTTAGCAGTTCACATCTCATCTTTGCTTAAGTATACTGGACTCAACCGTAGACAGATACTGACTGGCTGGCCATTGGAAAGCTAGTTGAAACGCCCGTTGAGTTTAGTGGTAAACTAATGAAATATCATCACGAGTCCCACTATCCGACACATGTACATCCCTAGCTTTGTCAAGTTCTTCCTTTCTCTCGGTAATGCACCCATAACATCCGTAACGTCGGGATGCTGAAAAAGTTCTGTCCCACTACGTCGCCGCCGAGAGCTATGCGGTGCAGATTCACGCAAACGGCCCACATTCTCAAGGTAGAGGTTTTTAAAGATATTTTTTGGTACATTTTGGGGAGAGGTATTGCTTGATTGCTGGAGGTTTGTCCAATATAAACCCTGTTCATTACATAAACAACAATTAGCTCAACTCAGTAGTTTATATCTCATGTTTTGTCAATCATAGTGGATCCAAACTTAAACACATGCTTCCTTCTAATGAGAGAGGATAACACAATGTCCTTCGGTGTCAAACTGTCAAGGGCCATTGCGCTCTTGGGAAAAACTGTTTCTTTCAACAGTAATATTTTGTGTTTAGGTCAACTTCACTGTTTATATCTCATGTTTGCTTAATCACACTGGAGCAGTGGACACATGCCTGTTTATCACGAGTGGGAATTACACATGACACTTTAGCGTCAAACGGTCAAAGTCACTCTGTCCTTGATAAAACCTAGTTTATATCAAAGCTAACATTTTGCGTTTAGCTCAACTTAGCAGTTTCTTTCTCATGTTTGGTTAAGCATACAGGCCATATCCTTCCTTACAATGAGATGACACAATCACCCTGACACCAAAAGGTGATGGTCAGGGGCCTTTTCAATGACATTTTGCTTTTACCTCAACTTAGCAGTTCATATATCATGTTGTATTAATCATACTGCACCCAAATTTGAACACTTGAAAATGAGAGGGGATTACAATTTGGGGTCAAAAGGTTAAATGTCAGGGTCATTGATAAGTCTTATATATATATATATATATATATATATATATATATATATATATATATATATATATATATATATATATATATATATATATATACACCTGTGCAAAAGTTAAGCACCAGCAAAAACAATAGAACGTAGAAACATGATGGTACAACTAGGCTGCCATACTTTTTGTCCCCGCGTTAGCTGACATAATTCCAAGTACGAAATGCACATGCATGCATGACTTCACGCCGCTTGATGTCCGTGCGTGGCGGGAAACAGCACACGTGTTCAGTTATGTAAAAGTCCAGTTTGAGGTGTAGAACATTACATACAGATTTAGGCGACAAGATTAGGAATTTTGTGTTCATGACCGTGGTTTATTTGTACAGAGAGAATTAGCTCTTGATTGTGAACCGCTATGGCAAGACGAAGGTTAAGTGATCGTGTGAAATGGCAAATCATAGGCATGCATACCACTGGTATGTCATGCAGAGAGATTGGCAGACAGCTGAACATTAACCATACTGTAATCAGTCGTTTGATTGCAAAACATGGGCAAACTAACGAGGTGAAGGACAGGCCTAGATCTGGAAGACCAAAGAAGACTACTGCCCGTGATGATCGAGCCCTAGTACGCCTTGTTAGGAGATCTCCATTCACCAACAGCAGAGTGCTCAGCCAGCAATGGGAAACGCGCAATAGAGTGTCAATGTCTACCGTCAAAAGGAGACTGTATGCTGCTGGCATGAAAGCTAGGAGACCTGTCAGACGTCCTCTCCTCACTGCACACCACAAAGAGGAGCGTCTGAGGTGGTGCAACGAAAGAAGACACTGGAACATGAGATCCTGGAGACGGGTACACTGGTCCGATGAAAGTCGGTTCCTGCTTCATGCCACAGATGGTCGAACTCGTGTATGGAGGTCCAGACGCACGGCGTACGACCAACGTAACATCATGGAAGAAGTTCCATTTGGTTGAGGTTCCGTTATGATATGGGGGTGCATCTCATTTGATTGTAAGCTGGATCTGTTGCCTGTACCTGGAACACTAAATGGACAAAGATATCAAGATTCCATACTGGATAGAGTTGTGGTCCCTCATTTTGTAAATCATGCACCTGGAACCCACCCTATATTCATGGATGACAATGCCCGACCACATCGTGCTAGAGCTGTGCATGAATACCTCCGCCAGAATGCCATCGAAACCCTACCATTGCCAGCAAGGAGCCCTGACATGAACCCTATTGAGCATATCTGGGACATTCTGGGAAACATGGTGAGAAGGAGGGATCCTCCTGTGCAGAACCTACAGGAATTAACAGATGCACTCCATCTTGAATGGCAACGAATACCACAATGGCGTATCAGTCGGTTGGTGACCAGCATGAGACGTCGTGTCCAGGCCGTCATCCAGGCACAAGGTGGATATACCCAGTATTAATAATGACAGTCTCAAACTCGTGCACAGATGTTAAACTTCGTTTTCAGACACCATTAATGACAATCTAGCCACGTGTGTCAACTGTAGGGCAATAGTTGTCAGTTGTGTCAACGTAACCATATTCAGGCCTCGTTTTCAAGTTCAAACAAAAACATACAGTGTTTCCCCACCATCATAATCAGCATTCCTCTAGTTGCATTATTACCTCTTGCACTAAGATGGATGGGTACATAAATGTTTATGCTATTGCTTTCTTCATAGCACATGAATATACCCTCGCATGTGCGTAAAAATAGGGTGGTGCTTAACTTTTGCACAGGTGTATATATATATATATATATATATATATATATATATATATATATATATATATATATATATATATATATATATATATATATATAAATTTTTTTTTTTTTAATGTTTGACATGTTTGAAGTTCAATGCACAAAGTCATAAAGTCTAGCTTCATGGTTGCATTGCAACCACATTACTGGAAAAAATTGTCCAGCTAATATTTTTAACATTTTTGTCTGTCCATCCATTGGATTATCTCCTCTGAAACTGGCAGAATTCAACCAAATTTGTTGGGTGAATTACCCATATGATTGCAGTTTTCGAGGCAATATTTATGCTTGACTCCACACCCTAGGGACCAGGCAGCAGGGTCAAGTGTGAATGGGGTGTGTGGTGAGTGTGTGTGGGCCGTTTGAAGGCCAGATGCAAGATCCAAGTGTAAAATATTATTCAAATTCCCGCCATCACTATCTTATTCTAAATCATTAGGTGGAATTCAATCATATTTGCTATGTGAATTACCAATATGACATGGTGGTGTTTGGGAGAGGTGCACGGTTAAAAGGACATACAGTAATCAAAAGAATTCTGTCTGTTACACTATCCCCTCCGAAACCGTTTGGTGGAATTCAACCAAATATGTTTTGAGTTACACAATATGAATACGGATTGCAAGACAATATTTTTATTTGACTGTCCCCTGTTGTTGGGGTGCAAGTAATTGGAGTGTCAAAGAGTCAAATTTGGGGCATGCATGTGGACCTGGTACATTATTATCTCACCTGGCCTGAAAGGCCAAGTGAGCTTATGCCGTGGTGACCATCCGTCATCCGTTGTCCATCCATCAACTTTTCCTTTAAATGACTTCTTCTCAAGAACCACTAGACCGATTTCAATTATATTTGGCAGGAAGCATCCTTAGGGCATAGGGATTCAAGTTTGTTCAAATAAAGCTGATCGGCCAATTTGGCCGGCGGTCATCTAGGATTTCCACCGATTCCTTCTCCAAAACCACAGGGGTGGGGGAATGATGCAAAGCTCATGAAATATGATCTAGGGCAAGAGCTGAACCAAGTTTGTTCAAGGGAACTTGATTGGTCAAATGATTCGGTGGCCATCTTGGTTGACCTAATTTTAGTGAAAACGACTTCTCCAGGGTCGAAATTTTGCAGATATGATTAGGGACTAAGGGCCATTAAAGTTTGTTCACGGGAAGTAGATCCGTAAAAAAAACAAGCCCGCCGTGGACCAATCAAAATATAGCGTGTTTGGCAGCCATATTGGATTTTTCATAAGTTCCCATACTAAAGCAATAGGAAACTTAAAATGTCTTCTCAAGAACTACTAGGACAATTTCAATTGTATTTGGCAGGAAGCATCCTTAGGCCATAGAGATTCATGTTTGTTCAAACGAAGCCAATCGGCCAATTGGGCCGGCAGCCATCTTGGATTTTGGCTGGTTTTTAGAAACATCTTTAAAAATCTCCTAAACTGCGTGTGGGATTGATGCAAACCCCATGAAATATGATCTAGGGCAAGAGCTGAACCAAGTTTGTTCAAGGGAACTTGATTGTTCAAATGGGTAGGCGGCCATCTTGGTTGATCTAGTTTTAGCAAAAACGACTTCTCCAGAACTGCTGAACGGATCGGGTCGAAATTTGGCAGATATGATTAGGGACTAAGGGCGATTAAAGTTGGTTCAAGGGAAGTTGAAGCACCAAAAAACATGGCGACCGTGGGCCAATCAAAATCAAAATATAGCGTATTTGGCGGCCATATTGGATTTTTTTTATTTGATGAATTTTGAGGCTAAAATTGATTATGTTTTTGAGTATTCTGATCTCAAATTTGCAATTTTCGAAACGGTCGAATAAACGGTTTCGCGGCCATCTTGGATCATTTTCCTGCCAAAAGCTCCCATATTAAAGCAATGGGAAATTTAAAATGTCTTCTCCATAACTACTGAGACAATTTCAATTTTTCACATCAAGAGTATACTTACCTCCCTAATACTTTTGATATTGCTAAATATTGGCTTTCACTCAATAAACACTCAGATTAAAACAGTTAGGTGCCCCTACTGGGCAGGGAGTCAGAGCGTAGTCTGGCGGATGCCAGCCCCACCACCGCGCATGCGCAGACTAGCACTTCCTCTTTGCTAATTTATTGGCTGAGAGACAACACATGCTTTCATGATAGAATCTTTCTATACTCTTTTCAAAGCTTTTTAAGACTATTAGATAGAAGTTTACCGCTGACAAAGATGGCTGAGAGAGTGACTTCGCCACAGGAGGGCCTTGGACCTTTAAATCAGGTGACTTCTAGTAAAATTAGCGAGTTTTGTCCCGTTGTAATGTGTTTCCGGGACTCTCGCTAAACGTGATAAGCGCCTTAATTAGTTGGGTTTTTTCAACTAGGTGCTATATAAGACTAATCTCTCTTTGTGTTTATGTCCACAGGTCTGTGTGAAGGAGAAATAAGGACATGACATCAGCAGAGGGTTTGTGTCTCTCCACCATGGTTCCATTTCCTACTAATACTGTTAGGTTATCTAACCAAAAATTCTATGCCCAGTGAGTTGGAGGCCTATTATAAAGGTCTTCTCACTTTGCCCTCTTGATCCAATTCCTTCCCCTTGAGGTGGAGAGAGTTAAGAGGCGTTCAGTGGTGGAGTTCTCCAGTTCATCAGGTTGGATGGTTTGTCTAGACAAGGTGTCGGGTATTAATTATTGATATGAGAAAGGGAGATAATTAACACTATTTGCCATTGTTATCAGTATTTATCTGATGCTTGTGTAGTCGAAATGTCCATTCCAACATGTTCTGGTTAGAGATACAATTCGTCCTTGCACTGGGATGTTTGTTGGGATCGATTTTGTCCTGTCATAGGATTAATGACGTCATAATCAGCTTTGCTCTTTATTTACAATTAAAGTTGTCCGAAGCTGGTTTCTGATAAAAATTATGATCTTTATGATCATTTCCTTCTCTTGAGTTGGTGAGTTTCTAAGCTTAACTAGTTTGCTCATACTCCTCGTC
The DNA here is from genome assembly GCA_034401795.1 of Chaetoderma sp. LZ-2023a. NCBI lineage: Eukaryota > Metazoa > Mollusca > Caudofoveata > Chaetodermatida > Chaetodermatidae > Chaetoderma > Chaetoderma sp. LZ-2023a. The sequence goes on along the minus strand of CM067374.1, from coordinate 32,579,113 downwards.
CTTTGGCCTTTTTCAGAGACCTGGTTGTGCGTCCTGTGGACGATTTTTGAGGGACAAGTTTGGCCCTCATCTATGTTTTCAGTGTAGCCCCTGTGGTCCCTTGCTTAATTGCGAGATATGTAAGCACTGGGGGGGCGAGCTAATGTCCGAATTCTTGTGCTTGCAGGCGAAGGACAAGTTGGAGGAGGAGAAAAAGAAGCTGAAAAAAGAGGTCGTAAGTAAGAAGGGTAAGAGGAAGGCCTCGTCCGCGTTGGACATGGAGGCCTTCCGGACCGAGATGTTGGGAGAGATGAGGAGGACAATCAAGGATTTGGTTCCAGAGTTGCTTCGTGGCATGCTTCCTGGACCAAATCCTTTATTGACCTCATCATCTGCTTCGGAGCAGGTAATCCCCACCTCTGAATCAACGTTCCTTAGTACGCTTCCGTTGTTTGAAGATTCAGAGGTGGCCCCATTAGAGGGGGTGTTCCACGGCCCTGGCAGCAGGCTTATTGCCGCGCCCAATAGGGACCGTGGACGGTCGTCGCTGGAACCCGCGGGCTGCTCATCAGTCCAGGGGTATCCGCACACCGCGGCTGCCAGTACCTCGTATGGCACCTTCCCTGGCCAGTCCGGGTTAGCTCTCTTTGCTGACCCGGAGTCTAATCTTTCTGGCCAGGAGGATGATGATTACCTGTTGGGGTCGCCGTCTGAAGACGTGGCCATGGAATATGACGTTTGTGCGCCCCTCGCGGGGAATACAGGCGCCTTTTTCCACGGTTCTACTCTCCCAGGGGTAGAATCCACGGTTCAGACTGTGGCCCTGGGCGCTGAAGGCCAGCGGTACCGCATACCTCGGCTTGCCGAGAGTGTAGCTGGTGCTGGCCGGGGCCGTGGTGGGGCGGTATATGCCCCGCGCTCTACCACGGCGCCTGCTCCTGGTCAAGCCAGTGAGATTAGCATGCCGGTATTATCAGGCCCGCATGCTCTCCCTGGCTTGCCAGGGATATCAGCGTATCCGCCGTCAAGCTCTGTTGCTTGTGCTCAGGAGGAAGACGAAGGCCCCCGTCTTGTAGAGCGCTCGCAACTAGCCACGGAGGAGGATTGGTCTGACGCTTGCCAGTGGTTGGTGAGTGTTAGACCAGATCTGCCCGTGGAGCAGTCGGCTAGCCAGTGTGAACACAGGCCGTAGTTAGCTGGTAAGCCTACTGCTAACGCTATGCCTTCTCTGCCGCTGGCAGAGCATGTCGCTGACATGTTCGAGGCGGCGGAGACGTCCATTAAGGCGAGTGGACGTCTCGCTAAGGCCCCGCGCGAGGTGGCCAGGCGTTGCCGCATCGTGCCCCTGGACTACCAGCGGTACGGTGTGGTACCGAAGCCGAGCGTGGCTTTGGATGAGGATGCACGGCCAGGCTCCCGTTCTGACACGTTGCGTTCGGCAAATGCCGCGTTGCGTGATGCGGAGGAGAGTGGGAGGGCTTCGATTGCCGCTCTGTCCCACGTCTCCCAGCTGTTACAAGGGGTAGTAACAGCATCCGCATCGCGCCAGCCAAGTCCGGTCACAGTCCAGCGAGCCATCCAGGATGGTATCAACCTGGCTCTGGACTGTATGACGCGGGCGGTGACCAGGAGTGTCCGGGCAAGGCGCACTTTTGCCTTGGATAATCTGTGCCCGTCCCAGGACCTCTACAATAGGCTACTACATACGCCTATGACAGGTCCTGGTCTCTTTGGAGGTGAGGGATGTAGACACCTCCAGGAGACGGTTACTCTGGTCAATAACCAGAGGGCGCTGCGCGAACAGTTTGAGGTGCTTCGTCGTGCCAACGTTCGCGCCGCACCCCCTGCGTATCGTCCCCTGCAGGCTCGAGGTGGTAGTGGCCAGGTCAGAGGCCAACCACCATCGCAGCGCCGGCCTCGGCCGCGTGCGATTCGGCCAGCAGCGAGGGGGGCGCAGGCTCCTCAGGCGCAGTCAGCCAGGCAGCCGCCCGCGCACCGAGGTGCGCGCGGTGCTGGTCGTGGCGCGCGAGGATCTGGGCGGGGTAATCGTTCCTGAGGGGACGGTTACCGCGGTGAGAACCGCGCCGGTGTTTCTGGCAAAGGAGACAGTGCCGCTCTTGCACTCCTTATGTCCACCTCTATCCCTAGGTGGGCCGATGGGAGGCCGATTAGCCGACCACATGCAAGAGTGTGAACGGTTAACTCAGGACCGTTTAGTCTTGCGATGGCTTTCAGTCGGGTATCATCCCGATTGGATGACAGGCCCGCCATCGCGACTGTCTCTAGTGCCGATCTGGACTCCAAATCCGAGAGATCCAGATCAAAGGTTGTGTATCGAGGAGGAAATAAATTCACTCATACAAAAAGGAGCTATTCAGCCGGCACAGAGGTGTCCGGGCTTCTATTCAACCCTGTTCTTAGTAACAAAGAACACCGGAGGGTGGAGACCAATTCTCAACCTCAAGCCATTGAACAAGTTCATAGAGACGCCCAGTTTCAAGATGGAGACTGTGCGCTCGGTGTTGGCGGGGTTAGAGAGGGGAATGTGGACAGCGTCGATAGATTTGAAGGACGCTTATTTCCACATCCCCATACACAGGAGTTTCCGTCGCTTCCTGAGATTTGCATTCCAGGGCAGACAGTGGGAATTCAGGGTGCTACCCTTCGGAATTTCCACGGCTCCTCGGGTTTTCACCCGTGTGGTTCTTGCGATCACCGCATACCTCCGCAGGAGAAGCATAGCAGTCCACACGTACATAGACGACTGGCTGTTGAAAGCGCACACCCGGGAAAGTTTGTCGGCCAGTCTGGCGATTGTTTTGAAAACTCTCACAGACTTAGGCTGGATGATCAATTTCCCAAAATCAGAGCTGACTCCATCCCAGAAGTTTGTTTACCTGGGGATGTTCTTCGATCTAGAGACAGGATATGTTTATCCTACTCAGGAGAGAGTTCAGAAACTCATCTCATTAATTCAGTCAGTGTGCGACAGTCGTCATGTCCTGGCACGGGTTTACTTGAGAATGCTGGGGTTGATGGTTTCATTGGAACCAGTCATTCCTCAGGCCGCCTTACGCAGGCGGCCGATCCAGTTATTTCTCATGACACAATGGACCCAGAGTACAGGTTCGCTGGACTCGAATGTGTCAGTGTTGGCGCCTCTGATTCATCACCTGCAATGGTGGTTGGACACAGAGAATCTCTTGGTGGGGGTTATGCTAACCCCTCCCCACCCTCAGGTGACAGTGTATACAGATGCATCGATGGAGGGCTGGGGAGCTTGCCTGGAAGAGTCCACGATATCAGGGCTTTGGAATCTGGAACAGTCAAAGGAACATATAAATCTACTGGAGCTAAGAGCAGTAGTCCTGGGCCTGGAACATTTCTTACAGAAAGTTCAGGGCAAGATTGTTCTTATTCGTTCAGACAACTCAACAGTTGTGACTTACATAAACCGCCAGGGCGGAACGAAGTCGCCCAGTCTCTGTATGATGACATGGAAACTGCTTTGTTGGTGTCTGGATCACCAGATTACCTTGAAAGCAGTTCATATTCCGGGAAGGTTAAACCTGCTAGCAGACTCATTGAGCCGAAGGATGAGTGTTTTACCCACGGAATGGCAACTAAATCAATGTGTGGCGGATCGTCTGTTCGACCATTGGGGGAAACCCAACATCGATTTGTTCGCAACGAAGAAGAATGCGAAGATGACGACGTACGTCTCTCCGATTCCGGATCCAAGCGCTTTCGCAACAGATGCGTTAGCTATCAGCTGGGGGAGAATGTATGCATACGCATTCCCTCCAGCAATCCTGATTCCAAAAATTCTTCAGAAAATCCGACAAGAGGAATGCCAAGTGCTTCTGATCGCCCCGGATTGGCCAAGCCGATCATGGTATACGGATCTGCTGGACCTTCTGGTCTGCAATCCGGTTCCTCTGCCTCTGATGGACGATATTATCTTCCAGGGCAAGGCCCTTCACAACAATCCGTCAATGTTCAGATTGACTGCGTGGATGTTGTCAAGGAATCTAGAATTAAGGAGGGCTTTTCTGAGCAAGCAGCCATGTTTATGGCCAAAGCCAGGAGGGGGTCAACCTCCAGAGCATATAATTATAAAATCAACAGATTTGCAGAATGGTGCTCAAAAAGATGTATTGATCCAATGGATGCATCTATTCAGGTAGTAGCTGATTTCCTCTGTCACCTTTATGATGCCTATAGCCTCAAGCCTAACTCTATTGCTGGTTATAAGTCAGCTTTAATGTCTGTTATTCCTTGCTTCGCTAAGAGGGGAAGTGATGAAGTGAATACATTAAATGTATTAATTAAAGGCATGGGCAATCTAAGACCAAGGAATCCACCGGTGATTCCGTCTTGGAGTTTATCGCTAGTGCTTCAAGTACTAGGTGATAAGCCGTTTGAACCACTTAGTTCCATTTCTATGAAACTATTAACACTGAAGACTGTGTTTTTAATTGCTGCGGCCTCGGCTAGGCGTAGGAGTGAGATTCATGCCTTATCAGCCGAGGATGACCGTTTTGTGGTTTCAGGGGAAGGCCTTAAGCTGCTACCTAGGATTAATTTCTTGGCTAAAAATCAGTCGTTGAAATATCCAGGTCAACCTATTATTTTGCCTGCTTTAACTAGATATGATCCTAATTCTAAAGCATGGTGTCCTGTCCGGGCGCTTCGCCGGTACAAACAACGTACGGCGGAGTGGCGCACCGATCAGTCAGCGTTATGGTTGTCATATATTGAACCCCATGGCAGGGCTTCTAAGGACACCATTTCCAGGTGGATTGTAGAATGCATTCAGTTTTGCCATAAATCCGCCACCGGGAAGCAGGTTGACGTGGCCAAGGCTCACAGTGTCCGCGGCGTAGTGACATCCACTGCCCTATTTAATGGGGTCCCTGTGGATGATATTATGTCGGTGGCTCAGTGGCACTGTGAGTCAAGTTTTACAGACCATTATCTCCGTGACACCTCTAATCCTCTCGCCTTGTCGATTTTGAAAAAATAACTAGGCATATATATTTTTGATGGGGTTTCCTCATTGCTTATATATTTCACAATTAATTTATGGAAACAACCACTAATTTGGGACTGCATCGATCTTCACCAATGGGAAGAGGATGTCAGCAGCCATTTCAACAAGGTCAGTCTTGTGTATGTGTTGTCCATTGTTGATTGTCTTGTCACGTTACCCGTTATTTATATGATGATGGTTTTGTGTATTTATGTGGTTCATTGTTGAGAGTATACGAAAATGGAGTTTTTTCGTCTCTGTCCTGTAGTACATGGCACTTGTACGTAGAGAGCGTATAGGACATTGAGGTCATTCAACTCTTCCTCCCAGGAAGGAGGGGGGGGGAGCGCATATGACATTCGGTCATCTCTCATACATCGGGGGTGTTATCCGATGGTTAGTCAAATCCTGACTGTTTTTCATACAGTTTCAGAAGTTTAAGTGCCTTAAACGCAGAAAAGCGTATAGGGATGAGCTGGTCTTTTGACCTCGCCTCCCTCCCGCCGAATTCACTGTCGAATTCTGGCAATATCAAAAGTATTAGGGAGGTAAGTATACTCTTGATGTGAAATAAACGAAATCAAGGATTTCTTTTTTCACGAGAGAGTTGATACTTACCTCCCTAGATACGGACCCGGCCTCTCCACCCCACAGAGGCTCGGTCTTCAGGCTCTTTATAGTTGCATGTGTATCAGCCAATAAATTAGTCAGAGGAAGTGCTAGTCTGCGCATGCGCGGTGGTGGGGCTGGCATCCGCCAGACTACGCTCTGACTCCCTGCCCAGTAGGGGCACCTAACTGTTTTAATCTGAGTGTTTATTGAGTGAAAGCCAATATTTAGCAATATCAAAAGTATTAGGGAGGTAAGTATCAACTCTCTCGTGAAAAAAGAAATCCTTGATTTCGTTTAATATCTGGCAGGAAGCATCCTTAGGGCATAGAGATTCAAATTTGTTCAGATGATGCCGATCGACCAACTGGGCTGGCGGCCATCTTGTATTTGAGCCGATTTTTTTAGATTTCTTTAATACTTTTCTCCAAACCTGTTTGAGGGATCGATTCAGAACTCATCAAATATCACGTAGGGCAAGCGCTGAACCAAATTTGTTCACTTGTGAACTTGATTGGCTGAATCATGCAGCAGCCATCGTTGATGACATAGTTTTCGAGAAAACGACTTCTTCCGAACTGCTGAAGTGATCGGGCCGAAATTTGGGAGATGATATTGATGACTAAAGGCCATTAAAGTTTGTTCAAGAGATGTTGATACATAAATAAACGTGGACTCTGTTTTCTTGTTACAAGTCTGCTCAACTCATTAGAGTTCTACTTATTGTTAATGAACATTCTAGTTGAAATGCCTATGGTCCAAGTTAGCGATACAGACCCCTTGGGCCCTTTGTTTATTATTTTATATATGTTAGTTAATAAATTATTTTCACAAATTTTAGTCCGATACTAGTATAAATCGGTATTGTCAGTTTGTCGATCAGTCACATTTCTCCCAGATGGTGGTGATTCCTTCTGGCCAAGATCCTTCTCTAAGAACCTCCTGGAGCAGGTTAATGTTGCTGTTTGCTAGTCAGTACAGTTTTTTAGAAAATAATATGTTTCACATTCTTCCAGATTAATCAATAGAATGCATTTATCACATCAAGCCTGTATTGTTGAATGATTTTATTGAAAAAACATTTTGCTGGCTCGCATGTCATATGCTAGCTGTCTGACACACGTGTCCAGTGTGAAACATTCTGCTCTCACTCACATGTCATATGCTAGCTGTTTGACACCCGTATCCAGTGTGAAACAGTCTGCTCTCACATGTCATATGGTAGCTGTCTCACACCCGTGTCCAGTGTGAAACATTCTGCTCTCACTCACATGTCATATGGTAGCTGTCTCACACCCATGTCCAGTATGAAACATTCTGCTCTCACTCACATGTCACACACTAGCTTTCTCACACCCGTGTCCAGGGTGAAACATTCTGCTCTCACTCGCATGTCATTCACACCCGTGTCCAGTGTGAAACATTCTGCTGGCTCACATGTCATATGCTAGCTGTCTGACACTTGTGTCCAGTGTGAAACATTCTGCTCTCACTCACATGTCATATGCTAGCTGTTTGACACCCGTATCCAGTGTGAAACAGTCTGCTCTCACTCACATGTCATATGCTAGCTGTCTGACACTCATATCCAGTGTGAAACATTCTGCTCTCACATGTCATATGGTAGCTGTCTCACACCCGTGTCCAGTGTGAAACATTCTGCTCTCACTCACATGTCATATGGTAGCTGTCTCACACCCATGTCCAGTATGAAACATTCTGCTCTCACTCACATGTCACACACTAGCTTTCTCACACCCGTGTCCAGGGTGAAACATTCTGCTCTCACTCGCATGTCATTCACACCCGTGTCCAGTTTGAAACATTCTACTCGCCCACATGTCATATGCTAGCTGTCTGACACCTGTGTCCAGTGTGAAACCGTCATTAGTGTTTATTAGAGCATGAACAATGGCATAAAATCTAACCTTTCTTCAAAATAATAAGCACACGCAACATTAGTTCGCTTAAGTACTGGGAATTCACAACAAATAACAATTATTGTGCAAACTACTGCAAGCTAAATAGTTTTGAAAATAATCAGTCAGATTTTATCATGTAGTAAATAACACCAATGATGCTGACTGATGCATGTATTATTAACTGGGTTAATCGTATTCTGATGATGCGTCGATTTCCCCAAAGAACAATATTCTAGACATTGATTAGCATTTCTTTGTTTTGTTTTCTTCAGCGACGCTGTTTGGCAAGCTATTCCTGCGTTCACCGGTACCAATGCTCAAACGTACCAAGGAACAGATAGTGCTGGAGGAGAAAAAGGCCACCGCGTACATGAACACATGTATCGCATTCTCACAAGTCACTAACCCTGATTGACCCGGTTACACTGACCTCCGCCTGAGACACCTTGAATACCATAGTCACTTGTTGATAATCAGCATTACATGTTTCACATTTAGTCTAGGCTTTTAACCTATAGTGCTTCACCCAATATTTGGGTTATAAAGGTGCATACTGCTTACACACAATGGAGTATTCCAGTTTCTCCATCAATTATATGACATCATAATCAACTACGTGATGTGTAGGATGACATCATAATCAATTACCTCATGAATACGTAGCTAAGTTTGTCACGAATGCTTAATTTTGATGACGGACTATGTGTTGTTGTATGAATTGTATGTACTATTTAATAAACATGCTGTTGAATATTTTGAAACTAATTTGACTGGGTGCTGTTGCTGCCCAGTTAAATTAGTTTCAAAATATTCAACAGCTTACCGGTATAGGTTTCTGGAAGTTGATAGTCAGAGAGTGCAGAGATCCCAACAAAGTAAAAGAGAGGGTGGAGCTTAGCTAGAGATGGGTGTGGCATAGCTAGAACTGTATTCCTCCATTATGCAAGAGTCATGTGAACAGGAAATGTGACGATTTCCAGCTATGAATAGAGGAATTTTCTAATTATGCCCTGCCCATTTCTAGCTATTAAGCTCTGGTCACTTTTTATGCATGTAAGAGTCGATTTGAAACTTAAAAACCTGAATTCCCAAAATATCAATTCCAGCGCAGGTAAGCTGTTGAATATTTTGAAATTAATTTAACTGGAACTTGTTTGTGCCTACGCTTCCAGTCAAATTAGTTTCAAAATATTCACCGAAATGTTTACTAAATAGTCAATTCGCCAAAGACATGCAATTTAGTCACTTCTGTGACAGTCCTCTCCGGTTTCTGATGGACCTACGTAATTTTTATTGTGACATCAGCTAACAAACGATGTAATAAATTATGATGTCAGATACGTGCCTGACAGATGGAAACCCTCCATTGTTACACAGCTTAACCTAGTGCAGACGATGATCTCTACGCATGAGCGAGACCAGATTCACAGCACTGGAACTGCAGCACTGTCGCTTCAGCGTGGCCCTCACCCTAACTGAATAAGATTAATTTCATGTAATCCTTCTTTTTTCACGTTGACTTGGCTGAAACTGATTGTAAAATATCAGTAGGTGAAACCAATTTTAATGTCACCAAACTGATCATTCGTGAATTAGGTTAAGCTGTATGGTATTCAGCTTTCTTTGCTATCACCAACCATGCAAGTATGCATGCTTGCACACCACGCGCATGCACACCACAATGCACGCACACACGAAAGAAAAGGTATACATCTATTAGTGCAATATTTGCTTTCTCGCATGCACGCACACACACAGACACATGCGCGCACACACATTTGTGCTATGATCATGCCTATATATCTCCATAACATAAAAATGTGATAACGTTTTGGTGATTGTAAATCTGACATGGAGTTGACTAATTGATCAATGAACCCTGCTCGAGCATCCACCTCCCTTTTTGAGCCACACAGTGGTGGCTCTTTTACGCAGGTGGTCATAAAACTGACTGTTTTAAGAACACATGTACATGTAGTGCTATGATTTAGAAATCTCTGGTGCATTCAGCTGCCTTGCAGACTGGTGCATTTTAATTGTCAGATATTACATATGTTGTAATTATGGAGTACAGAAATCATTCTAAAACATGCTCTACATATCGCATGCCTACCGGCTCACAATCGTTTTAACCCTTTGACTCTTACAGACCAAACGTTATAAAGTTCTTTATTGTATTGTGGAGATTCTGTTAAATATTTCGAAACTAATTTGACTGTGAGCTGTTGCTGCCTATGGCAGCAACAGATTCCAGTCAAATTGGTTTGAAAATACTGAACATCTTTACTGTATTATTCACATCCATACTGGATTTTTGTCGGGAACCTGTGATAAACCTGTAGCACATTTCAAAAGCGTTTCAAAATGTTTTGCGCTGGCATAATCATTGTCCTCATTTCTGGTTTGCATACTGTATGAATTAGTGAATCCAGAAAGGTCTGAATAGCAGCACATCTTTCCAGAATTAGTAAACTGTTTTTGAAATTTTTCCCCTATGGAACCTGATCCACCTTGTGATACTAACCCTTTAAATACAAGCTGGCCAAAAACGGCTTTTCCGCTGGTCTTGTGTAATGTCCATTTGCAGGACAAGAGAAGATTACTTTTGAAAATTTACAATTGGGATGCCTGGCTCGACAACTAAACCAGTGATTTTAATGGTAAATTTTCAAAAATACCTCTGGATAGTAAATATATATTCAATAAGAAAATAATTTGATTTTTCTTGTGCAAATCTGACCATTAAAGTGTTGTGGATCATTGATGTTCCAAGCACTGGTCCTCTGAAAACAGTGATTCACTTATTTCCAAAAATGTCGGTCCCAATGTCAGGGTGATTCTTAAGATTGAAAATTAGTTACCTCTCCACCATGTAGAATTTGTTTGGGTGGAGCTTTCATGGCCATCTCGGCCACTTTTTCAACACTAACTGAAAGTCGCTGACTACGTCACTCTGGTAAGTTCTTGTGGAGTCGTGTCACATCATTGATTCGTAAACCTCGTCTCAGTTCATGGTTGCTTGGTGTTCATAAATTTCAATATCCTCCTTGACTTTCCATTTGAATAAATTGGTTTCGATGTTGATGACTGAGACATTGCAATGATGGTATGTCCACTGATTTCTGCATGCTCTGTCACAGCAGAGTTGGAATTGGTTTTGCGGTGTTCTTTCACTCTGGTGGTGAGAGACATTTTGGTTCCACGTATGTGTGTACCCTCGCATTGGTCACACTCGGTTATATTGATAAATAGTTCACTTACTCATTTGTCCACCATTCTGCTACTCGAGAACAATCTTAGTCGGATCACATGCCATGCAGCCTGTCGTAATAAGCGCAGTCTGCTTGTAAAAATGTTATGCTCTGAAAAACTATTAGTAAGTTTGTGTGTGAATTTATGGTTTCTTGCTCATAAAAGCGTTTTCGTTTGTGTGTCATTATGTCATTACCAAGTGCCTCTTGTTTGCCAGTGCATATCTGTCAGTGTAATGTACTGATGGCAGTAACAGAATGTATGTAGTTCCCAGTCATTGTCACAAGCATCGTCACCATGTAGGCTAGATGCTTTGCATTTAGCTTTGCTACAGATAAACTACCATTAGAATCTTCATATATAAGATGATTATTACCTCGATTTTGAACAAATAAGAATGTGATCATTTCAGTATTATGATAGGCTTATTATTTAACACTTTAATGGTCAAGGCGTCTGCAGTGCTTTTAGGAAATGTCCATTTGAAAATTTTAACCCTGGAATGACGAGCTCAATAATTGAGGAATCCAGTTTCTTAGTCAATCATATGGTGTCATAATCAACATGTCACATGTAGGCTGACATCATAATCAATTACACGATTTACTCCATCTTAAATGCTTAATAGTCAGTCAAGTTGTACAAATTCTATATCTGTACTATTTAATAAACATTATATTGAATATTTTGAAACTTATTTGACTGGGCACTGTTGCTGGCTAGCATCCAGTCAAATTAGTTTCAAAATATTCAACAGCTTACCTGTATAGTTTTGTGGAAATTGAGATTCAGCGAATACAGTGATCGATCGATCCCAACATCGACAAAGCGAGGGTGGAGCTTAGCTAGAGAGGGGTGAGGCATAGCTAAACTGGATTTCTCCATTGTGCCAGTCATTCCAGTGGTAATATAAAAATAGTCTTCTTGCAAATGGACATCCGCTATGACAAGAATTTTATTTTCTTGACCATCAAAGTGGTAAGATTTATGTGTTTTCGACATGCTTGTCATGAATTAGCTTCAGCGTATAATTTTTACAATGCCCTGTTCATTCACCGATGACTTATATGATCGTAAGAAACATTTATCTCTGATCTGAGAGATAAGGCGAACTTATCTCATATCAAAGATAAAATTGACCAATTTACAGGAAACTGGCAGAATGGCTTTGAAAGAGGACGCAGTTGTGGACACAACGTCTACTAACAACAGTAGTTCTATCAAAATATTGACCCTTCAAGAAGATTGGAAACGACATATCACACGCATTTGATACCATCAAGAGATCTGTCATGAAAATTCATAATCATTAATGACAAATGGAGCTTAACCCTTACCACTCTCATCTCAAAATGTTTCATTTTAAAATTAAATTAAAAGATGAACTTGTGTTTATTTTTCAACAAATTTGGTGGAAGACGTTGCTGTCATAGACAGCACCATCATCCACCAAAATTTTTGAAAAATGTACACCAATTTCTTTGCTATTTACACAGTAAACGTTAGAATATTGACATCAGTTTGGTACGGCTTAACCATTTAATGGTCAAGCCAGCCAAAACCAACCTCTGTACTGGTCTTGAGGAATGGCCATATGCAGGCCAAGCGAAGACTATTTTTGAAAATTTACCACTAATGACTGGCTCGATAATTGAGCCAGTCATTCCAGAATTTATAAAATTGTCTTCGCTTGTCCTGCAGATGGACATTCCCTGAGGAAATAATTAAATTTTTGTGAAAAATCTTGACCATTAAAGGGTTAAGATGCTTGCAAAGAGAAATACACAGGGTGGGGATGGGAGAGAGGGGTGTGGGGGGTGGGAAGCTATTAAAAAAAATGTTTCCACATATATTCCATACAATATGTATATATGCAGCCTGCATCATTAGAATTTTTATGGTATATAAGGAATAGTTAACCCTTCCACCTTTCATCTCAGAGCATACAAACAGGAAAGCTGTTGAATATTTTGAAACTAATTTGACTGGAAGCCATCAGTGGCTTTCAGTCATATTCAGTTCAAAATATTCAACAGAATATGCTACATATGCATTGCAGAATTTCAGTTTTCCGGGATTTGTTATTGGATAGTGTGAAGTTTCTCTATAATCATCATATATTTAGAATTATATTAAACAGACCTCCTGCATGCATACAGCGCAGCTATTTGCCTGGTGAAATACATTATTTATTCATCTGAGCTAAAATATTTATCACTAATTAATTAAATATATAAATTGACTATTAAATACTTCGTATGATTCAGAATCTTGGGCCAGAAAAATGTGTTTTCTACCATGCATTGAGCATATCAATATAATGTGTGTGAAGTTAAGAACAAATGTAAACAAAAATCTTTTCTTCTTATTGTTATACATATTTCAATAATGTTTGTATCAGTCTTTATCATACCTGCAATGTCTAACATATTACTGTGAGCGGATGGACACAGCGTATTAACCCTTTGATAGTCATGTTGATCAAAAAGCATAGACTAGTTCCCTTGTCATGGCAGTCATCGAATGTCCATTTGCAGGCCAAGAGAAAACAATTTTGTCAAATTTGTCCTTGCGTTAATAGTCAATAATTCGATAACTAGTTCGGTCATTCCAGTGATAAATTTTCAAAAATAGTCTTCTCTTGGCCTGCAAATGGACATTCAATAAGTAAATATTCTAATTTTTGGAACAAATTTAGTCATTAATGTGTTAACGGGTTAATTTGCGTTGTATGACATCATAATCATCTCAGCATGTATATGATGACGTCACAATCATTACATCACAAAGGGTTCCATATAGACCATCACCAAATCTCAAAAAGTCTGACACATTGTATAAATTGTATGTCTTTGTAATTCTTTGCTATTTAATAAACACGCTGTTGAATATTTTGGAACTAATTTGACCGGGCGCTGTTGCTGCCTTAGGCAGCAACATCACCCAGTCAAATTAGTTTCAAAATATTCAACAGCTTACCTGTGTAGTTTTTTTGGAAATTGATAGTCAGGTTGTTCAGAGATCGATCCATCCCAATACGAGCGAGGTGTGGGTGGAGCTTAGATAGAGATGGGTGGGGCATAGCTAAAATGGGAAGGTCCATTGCTATTACTAGCATTTTAGAGCAGTTTGAGGCGCTGGTGACACGAGGGGTTAACACTCTCGCTGATGAATTCCTCATTTTAAAGGTAGCCATGCGGGGAAAAATGTTGAATATTTTGAAATTACTTTGACTGGAAGCCATTGCTTCCAGTCAAATTAATTTCAAAATATTCAACAGAGTTGGGTTAAAACAGTGCATTATGCCATGGATTGGTAGCATCAGGTGCAATTGTGCAATTTGTTTTTACGTGACTAACATGAACACAGATTACATTCACGCCTCCACGTATTCAATCATTCATGCACCGGAAATTAGTCACCTTAAACGTTTGTATTATACCTGTGCATCCCACCCCTACCGCACCCCTCCCACACACACATGCGCACACACACACACACGCACACACGCACACACGCATGCACACACACCATGCAGCCATTAACAAGCTCACACCACAACACTATGTCTATGAGAAGCTTCCTTGTTTTGAGTTGACAAAATATGAAACTGATGAATGTTTTGAAAATAATGTAACTGGCCTAATGAAACAATAACTTTGACATGATTTCATATCTAATTAACAGGAGTACTATTTTTTTCACATTTCAGGCTATCAGTATTTCTTAACCCTTTAACCGTTGAATTTGTTTAAAGAAAATTCCAATTTTCTCATAGAAAATGACCATTTGCAGACCAAGAGAAGACTATTTTGAAAATTTACCACTGGAATGACTGGCGCGGTCATTGAGCCAGTCATCACAGTGGTAAATTTTCAAAAATTATCTCTTGGTCTGCAAATGGACATTTCTCAAGACCACTGCAGAAGCCGTTTTTGACTGATATGAGGGTTAAAGGGTTAATATGTGTTTGTTTACAACAATTCACAAACGTATCTCGTAATACAACCTCTAACATCCCTCTCACTTTCACACCTTTCTATACTTCACTTAATTTTAACTATAATACTTAATTAATCATTACAATAGGCCATAAATAGAATCTCATTCTCATTAGCGTTACAAACACAAACACATTAACCTTGTTGATGCATTTCAGTGTCATTACGCCATGATTCACATACTGTTGTAAATTATTAAATTTAATATGAAATATAAACCTTGATTAATGTTCCATAGAAAAACTAAACCAAAGGAATAACCTGCACATATATAAGAAAATGTATATACTGTATTAACAAGCATGCTTAGATTCCATATCAACAGCACAGCTAGAGAATGATATATATATATATATATATATTGCTTTTTAATATTACTGGATCATTGTGATAATTAGTTATATTATTTAAGTTTTGGGTGTAATTCTAGGGTGAGGGTTATGGATAATTTCAGCATATCTCACTTGAAGTTTCCTTCTTTTTCATAAGCAGCATTTTGTACTTCAGATGACATGTGAGTCTATTGAAATATAACGATGACTCATCCGTCCATTTTTCTTTCTATAATACAGGATTTCCCTCCGAGTCATGCTGATGATATAGCCCACACCGAAGATCTGTTTTAAGTGTAATATGCATTGGAACGACTGGCGGGTTGTCAAGCCAGTTATTCCAGTTGTAAATTTTCAAACATTGTCTTCTCTTGGTCTGCAAATCGACATTTCTCAAGACCACTGCGGAGGCCGTTTTTGGCTGATATGAATGTTAACAGGGTTAATAAAATGGTGTCTAAATAACCTGTGTAACCTATAGACCAGACTAGCTCCTCTCTTAAGCCTTTCGCACTCATATTAGCCAAAAACGCCTTCTGCAGTGGTCTTGAGAAATGTCCATTTGCATACCAAGAGAAAACTTTTTTTGAAAATTTACCACTGGAACGACTGGCTCAATAACCAAACGAGTCATTCCAGTGGCAAAATTTTTAAAATAGTCTTATTGTCTGCAAACAGACATTTTTAATGAGAAAATTTAACTTTTTTTTAGCAAAATGGATGGTAGCATCTGCCCAATGATACTGACCAGCTTATATAAGTCAGCGTCTCTAACCATGACTAAGAGCGTACCATCCATAGTATTTGCTTTAATTAATATTTCTCCAATGGCCATAATTCTTATGTCTGACATCAAGTAAAGCTCGTGATGCCACTGCATACTGTACGAGACACATATTCACCAAAATTAGTAGACATTGCTCAAAAGATGGCGCTATCTCCTGATTGAATATTAAATTACTATTTATCACATCTTGAAGTTCTTCACAAATATTATCTATGTTCTTATATATTATAAATTATAAATCAGGAAATTAGGTTACTGGCTAAAGATAAATGTGGCATTTAGCTCTTTAACTGACAAGTCAGCAAAAATTGGCCGTTGTAATGGTCTTGAGAAATGCCTATTTGCCGGCCAAGAGAATACTATTTGTGAGCTTTTACCACTGAAATGACTGGCTTAATTACAGAGGCTGGCATTTCGGTGATAAAATTTTCAAAAATAGTCTTCTTGGTCGGCAAATAGACATTCCAGAAACAGAAATTGTTTTGAAAAAGTCTTGATCATTAGCTCTTTAATAGTCAAACTGGCCAAAACCGGCCTCTGTAGCGGTCTAGAGGAAGTCCATTTGAAAGCCAAAAGAAGACTATTTTTGAAAATTTATCACTGGAATGACTGGCTCGATAACCGATCCAGTCATTCTAGTGATAAATCTCCATAAATAGTCTTCTCTTGGCCTGCAAATGGACATTCAATAAACAAATATTTAGATTTTCCTGACCAAACTTGACCATTAAGAGGTTAAAGAGTTAAATGATGGGGGGTGGGGGGGTGTCTCTCTGTTCTAGTGTAATGATACTCAGACATTATTGCACCAAACATTACCCTGGCTAACAATGTCTGCTTGTGCTGTAATTCAAATCACTCAGTGTAGCAATACAGGTCAATCTGGTGTGTTTCAACAAAACAAACAATATCTGCCAGTACAAATTAAAACCTGTCTGTCACTTTTATTGATGAATTCATTCTTGCCACTTCTTATTAGATCTGATTGACTTACATTTCCAATAACTTCAATACGCACTGTATCATAGAACTTTGTGATTAACACTTAAAATCTAAGTATTTCCTTTTTGAATGTCCACTTGCAGGGCAAGCGAGGACTATTTTTGAAAATTTACCTCTGGAATGACTGGCTCGGTTACCGAGCCAGTCATTCCAGTGGTAAATTAAAAAAAATAGTCTTTTCTTACCCTGCAAATGGACATTCAGCGGCCGGTTTTGGCCGGTGCGACCAGTGAAAGGTTAAGATTTGCTATGAGGAATAAGGATTTCCGTTTTGTAAACGATGTTGCTTAAAGCTGTTGTTATCTGCAGCATCAATTAGTAGCTGATAATTAAGCGTCGCTATCTATGATGTGCTTAGCTTGTTCTCACATTGCTATTGTGTAAATATTAACCCTTCAAATGCCAATGCCTCAATAGAGGGATTTAATATCTCCCTCGAATATCTGTCGTCATAAGCAAAATATGTCAATTGTTAGCTGACATTGCAATAAATATTATATAGCTGCATCATGAAATGGAGAATGGTCCGTCATGAAAGTGTCAGAATTGTATGTCTTTGATGAATTTACAATTTAATAAACATTCTGTTGAATATTTTGAAACTAATTTGCCTGGGAGGTGTTGCTGCGATGCGCAGCAACACCTCCCAGTCAAATTAGTTTTAAAATATTCAACAGCTTACCTGTAAAGCTACCTAGAATTTGGGATTCTGGGAATTCAGGTTTCATTATGTTAAAATCTATTCAAATGTGTGTACAAACATGGCAGAATGTAGCTAGAAATGGGAGGCCTATGGCTAGTAAATTATGGATCACTCTATTTCAAGGCAGTTATACTGGAAAACTGTTGAATTGTTTTGAAATTAGTTCAACGAGACCCTGTTACTGATGTACGCAGCAACAGTTCCCGTTCATATTATTTTTTAAATTTCAACAAAATGTTCATTGCATCAAAGAATTTGTCATTTTTTATCTTTGAGCAGTAAGGGTCTAAATGAGCCCCTCATCATATGGCTCATACAGATCTGTTTGATCTTAACCAGGCCCCCATGTACCACATGATTCATTACACTCGTCCTATGGGAGAAGAATGTTATTTCATTATAGGTCTATCTTTCTCGGGCTGTTGCTCAGAAACTTCTTATCCAATTTGACTCAAAATTTCCACACAAGAATAGGTTTTCACATAAACTAGGATTTCCAAAAACTTGATCTTAATCTGAGAGTGTTTGATCGTGTAATAGAGTTTCACTAATATGATTTGCCATGCTTTGATTTATTTATTAAATTATTACATCAAATCTAAACAGATATTGCCATATTCTCTGAGTTTATTGGATGAGCTGTGATTCCATGTCCAATTTCCACTGTACATACACTGTTTTAGTCCATAGCGCGACCTGAACACTAATATAGTGGGTTAGGCATGACTATAGATACAAAGTTACATTTAAAACATAGGACATCTGTCTGTTTATATGCATTTCAGTTACAATCTACTCAAATATGTGACAGATAGTTGTTATTTTGATGGCAATCAAATCAGACATCAAACCTCGCCTAGTACATTTATGTCAAATGTCCATGTCACAGATGAAAGGTGAAATGATACAGTCTAATCTGTTGTCCATGGTCAATATGTTGGTGAAAGTAAGATATGTATCACGTTCTTTGCATGTTGTAATATAAGTGCTGCGCGCATCATTAACTGGCAGATGGTCCCATCTTTGTCAGATATCTACTAATACAGAAAACTATATCAGTAGATGGTCACATTTTAACAGTTTCAAAATCAATCTTAAAAATTCAAATCCCATGCTGGTAAAATTCAAATACAAATGTGACGGCATCTGCTTGGTAAAAAGAGTCATATGATTACTCTGTGATCTTGGATGAGAAAAGTTGGGAGAGTATTTGAATAGTAATCTTGTCATGCAACATGCGAGGTTTTTAGGTATACAATCTTGTTATTAACCCTTTAACACTCATAGCAGCCAAAAACTGCTTCTGCAGTGGTCTTGAGAAATGTCCATTTGCAGAACAAGAGAAAACTATTTTTGAAAATTTACCCTGCATTGACTGGCTCGATAACCGAGCCAGTCATTCCAGTGGTATATTTTCAAGAATATTCTTCTCTTGGTCTGCAAATGGACATTTTCCATGAGAAATTCTCTTGAACAATTCGATGGTTAAAAGGTTGATCCCAGGCAATACATGCAGTTTCATGTCTGTCTTGCAATAGTCATAATTCTTGGACAGCCACCACCATGGTCAATAACAAATTGCTGCCATTTCTGTGGCTTAGTCCCAATTTGGCAATGATAATAATTCTTGGAACTAACACATTGGAGGTGCCAGAAGTGGAATATTATGGTCCAAAGACTGAGACATTTGGATCAGGCTTTTCCGGAGAATGACTTAATTCTGACATGTCTGAGAATTGCAGAGATCTCCATTACCTGAAAATCTGATCATAGCATATCGTAGTTTATATATAAATTGCATCTTACACTTGGTGCACAATGGTGCTAGATAGAAATTCCCATATATCAACATTGGACACATTCTATTAATGTTGCAGTATTGTCTAATGATTGACAAGTGAGTCAATATTTGGAGCCTATCATCAAAGACGCTTGTTCTCTTGCATTGCAGTCTCAGATTATCGCTTCAGTGTACAAGTGTTGTTGTTTTAATTTATAGGTTATTCCAGTCCAGAATACTTGTGTGAGATGAAGATAATTGACCTTTCCAAGTTTATCCACCCATCATATGACGTCAAATAACATCAGAATCGACTAAGTGACGTGTGTGATTGCGTCACAATCATGATGTCAAGCATGGCTCGATATAGTGCGTCTTTAACGCTTAATAGTCCGACACATGAATTGTATGTCTTTACCATAAAATAAACATTCTGTTGAATATTTTGAAACTAATTTGACTGGGCGTTGTTGCTGCTATAGGCAGCAACAGCACCTAATCAAATTAGTTTCAAAATATATAACAGGTTGCCTGTATAGTTTTCTGGAAATTAATGGTTAGGGAGTTCAGGGATCGAGCGATCCCAACACGAGCGAAGTGTGGGTGGAGCTTAGCTAATGATGTGCAGGGCATGGCTAAAACTAAAAGTCCATCGACTAAATGCTATGGTCAATCTGCTGTGTTCATTGAAACTAATTGAATATCTGCTACTGCATTCGATCATTTGCAATGCCTGCATCTTACTACCCTCCCTCATCTCAAACTCGGCACGCACACGCCGAAAAGCAACAAAGCAGTGGAAATATATACTTTAAGATAAGTTAATATTGAAAGGAAATAGTGTCTTTTTGCCACCAAAGTGAATTACCACAAGTAACACTTCCTTTTCAAGCACTCTGAAACTGTCCGCTATTTGTCTTCTCTAAAGAGTCAGATGCGAGAAATCAATCGACGCTCCTCCCCACACCCGCTTTAGATCTTGAACGATACAGGCGTATTAGTTGTTCCAGTGTGTCGCTCTCATCGGCATTGCGATGATTGTCAAGTTACAGTCGCTTGTCAAGTTACAGTCTCGTAACAACTATTGTAAACTCTGCTGACAGGACAGATACATACAACAATACAGCAGGTTAATTGAACTGTCTGTATTAATTCGGATTTGTGTACCTCTCTGTTGTTTCTATTAGACTAGGGTTACTTAGTGCTCCTGTTGCTTTAGTAGAAATGAATTTTTCATGTTGCAATAAACATGATTTATGTAAATTGAATAATTGAGAAAGCCTAGTGTTAAAGAGGCACATTGAAGCCATTTCCTGACGTGGATTATTAATGCCGTGATTCAAACCCGTTTGGATAACGGACTGACAAAACACGAGGTATGTTTATAATCTAGCAAGTCCATGAATGATTAGTCATGCCCTCAATGTTGTTGTTGTTGTTGTTGTAATCAAACATTGCCACTCACTCTCTTTTTCTTGTGTACGTGCATGCATGTATTGATGCTATATTAATTATTTGGTAACTTGTCAATCATTAGGTGGCTTTTAACAAAATATGTGTGTGTGTGCGGGCGGGCGGGCGTGTCTGTGCATGCATGTATCCATGCATCTGTGTATGAATGAATGCATGCATGCATTTGAAAGCGGTTGAATATTTTGAAACTATTTTGACAAGGATCTGATGTTGCCTAGGGCAGCAACAGTTCAATGTCAAATTAATTTCAAAATTTCAATACAATGTTTTAAATTGTCGCTTCCCTAAAGACATACAATTCAAGAGCTTGCTGTCAGCTCTTTGCGACTTTCATGATGGACACATTATTGAATTGTGACGTCAGCTAACAAGTGAAATATGTGGATTATGACGTCAGGTAACAAGTGAAATATGTGGCTTATGTCGTCAATTACTTGATTGACAGATCGGATCCTACCATTGTTAGGAGGAGTGTATATATGTTTCTTGTATTATCCTGAGAAATCAAAGCAGCATACATCATATAGTCAACCTCCGTACATCTTTATGCAGTTGGCATGTAATCACAAACCCCTTTCCAAGCTTGTCTAGACAACATTGTCGCATTGCCACGGTATAGCGCGTTATTCGCAGTGTCTCTCGTCACTGGGTGCATCTTAATTATTCATTCACAGTTATTTAGGATTTTATTTAAATAATCATTCGTAGATAATAATTACGTTCATGTCTTTATTGACAAGTACATTTTAGCTGGTGGCTTCGATTTCTAGTAGTGACTCGCATTTAGTATGACATGATGTGTCCGTCTGTTAGATTTGTAAAATTTTTGGCAAGCCTGACTAAGTCGCCAGTACAGTGTTCAGAGAACATTTCTATGTTAGTCCTCGAGAATAGCTCATGATTGCAGTTTAGTATTCTGATGTCAAATTATCCAAACCAGCATACAACTAAGGTCAAGATCGTGTTCCCCTTTGTGATTGTGATATACGTGTTTGATTGTTTGATAGTTAGATTTTTCTCTATCATGTCTAACTGCTTGACAGGGGAGGGATCTTAATTTGACTAATCAATCATACATTAGACCAGAAATTAAGCTTTACAATGTGTCATAATTACACTCTACTTGAGAGTCACCATGCAAAACTAGAATTGTGGTTCTGGTTTAAAAGTTTTAAAAAGTTTTTTAAACTAGATCTCACATTACAAACTTTGTTAGACTCACTGGTCATAAGATATTAACGTGTTTGCAGTTTCCTTCATTATGTTAATGTTATTTTGCATATTATGTCTTATTAACCAATCAAATATCACTAATAACAGTTTTAGTTCTATTGACTATATTTTGCAATGGTGGACGATAGACAGTACACACGTTCTATTTAAGCCACATATTTGTTATTGTTTTATGACTAATAATTTATTTGATAATAATTTTAGCATTAAAATGATTGCAAAATATTTCTTAGAATATACTGTACACTAGTACAAAGACTGAAGAAATAAATAACATCTTTTGTATTTTGCGGTCCTGTCTCTATTTCACCCTTGATTTCTAATAGAGTGATCGATATCTAGCTATGTCCCACCCGTTTCTAACTATGCCACGTCATTTTCTAGATATTCCCCACCCTTTTCTAGCTACGCTCCATCTTATTCTAGCTATGCCCCACCATTTTCTAGCCATTGCATGCCCTTTCATAGCTATACCCTGCCCTTTTCTGGTTGTGCCCCGCCCTTTTATAGCTATGCCACTCCCTTTTCTAGCTTGTCCCGCCCCTTTCTAGCTGTGCCCCGCCCTTTTCTAGCCGTGCCCCGCCCTTTTCTAGCTAAGCACTGCACACTGTACGTGTGTTGTAATCTGAGCTGATCAATCGATTTGAAACATTGAAACCTGAATTACAGAGTTTAAATTTCAAGGTAACTACACAGGCAGTATGTTGAATATTTTGAAATTAATTTGACTGCGAGCTGTTCCTTCGTATGGCAGCACCAGCTCCTATTCAAACTAGTTTCAAATTATTCAACAGAATGTTTATTAAATCGTAAATTCACAAGCTATACAATTCATACACGTTAGTGACTCACAGACTTCGAATCTCGTGAAGGAGCTATGCCATTTTGATTGTGACGTCAGCAAACTAGTGATGTAATTTATTTGACAGATCGGGTCCCCTCATATTATATGCATACATCGTATATTGACATTGAAGATTTGTAATACCTGTGGCATGCTATTGTGCATGTGACTACTCATACAGGTGTATCAACGCAAAACAGGAACATAAAACCCTAAATCTAACGGTTATCTAATAATCAATTTATTTCTTCAAATGATTTGTAAGATAGAATATTGCCTAATATTCCGTGCAAATATTGGTGTAAGTGGCCAAAACATATGCAGATTAGCCTACACCAAATATGCTTTATATCATGTGCTGGACGGACGAGTACAGAAAAGTGTTTGATATCAGTGGGAATTAAACATAATGCATGGGCGACTTACTTATGGCATATGACTTGTTGAAGACAATGTTTGCATAAGTACACATTTTTATTCCTAGATCGGGTGTTATCCGAGACTGAATTAATGAGTAAGCATACCTCAGGATTTGGTATTAGCGTGTGTATGCCAGCCTTGTCTTTTTGTCTCTGGGGTAGACGCATTGAATGTGTCCATCAAGAGGCCTCTCAAAATGATATTTCACTGAACTGTGTTATTCAATGTATTTCGTCCAACCAGTTCAGGAATGTCTTGATATGTTATATTATTACCATTACTAGCTGTCATCTTTCATTAAACTGTCAATTTATTTTATTGGCTCAAATGTACCTCCTAATGCATGTGTATTGCCACTATGTAATACATAGCTCTTTGGATGTCTGTCGTATTATAGGGAATCTGGTCACAACACGCCATGCAAGCAACATGCCTAAAACTTAGCTTTGCCCACTTGCGTTTCCATTTCCATTGTAGATGTACTGATGTTCCATTTGTCAAGTGCTGATGTGGCTGACTATCAGTTGTGACAATAAAAGACTAACATCCCCAAATAAAGGATTTTGTCTAGCATCTGTCAACATATTGTTATCGCATTGTCTCGACAAGGAAATGACTAATACCATTTTGAACGTCTGATATTTTCACATCTAGCTAATGGACCTTTCCACTTTTAGTTATGCCCCGCCCATCTTTAATCTAAACTCCACCCACACCACGTCCGTGTTGGGATCGATCGATCTCGGAACTCCCTGACTATCAATTTTCAGAAAAATATACGGGTAAGCTATTGAATATTCTGTAACTAATTTGACTGGGCTTTGTTGCATCCTATGGCAGCAAAAGTGACCAGTCAAAATAGTTTCACAATATTCAACAGCATGTTTATTAAATAGTAGACATACAGTTCGTACAACGTGTCGGGCTATTAAGATTTAAAGACGTGCCAAATAAAACATTTATGATGTAATGATTATGACATCATCCTACACCCCTCTTAGCTGATTATGACGTCAGATGATAGATGGATACTCTGGAAAGGTAAATTGTCCTGGACTGAAGTAACATTGTCAGCAGGAGTATCCTTCTGAAAGACCATTTTATTGAAACCAATATTTGTTTATGGAATAGAGATCCATTGTATGAATGCGAGGTTTAATTGGCTATTGTAATAAGCATGCATATCATGTTATTGCAAATTTCTTTCCAGCCTTGTCCAGACATTTTAGCTGTCAAATTAACCTTTCATTTGTGTCACATTGCCAAAATAACAAATGTGCAGATTACCTCTCTAACCTGTAACATCAAATACACATGTACCAGATATCAGCATTCAAGTCTAATGAGGAACACATTTAGATCGTCATTCCTTGATTATTA
This sequence comes from Chaetoderma sp. LZ-2023a, assembly GCA_034401795.1. Classification (NCBI taxonomy): domain Eukaryota; kingdom Metazoa; phylum Mollusca; class Caudofoveata; order Chaetodermatida; family Chaetodermatidae; genus Chaetoderma; species Chaetoderma sp. LZ-2023a. The sequence continues at coordinate 32,554,364 of CM067374.1, read as the reverse complement.
CAGGCTTGTCTTCATTGCCAAACAAATGGGCTTATCTTGCAAACTTCATTAGCAACGCTCCACGGGATTAGACTTTCTTCCAAGTTTCATTGGCAAGCCATCTGATTTTACATACAAATTTAGTTTGCAACCGATTCATCATTGGCTAGAGATTACGTCTTACATGCAATTTTCATTTGCAAGTGATTAGGTCTTACATGCAAGCTTCATTTGCAAGTGATTAGGTCTTACATGAAGTTTCATTTGAAAGTGATTAGGTCTTACATGCATGCTTCATTTGCAAGTGATTAGGTCTTACATGCAAGCTTCATTTGAAAGTGATTAGGTCTTACATGCAAGCTTCATTTGCAAGTGATTAGGTCTTACATGCACGCTTCATTTGAAAGTGATTAGGTCTTACATGCAAGCTTCATTTGAAAGTGATTAGGTCTTACATGCATGCTTCATTTGAAAGTGATTGGGTCTTACATGCAAGCTTCATTTGCAAGTGATTAGGGCTTACATGCAAGCTTCATTTGAAAGTAATTAGGTCTTACACGCAAGCTTCATATGAAAGTGATTAGGTCTTACATGCAAGATTCATTTGAAAGTGATTAGTTCTTATATGTAAGCTTCATTTGCAAGTGATTAGGTCTTACATGCAAGTTTCATTTGCAAGTGATCATGTCTTACATGCAAGTTTCATTTGCAAGTGATTAAGTCTTACATGCAAGCTTCATTTGAAAGTGATTGAGTTTTACATGCACGCTTCATTTGCAAGAGATTTTGGTCATATGACTGTGCTGTCCTGTTTAAAAGCGTGTGTATGCGTTCTATGTAGAAGGATATCACGTACTTGCTGTTTAATAGCATGAAATTGAAGTCAATCACGTCTGATTTCTGTACCACCACTATGTAAAAACCAGCAAGAATCCATTAATGGACAGTTCCAGTTTATCCATCAATCATATGATGCCATAGTCAACTACGTGACATGTAAGGTGACATCATAATCAATTATGTCGTGAATGACGTAGATAAGTTCATCACGAATGCTTAATTGATGACGAACTACGCGTTGCCATGCGAATTGTATGTCTACTATTTAATAAACATTCTGTTAAATAATTTGAAATTAATTTGCCTGGAGCCTGCTGCCGCCATATGCAGCAACAGCACCCAGTCAAAGTAGTTTCAAAGTATTCAATAGCCTACCCGTATAGTTTTTCTGTAAATAGATAGTCAGTGAGTTCAGGCATCGATCTATCCCAATATGGGCTAAGTGTGGGTGGAGCTTAGCTAGAGATAGGCGGTGTATAGCAAAAACTTGATTCCTCTATTGCGACTATCCTCCAACGGAACAGTACCTGTCTATCAATATCAGTATCTTTTCCCCACAGTGGTTTTATACAATGTTTGTATTGACGGAAGATTAGCTTATCAATTCTTACTTCTTTTGTATTTATTTCTATAAACATCGAGATAAAGATGAATTTAGTTTTAGAAAAGTAAACGTGTAGGCCTTTATGTAGATATTAATAAGACAGAGTACATCCTAGTGTGCAGATTTCAATGGACCTTTCCAGTTTATCCATCCATCATATGACGTCATAATCAACTACGTGACATGTATGATGACGTCATAATCATTACGTCATGAATGACTCCATTTAGTCCGTTTTAAATGCCTAATAGTCCCTCAGGTTGTATGAATTGTACGTCTTTACTATTTAATAAACATGCTGTTGAATATTTTGAAACTAATTTGACTAGGCGCTGCATAGTTTTCTGGAAATTGATAGTCAGGCATCCGGGAATCGATCGCTCCCAACACGAGCGGGGTTAGCTAGGGATGGGCGAGGCATAGCTAAGACTGTAATGGTCCATTGTATGTGTTTCTCATCATCAATCTGCTGATAGACGTATTGTATGATCAGTTTGTTCTAGTGTTGTTAGAGAAGTTTTCAAGGTCATATGCCAGTCACGTGTTCTGAAGTCTGATTATTGACCAGTCTTGACATGACAGACAGTCTCAGTGTCATCAGTTTTCACATCACAATATAAGCCAGTTAGAGACCAGTGTTCTGGAAAAGAATTTAAAATGTTTACTGCACACTAAACCAAATATTACAATTGTATTAATGAGTATAAAGTAAGTGTTAATTGTATAATGCGTGTAATTATGTATTTGCATTCATGAGCTGTATCTCCTTATAGCACAATTATATTCTCCTGACCTCGTATAAGGCAGCTATATCCATGTATCTTTCTTTATTATGAGGTGTATATGTCTCAAGTCGGTCATTTTGTCTTGTCCACACACATGTGCATTCTGTAAACAGACAGTAAAACCTCTATTGTCAGGTCCCTATAATGCTATTGACACACGCTTATGACCCGTTAATTACACTATGATATCAACATCTCCGTTACTTCCTCCAGACCCAACACATTAGAAAAAGAGAAAGCAGCCACTCTTTCTCAGAATAGACAAGGATAGAAGTCGATGAATAATATATGTGTGTAGAGATCAATGAATGACAACTTGTCAATATAAAAGACTCATCAATCTTGTTCTCATAGACAAAGACTGAAGCATCGTGTTCTCTTGAAGCGAGAAGGAGACAACATCTTACAGAAATCACCATTGTATTTGCGTTATAATGACCTTGACACAATGCCCACATTTAATCGATATTTCCTGAACTGTAACATACCATCCTATGTCCGCCAATATAACATTCGCATGTTATTCTTCCTCACACTCTGGACCATGACATCACTTTTCACTGAGAGACATTCTTAATTGCTCAATTTCAGAGCATGTATAATAGATGACAACGAATAAACTCTGTATTATTTATTTCGTTAATCAATTAATTATATGTAGGCCCCCTGCAGACACATGATCATATGATACGTTTCTGATCCGTTTGATATGAGAAGTACTTTTCCTTTTAAAATGTCAAATGTGTCATTGATGGCAGTATTTTTCAGCAACATCATTACCAGAATATATGTGCTTGCTAGATCATCTGTATGTTGTGAATACCAGTTACTAGGCTCTGTAATTACATCCAAATATTTTGAAGGACACCTAAATGTCAATGGCATTTGTGGCATCATTTTTCAGTAAAATCGGTTATTTTTCATCACATCGTGAAGAATCCTGAAGCAATATACACCAACATTATATACTGCTTAACATTACAGTCTTGCCACCAATATGAATTACCAAGACTAATAGTTCCTTTAAATTGCTCTGAGTCTATCCAAGCACTGCTATTTACATTCACTGCTGTTTTCACACACTGAATCAGATGCAAGAAATCAATTGCACTCTACTCGTCATCGGCTTTACATCGTGAAGCACATAAGCTTATTAGTTGTTCTCATGTGTCTCTCTCGTCAGCATTGCGATATTTGTCAAGTTACAGTTGCGTAACAACTATTGTTAACTCTGCTGACACGCCTGATAAATACAGTAAGGCAGCAAATTAGATTAACTTTCTATATTGATTCATGTTTGCGTAACTCTGTCGCTCTTACTAAAATAGTGGTACTCACTACTCCTCTACTAGTGGTGCCTCTTTAGTATTAATGAAATTTTGCAGTGCCAATTATCCATGAAACAGAAGATTTATTTATATTTAATAATTTTTAAAACTCTGTTTTAATGAATGACACTTCAGCTGGAGTGTTTTCCTAAACACACTCCCAAACCGGGATTATTAATGTTCTAGATTCAAGGTATTGTTTACATTTCAATTCTAATAATTTAAATTTGTTGTTAATTATTGTTGTCAGGGTTTTATCCAGCAATTTGGTCATGGGAGTAATTTAAGTGAATGCAGGTAGTCCAATAAGTTCATGCGGGATATACTACCTCAATGGGGTGGGGTGGCTGGGAGCCAAATGACCACTTTGCCCTCACCCTCTGGATAAAACGCGGGTTGTTGTTGGTGAGCTGTACACATGGCCTGTACGTTGAACGTCCTCTCCTAGTGAATTATGAAATCTAGATGCTTTTGGAGGTCATTTCCTCAATTTCTGCTTAATAGCAATTAAAATGATCTCTTGGTGTTGGACAACACATCACAAGACGATATATGCCATAATATTAACACTTATTGGAGAACCTTTTGGAACAATTTTCATTGAAGATGTCGCTGAAACCGGTCATGTGTTCGAGTAATTTCATGCATCAAGATTTAAAGTAGTTTGTAAGTGTGCTCAGTCAGTAGCCTATTATCAATGTTATCACATGCTGAACAACTGGGGATTCAAGATTCAAGATTATTTATTCAATAATTCCAAGATAAACGAATTCACGAATCATACCAGGTTGTCCGCCTAAGGCAGTGCCTATTGTTATGGCGGACACCTTACACACATATATACAGGTATATATAAATTAGACAAGAAAGTACTTACACAAACAATTATAAATTCAGACATTACATTTACTACTTCCTTATTAATCCTTTGACCCTTGATCCACATAAACAGTTTAAATTTCAAAGAGGAAATATGTCAATTCGCGGGTCAAGAGGAGACCACCCCTCGCCACACCCCAGCACCCTCCCACACCCACACACCCCACTCCAACCCCCCCCCCCCCCCAGAGTTCACCACCAGTTCAATTATCTTGTCAGTCATTACAGTGGAAAGAAAAACTCCAGGAGTGGGCCTCTCTCCGTCCGCGAACCAACATACAATACTGTAACAGCAGGTTGTGTGTAAGAGTTAGTCACTTGGGTTATTATTATTATTATTATTATTATTATTATTATTATTATTATTATTATTATTATTATTTTGCGATACATATGGGTAGTAAATAAGGACAAGACAGTTACGTAACAGACAAGCACAGAACATAGTCAAGTTCAATAATATACATGGATGTCTATGATTATAGATACAACAATAAATATTTAAATATTTTTTGGGGAGGGTACTTTTACTTATAATGATGATATACTGTTTACAGGATGCTGGCTAATGGGGAGCATCCTTGGACAAGGGAAGGGGGATGGAGGGGAGGGGTGCTCATTCTCCTGCTGGTCCTGTAGTTTGTTACTATGGTAATTGAAATTATTATTGGATATAATAGCAAGTGGAATCATCTAGTCATAATTCTAGTAGTAGTAGTAGTAGTAGTAGTAGTGGTAGTAGTAGTAGTAGTACATGTAGGACATGTAGTAGTAGTAGTAGTAGTAGTACATGTAGTAGTAGTGCTAGTAGCAGTGGTAGCAGCAGAAGTAGCATCAGTATTAGTAGCAGGTCAATAGTTTTTTCAAAACAAGAAAAGAAGCATGTTATATAGATAGAAAAAATTTTCTGTCAAATACTATACAATTATTTGGACCGATAGACATCACTGTTCTATTAGACAGCAATGTCTTAGGATCCAATTATGCACGAGCATAAAACAGCATTCTTTACCTTGTTTTGTAGACGAGTCGGGCCATTTTTTAGCTGTACTGCATGAGTTAGATAATACTAGTATGTGTTAATCAAGTAGTCTTTTATTGTTTTCTTGCAGAATTTTGTTGATAGAATCTTCTCACGTATTTCCTGTTTTGTGTTGTTCCATAGTTTAGTGGCTGCAAATGATATTCGGTGTTTTCCTATGTCTGTCCGTGTGTATTGCTCATGTAGGTTATGTCTGCTTCTAGTGTTATGTTGGTGGATGTTAATATTGTTTATAATTAAAAAAAAGGGGGCTATAGATTTGGGTAAAGTGTCGTGGTGGAAGTCTTTGACAATAGTTAGCATTTGAGATTTTCCTATGTCGGTGAGCTTAAGCAATTTCTCTGCTTTGAACATGTTTCAAACTAGTGGTATAGCCTTAGGATTACAAGACACAGCTCTCGAAGGTGGCTGTTGAACATTCACACAAATATCACACAAGTATTGTAGAAATTGCTCGATTAACTTTAATCATACTGGTGCGGCTGATTGACACATGTTTTTCTTGGAGCATTATGGCTCGTTTTCTTGGCAATAATACCAATCTAGGTAGAAGATGTAGAGGAGTTAAAGTTACATTATCTAGCTGGTGAATTGCCATGGCAATTGTGCAAATGATTAACCATTTTTGGCCATTAACAAAAATTCTCACTCGCGGGTTATTTAGATAGATGTAGGTTAGCATTAAATCTATGTCCTAGCCAGTAGTGGCACTGTAGTGCCTGGACAATGGGCTTGCATTAGCAGAGGTGCTCATGCAGTGTGTACTTTGTTGGGATGGATGTTATTGAAGCAGAATTATTAAGTGTGCCACAGAGTTTAGTCGAAAACGCTTCTTTTTAGATGCTCCCCAATGGTTTTCATTCCTAACAAGGTTAGAATTTTGTTGTAATTAGGTGACCCTTGTTCGCTTTTCATTTCTACTGCTCATTGTGTTTAGTTAGTGTGAAAGCAATGTTCCATTCCCTGTCTAGCAGTATCAGACAAATAGTTTAAAGACACTTAGAGAAATAGCTTAATAAAGTCAATTTTCCCCATAGTCTTACGTCAATTGCTTTTAGATTCTGGAGTAGAATGAGTAATGTAAATTCGAAGGTTTCTCCCATGTACAACCTATTTAAACAAGAGGGTAACATTATTGTCAGTCACCGATTTGTGAAATACCATTTGATGAGTTTGGCTAAGCTCCACCCACCCTGCTCCGTGTTGGGATCGATCGATCTCTGAACTCCCTGAATATCTATTTTCCAGAAAACTATACATGTAAGCTATTGAATATTTTGGAACTAATTTGACTGGGCGCTGTTGCTTCCTATGGCAGCAACAGCATCCAGTCAAATTCGATAAAAGATATTCAACAGCATGTTTATTAACTAGTAGAGACATACAATTCGTACAACGTGTCGCACTATTAAGAGGCAAAGACGGGCCAAATAAAATCAGCTAGAGACTTAATGATTATGGCGTAATCCTACATGCCGTTTAGCTGATTACGACATCATATGACGTCAGATGATAGATGGATACTCTGGAAAGGTGAATTGAAAGACTAATTCCCTCGCTACATAAATGGAAGTGTGTACTACATTCAGGTCTGTCTGCCTACTTATCTTCCTGCCCATCCTGCTATCCAAATTTTTACATAACGAAAGAACTTGGGATGCAAGAGGATCTTTCCAATTTGGACGTGATCCGGATAAAAGATCCCGAATGCAGATCGGATCCAATTCTGGATCTATGCAACACTTAGAAACTACTGGTCCAGTTCGGCTCAAGTCTTTACAGAACAAAGGATGTTACTACACACAAGAATTGAACAGTAGGCGTTTAAGGATAATCTGGATACGTCTAAAACGTTTTGCAATGCGAAAAAAACAAGAGGACGAGGGTTTGCAATCTCTGCTTGCTCTTGTTAAATTGATTAGATTTGCAATATCTTGTGAAATCAAAATATCACATTCTGTGTAGTTAATATACTAAAGCTTTACAGAGTTAGCAAGTGATTATGCATGCTAATGTTGCATAGACATGGTAGATTCCAAATTAAGCTTGTAACTTGTCTTATTGCCAGAGTGGTAAGTTATTCCCAGACTGTCTCTTGCCGTCTGTCCCAACTTAATCTAGCCTTCAAGGTTAATTAATGTCACATTTAGATAGTCATTCCGGAATGATTTAAATGTTTGTCTTCATTGACATGAGAATTAGAATATGAATCAATTCCACGAAACCAGCTTTAAATACCATTTCTGTTTAAATGGCAACTTCTATGTATAAAGACCAGTCAATACAAATGAAATATGAGATTCGACCCGCCATTTAAAACATGGCTGTCTATTAAAATCCAAATCTTTCTGGTTTGGCTCGTATGTACAATTTTAACAGAAGATTATCATATCAAATTTTGATTTTTGAACTCTGAAGGAGGAATTTGAAATTGACTACATTTTATCAGAGGTTTAGTTTTACATTAAATAATAAGTACACCAATAAAGTTAGCAAATATTTAAAACAAAGCACTGCATCATGGACCGTCTCTTATTGAAATATCTGCCTATCTGGGTCAAGTTCGACTGGGTAACCATAGTTAGCTATAGGTAGCTAGATCTCAGTCGAACTTTAAATAGTTAAGTAGTTAGTTAACTATAGTCGACCAAGCAAAATGGTTAATACGAAATTTATGTGAGTTTCAAGATGTCAGACACACCTCGCTTACCACAAATAAATGCATATTATATAAAAGTGTAAATATCTCCCCAACTAATTTAGACGATGAAATTATACTATTATTATAGGGCTCATTTTCGTCCAACATTATCTCATATGGGCGGTTTTTATGTCTTAGTGGCCACAAATAACCCATTTTCTTAGGCCATTAAAACAGAGGACAGGAGTTAAGCGAGGTTGGTCCCGGCTCAAAATTTTCTGCAGTAGTAATTCAATGGGAAATCAGGTAGCAACGAACTTTAGTTAACTATCCAGCATTCGGCTGGGCATAGCAAATGTACATGTTCAGTAAGCTACCAAACTGGCGAACTTAACACAGGCTTATTGCAAATATATCTTACATAGAAACACGATGTATGTGAATTAGGTTGCATTTGCTTTGAATTATTGGAGCCGGAATTAAAACTAATATTTACATGACTTATTGTGATCCCTATTAAAAGTGGAATGTTAATTAGTGATGTAAGTACCCACTTACCAGTATTTCAGATATGGGAAGATGTAATTAAGGGTGCACAGTCACTCACTCCGTCTCAGAAATGATCGAACTATAAATAATCTATGTGCAAAACTCAGAGTTATCAGCTGGAATGATTTGATATGCATCGATTACCCAAATGCAGCATACGACAAATTTATGGAATTATTCAGCAACTTATAATAAACAAACTATCCACTCAAAAGGACAAAGAATGTAAATACTAAGAACAAAATGGATAAACTATGGATTGCAAACTCACTAAAGAATGCGTGCAAAAAGAGCAATCTATCATGCAAACAATTCTTAAAACGTATGACTGAAGAATCAGGAACAAAATATAAAACCTATAAGAATAAGCTAACTTCAGTACTGAGATGTTGTGAACAATATCATTATGTTGAACTACTAAATAAGTACCAGTACAAGAATAATATCAAAGAAACATGAAAAATATTGAAATCATTAATTAGCAATAAATCTAAATCTACACATTACCCTACTGAATTAAAAGTAATAACAACACAATAAGTGGTAGCAAGATTAAAGCAAATGATTTCAATGATTTCTTTATTAATGTGGGGTCACACCAAGCAAATAAAATTCCAGATTGCACTTCAAAATTCTCTGAATATTTATAAATGAAAGACAAATGCAATTAATAATCTTATCCCAAGGATCAAACTATAGCTTTAATCAATCACTGGTCAAAGGAATTTTCCCAGATAAATTAACAAATAGCTCGTGTAATACCGTTATTCAAAGCTGATGATCCACAGATATTTTCCAAATAATAAACCAGCCTCCCTGTTACCTCAGTTTTCTAAACTACTTAAGAAATTATTTAATCACAGATTATTATTATTATAAATTACTTCTAAACATATTCTATATAGTAGTCAATATGGGTTTAGACAAAGTCATTCTACCTCATTAGCAGAAATGGAATTGATTGAAGAAATTACAAATGTGATTGATAACTCGAAGACTACATTAGGGGGTTTTATTGACTTAAAAAGCATGTATACCATAGATCATAATATATTATTAAACAAATTATAACATTATGGAGTAAGGGGCATAGCGAATGAATGGATTAAAAGTTACCTAGAAAAGAGACAACAGTTTGTTTGTTTGTTTGTTTGAATGAAGTAAATTCAGATTACCAGCCTATGACATGCGGTGTGCCTCAGGGATCAATCCTTGGGCCACTACTATTTATTCTCTATGTAAATGATATACCAAATGCTTCTTCTTTATTAAAATTAATAATTTTGTTCTGATGACACTAACATTTTTCTCACCTGTATTAATTTAATCGAATTAGGTAAAACAATTACCATGGAATTTGATTTTTAAAAACATATGGTCTAATGTCAATAAGCGTTCTGCTTAACTTATCAAAACTAATTTTATGATAGTTAATAACAGAAACACTCAAATTCGTGAAATTAGGAATAATGAAACAGACTTAGAAAGAATATATGTTACAAAACTTTTAGGAATTGATGACAAATTAAATTGGAATGATCACATTAAAATGATCAAAGGAAAAGTAGCCAAAAATATAGCGATAATATATAGAGTTAAACTTTTACTAACAACATCTGCATTATACTCACTATATACTTCACTAGTTGTACGGTATTTAGATTATTGCTGTATAATCTGGGGAAACACATACCACACCAATATACTGCCCATATTTAATTTACAAAAGAAAGCAAATCGAGTAGTTACTAAAGCAGAATGCAATGCACATACAATGCCACTTTATAAAACACAAAACTCTCACATTATTTGATATGATTGAACTCAACACATTGATTAAAATATTTAAAGCAAAAAATAACATGTTACCAATAAACTTACAAAACTATTTTCAATTAGCAGAAACAGCTCGTCAACATTATACATGACAAACAGATAACTTTAAAAATAGATATAGTCAAAAAGCAATGTGTGTTTCTGTCAAAGGAGTTAAACTATGGAATAATTTAGATCACAATGCAAAATGCAGTGACACAATCTACAAATCCAAAAGGAAATGCAAAGACTCTTATAAACCGTATGCAAGACCAATGACCACATTAAATAATAGCCTGAAAATTGCTGTGAAATTGACCTGATTACCTCTTAATACATTTTGTAACTATATAACACATTAAGCACTTGCTCAATACTGTGAAATTGTATTGCCGTGTATCTCTGTCAGCAGCGTCTCTTCTCTCTCAGTCATCAAACTATTTAAAACCAAAGGAAATATAAAGCCTCTCATTCCGTTTACATAGTATGTAATATATGTACCTCTGATTAATTAACACTATAATAATTAAAATCTCCTCATACCTCACTCAGCCTGAAAATAAATAAGTGTATGTACGACTGACTGATGCATGTGGCTGTCAGTAGGTAGAACTGGTCAGGCAGTCAAACATATACTTAACATCTAAAAAGTACACTAGTGGAAAGCCGCTCATAAGCATTAAGTTTCATGCATTTCCCTTCAGCATCTTTTCTTTCCTCAATATACTTATAAATAAATATAATGTGATATATATATTTACATGTATTCGTTTGTATAAGGCAATGTAATATATATTTAAGATGTTGAATAAATTGAATTGATATGTGTGATTAGAGCGCATAATTACATTATCTAAACTCTATTCTTCCATTGCCTGCGAACTCAGGCAGAGACATTTCCTGATTGCTAGCCATCCAATACGTGTGGTTAATATCACATGTCTGCTAATGTTGGTCCTTTCTCTCTGGAGCATACACCAGACCAGACAATGTATCTATCCAGAGGTTCATCAGCATGATCTTTCTATTGATAACGTGATGGCATTCAGTGTGTGATAGTGAATAGGATATCACTCATTATCATTAAATATTGTCTTTCACAGATCTGCCACTTCCATTTCTTTATCTGGGTGTAAGATACTTTCTTGTGCGGAAATTACTTTGGTTTATGAGAATCTGCTTATAGGTCTGCATGAACTGACCGGGCATCGAGTTCTTTGATACCGACAGGATTCCAAACTATCAATAATCTCGTAATATATTTAGAAACGGAGTTGTATATTAGATTTGAATGTCGTTTCCTGCCAACATGGGTGTATTATCTTGCTGCTATTAATCCAAGTTAAACTTTAATTTACGAAGTTCACTATGTGTTTAGTTCAAAACAATGTCTTTGTTCATGTTTGTTTATTTGTTTATTATCCAGATGTTTTCCATCACATCCCTTCCATTACCTTTCCTCTTCAAGCAGTTATATTTTGATATAATGATTGGCATAGTGTAGGTTTATCTTGTTTTTATCTATATTGTGTGAAGTGAATATATCTTCCAAACAAAGATCTAGTCTAGTTGAGGAAAGATGACAGTACTTATACAGTGGATACATGTTTGAAGCAAAATTATCTTAGTGCAGATTTCGTTTGGCCCCGTCGTCCTAATTCACCTTTCCAGAGTATCCATTCATCATTTGACCACATATGACGTCATAATCATCTCAGCGCGTGTATGATGACGTCACAATCATTACGTCACAAAGGGTTCCTTATAGACCATCATCAAATCTCAAAGAGTCCGACACATTGTATAAATTGTATATGTCTTTCTAATTCTTCGCTATTTAATAAACATGCTGTTGAATATTTTGAAACTAATTTGACTAGGCGCTGTTGCTACCTTAGGCAGCAACAGCACCTAGCCAAATTAGTTTCAAAATATGCAACAGCTTACCTGTGTAGTTTTTTGGAAATTGATAGTCAGGGTGTTCCAAAATCGATCGAACTCAACACGAGCGATGTGTGGGTGGAGCTCAGCTAGAGATGGGCTGGGCATAGCTAAAACCGGAAAGGTCCATTCTAAGATTCTTGTAGTATTGGCTCAATCGAATGATAGCCATAAGATTTCAATATCATCCATTGCTTCTGTGACTAGACCTTATTTTGATGTTGTCGAACGTGTTGATGTCTTGATTAATGGTCAGCCTTGGCATGATAGACTGACTCAATATCAGCATGCTATGTGTCAAAATGTGAAACAGTTATAAATTAACAAAAGGCAATTCATGATAATTTATTACGTTCACTGAAAACGAGAGCAGACACCAGGATTATATAGAAGTTTAGATAATGTAAGAATCACTTCCTAAGGACATGTTATATGTACAACATCTGTAATCATATTTCGTGAGCTGCATCATTTTATTGCACAATTATATTCTGCTAAAATAATAAAAGCACTACTAATACCCTTATCCTTCTTTTTGATGAATGGCATAATTCTCACATCATTCCTTTTAGTTTGGTCCCAAGATGTGCACGCTCACATGCACACATATACGCACGCACGCACGCACGCACGCACGCACGCACGCACGCACGCACGCACGCACGCACGCACGCACGCACGCACACAATGTGATACCAAATTTCTTCTACACATCAAAATGATCAGGCTATCGTCTCTTACAGGGAAAAATTTGCATTTCCTTTGAAAACCAAACCCTTCCTTTCACTGAATATACACAAATAGAAGTTGAATAATAATATAGTGGTGCTCCAATGAACGATAAGATCTCAATATAAAAGTCACATAAATTTTGTCCGATGGCCTAACACTGGGGATTTTTGTTCTCTAGTATAAATAGAGAGCATTGATTAGTATTCATCATTATTTTGCATTGGAATGACATCGACACAATACCATATTGTTGATATGGCGAATATAAAGTTTCAAACATTGAAATAGTGTGTTCTGACATGATGGCACTACCATGGTATTCCTCCATTCATTCAGAACCATGGCTTATCTCACCACTGCTAGAGACTCATTAATTGCTCGATATATGAGAGCAGAAAAAAATTATTTTATTTTTTCGATGGTCATACCCAATGCGAATTCATCCTTTAAATATGCCATTACTAAGAATTCAAGATGGATTCACCAATGATAATCAATCAGCTAGAAACCACCAAAATTAATATAATCTAATTAGATTAATCTGGTGAAATAAACGCCTCATTCAATACAACTTTTAATTTCAGAATTTAAATAATCTCGCAGTATAAGCCAGGTGTAGCAACACTTGACAAATAAGTACAGTTCATTATGTAAGCATTTAAATGTATAATGTATGCAATTATGTATTTACATTCAAGAGTTGTATATCTTTATTGGACAATGATATTCTCCTGACCTCACATAAGCTTTATCATTCTTTATTATGAGGTATATGTGTCTCCTGTCAGTCATTTTATCTTGTTGTCTACACACACGCACATTCTGTAAACAAGACTGTAAAACCTCTATTGTCAGCTTCCTGGTGACACACAATTGTGACCCGTTAATTACACTACGACATCAAGATCTCAGTTATTTCCCAGGACTCAGGATGCTATCATCTCTCGCAAGAGAAACCAGCCTCTTTCTTTCTCAGCATTGAGACAAGGACGGAAGTTGATGAATAATATTTGTCTGTAAGGATCAATGAATGACGAGTTGTCAATATAAAAGTCTCATCAATCTTGTTCTCATAGACAAAGTCTGTCACACCGTATTCTCTTGCATTGCTAAAGATGCAGCATCTCACAGAATTTCCATTGCATTACAGTATATAATAACCTTGACGCATTGCCCACATCTAGTCGATATGACATTAAATTAGAGTTAAAAAACTATAACACACCATTCTGTGTTCTGCCAATATATGATATTATTCTTTCTCCCACTAGGAGACATCCTTTGATCGCTGGATTTGTATAATAGAGGCGAACAAATCAACTTCTTGATAGTTATTTAGTCAATCAATTAACCAACCGACTGTACATTCTGCTAAACTGGTCACAAGACGTAAACTAGATCGCCATGCGGATATGACTCCGGTACTCAAAGAGCTTCACTGGCTCCCAGTCGAACAGTGGATTCTGTTCAAAATTGTATGCATAATTTTCAAGGTCATACACCACGGTGAGTCAGTGCCTAGCTACCTCACTGATATCATTAAAGTTTAAAAGCTTGCATACCGCACTAGGAGTAGCGTTGAGGTGATGCTGACCCCCTTCTCTTATAAATCCCATGGCAAGAAAACCTCCAAACAGTATGGTGACCGCGCCATGAGTGTAGCGGCACCGAAACTGTGGAACACTCTTCCACTTGAGTTGAGATCTTTTACTAAATTTACCAATTTTAAATCAAACCTAAAAACATTTATTTTTAAACAACATTTTACTGCTTTGTGTTATATATTATATGATATGCTTGTTTTTATTATACATGTACAGACTGCTGAGACTTGCGTGTAATGGTCTTTAAAAATAATAATAATAGTTATTATTATTATTATTATTATTATTATTATTATTACAACGTTTTTCCTTTGCACATGTGCCATTGATGCCATCATCTTCAGCAACATCATTACCACAATGAAGGGCAGTGATAACACACTCTGCGATTGGTAGATCATCTATATATGGTGAATGCCAGCTATTACACTCCATATAGCTGATAGCTACTCTATGAGTTTGATTCCATATCGTCCACCAGTTTAATATCTGCTTAGCAATACGTGTGGGAATGTAAGATTTTACACAGAACCTCTTCTATACTTATAATATCGATACCATTTATCAAGGTAGTCAATATAGTAATACATAATACAATTAAAATGTACCAACCATTTCTATTTTGCTGAATTGTGTGACATACAGAGAACATACAGTTATATTATTGCATGACGATATACAAGCAGTCATAGATAAAGCAAAATGAGTACCTAAAGTTTTTCGTCCTTGCATCTCACCTCAAACAATGGTTATGAAGAAACATACTTGTGCTACTCAAACCTACCTATAAATCAAATAGAAGAATCTATTTCTAGCTATGTCCCGCACATTTCTAGCTATGTCCCGCACATTTCTAGCTATGTACCGCACAATTCTAGCTATGTACCACACAATTCTATCTATGTACCACACAATTCTAGCTATGTCTGGCACATTTCTAGCTATGTACCACACAATTCTAGCTATGTACCACACAATTCTAGCTAAGCTCGCCTGCATACGCCTGTTGGAATCAATTTAAGAGTGGTCATTTGCAAAACAAATGTATTTGAATGTAACAAATGAGTATTTTGAGAAACTGACAGGCAAACAAAGTGACCGTCATGTTTGTGATTAATGTGTGACGTATGAATCATTCCTGAATCCATACGCTATTCCATAGCTATTAGTAAATTACTGTTGTAAATGGTTTCATTAAATTGAATCCAAATACTTTGAAAGACATTTAAAAGACAGTGCCAATTGTAGCATCTACTTTCAGTCAAATCATTTACGTTTCATTGCACATCCATTTTGAACAATCCTGCAACAATATACACTAATGTAATATAACGCTTAATAGACAGTGTTTTGCCACCAAAAGGGATGGATCCTCTTAAAGCGCTCCGAAACTGTCCTAGAATGCTGCTATTTGTTTTCTCTGAACTTCTCACACATTGAATCAGATGCGAGAAATCAATCACTCCCCTCTCTTCATCGGCTTTAGATCCAGAAGCGCACATTCATGTTAGTCATTCCCGTAGACCTCTCTCATCAACAATGCAATGATTGTCAAGCTACAATCGCATAACAAGCATAACAACTATTGTTAACTTAATTGAATATTAAGCGTATAACAGAGTGATTTATGTGTCCCAGAATTCACTCTGATTATGGAGGTATTGATATAAGTATCAATTTGTGTTATTCTGATTTTCGGCATTTGTACCTTTGGTTTTGTCATTTATCGGACTATTGGAACTTTAAGTTAAATTATGTTGGTCTTCGTGCGAGCGGTAATAAAGATATTGATTTTCGCGTACATTGGAAATGACCATCATAGATCCTAATGCATTTGACGTAGGAATTAATTTGTTGAAAAGGTAATATTAATATTTAAAATATTTTGTTATGCATGTCATTCAGCTAATTATATCCTGTCAAATATTTATTTTTGCTAAAGATCAACGTGGGAGTTAAAAGGTATGTATAATGAATGTGTTATTGGTGCACTATTTTAGTGCACATAGCATCATTGGGGCTGGGCATGTCAGCTGAAGGTGAGGAGTCCGCTGATAGGAGAATTTCGGCCATTGCAGATTTTTATGTTGTCAGCGATATTGCCTTAAAAGTCATCCTTGAGGCAAGGATATATATATATATATATATATATATATATATATATATATATATATATATATATATATATATATATATATATATATATATATATATATATATATATTGTATATTTAGGCCGCTCAATGCGGGTTGTACATGGGTAATTTTTGTCATCCTGTGTAAGTGACTAGTCACGTCAGAGAAGATGTCATGATCTACCGTGCATTTGTAGGTTAATCATAGTACCCTGTGATTGTGGATCAGTCTCTGATCATAGTTTTGGACCATGTGTGATTTGGTTGGGACAAATGAAGCGGGTCCTTTGGTGAAGGTCACGTACGATGGCAGTGAAGAGCAATGTTTCGAGTTAGATTAACAACATATACGGCTATTTCCAGTGGGTATATATACTTTTTGAAACTCTTAAACAACTATAGACCGTGGTGTGGATAAATTAATGAAATTTATTTTGAAATCATTAGGTGTAAGGTTAACGTTGCTGATGAACTCAAATAATGTAGCTGTTTAGGGAAGGGTAGAGTAGTCATATATTTCGTAGTATACAGTTTATATCCCATGTGAGATTTTTTGTCTCGAAGGAGGTGTGGTCTGTAAATTTTATGAAGAATATGTAATGTGGAACCTGTATTGGTTTTCTTGACTTTCTTTGTATGCAGTCTGGTGATATCATACCTAAGTCGACACGCCAATCTAAATTTCTATCTATAAAAGAACCTATGCGCAGGCAATCAACATGTGTTAGAATTTAATTTATATGGACCAACAAAATTTGATTCACAAATTTCAATTTTTTATAAATTGTTTTAAACACTATTCTAATATTTCGTTTTGAAATATTATACAATTATATAGAAGATTCCTCTTTTACACTATATAGATTGTAGTGCATGCTACATGCAAACTTCTTTGGCAAGCGATTATTATTTTCTTGCAAGGTTCATTTGTAAGCAATTATGTTTTGCAATAGATGACTATTTGGGGTGTTTTGTTCAAAGAGTGTTTGTGTCTACACACCATAGAATACCGACTACTTGTGTTTAAGGTTATCTTAGCATGAAATAGAACTCAACCCTGCATGTTTTATGTGCCATTTCTATATTTAAAAAACCGTATTAAATGTGCCTTTTACTCTCCATCCGAAACCAACCTGTCTGTTAGAATACTTATCATTCCCTGATGTGGGTTTACACACAAGTTTGTATTGCTAGTGTCACGGAGCGAGCCTCCCTATAGTGCTCAATTAAGCAATTCAAATTGGAAAGTTGTTGTCTAGGGGTTAAATATCTGGATGATCTACTGTTAATCAATTCATTTGTCCGAATTGCTTAACTAAACCAAAGTTAAGTCAATGCAATTATGACTCAAATGAATTCAAGATGGTGGATTGACAGAATCAAGAGACCCAAGATGGCGGTCTCTTTTTCAAATTGACTCAATATGGTAACATCATCTTTCGAAGATCCAATGTGATGGTTTCCTGACCTCAGAATGACCATATAGGGCGATCTCCAATCTGAAGTGTAAATCTATCGGAGACCCGATATGGCCGCCAATGACAATTCTAGGATTTACCAGACGTCGACTGACGTTAAGTTAATATGACGTAATTTATGATTGGACCATCTCGATGAACTTGGAAATCGAATGACATGTGAATATTCTATAGTCCCATCTCAACGGTCGATGAATTGGTTGTTAATCAAGAATGTGGATTGGATATCCCAGACAAAGTTTCAAATTATTAATTCCTAAGAACAGACTTAAACTAACTGGATATCATTGTTGGCAGCGAATGCGTCAGCGAGGGTTAATTAGACAAAGAAAAACAGATACCAATATCAGTTGTTAAAAAAATATTTAATATATGTATAGCATTTCAATTAAAAATATCATCAATTGCACAGTTGGATACAACGGAATGAAATGGATGAGATGGATGGACAGTAATGGTATATCACAGATAATTTGAATCAAGCTTGAACGAATTCACGATGCATCTTATTTCAACGAAAGTTGAAGCATCAGACCTACTATAATTCGGTTTATAAATCAGTCGTTACCATAGAATAATTTGGCACAATGATTTCATGCTTAGCAATTAAGTTACTAGACGTTTGGTCATAATCAGTTAATATCTGGAGTAAAATGTTATCCCAACCATTACCTGCTTGAAACCGAAACTTATAAACAACACTAAGCATACATTTTTTTACCTTGTCTCGATAAGCGACGGGATATGATTCAGTTTAAATAATGAATCGATTCCATTAATTCGCGTTGAGTCGAATTGTATAAAATCATGTAACTCAAATCTTCACTGATTTTACCCGCTGTAAATAACTTCTATCATGGGTCTGAGAAATGTCAATTTTCGTAGGAATAGAAGATTAATATGAAAATTTACTACTGGAATGGTTCATTCATCACCAACTTTCATTATAAGTGGTAGTCAGTATACCATTAAGTAATTACTAACCTATACTAATTAAATAATTAAGATGTATAGTATATTATGTTTTGTGTTTGTTGGTGTAATGCCATACCAAAATCTGCATATCTTTCGTAGAGACGTAAAGACTGTAGTCCGTCATAGTTGAGTTGCTTGACCCGAGAGAGATGGTCGAAGAAGATGATCCGAAATAGATTGTGCGAATCCGGAATAATAATCGATATATATATGTGTGATATAAACACAGGCACAGGAATATAAGGAGCGTGACGTTACTGGCGAAACATATATGAGCAACGCCCAATGTGGGCGTTAAAACACAATGACGTTAAACGAAATGTAGATCCAGAGGTGATTTGTTGAAGACTATCCTCAGATGACTGCTGTTAAGAATCGAGTCCCGAAATGTAATTCGAAGAAGATAACTATATTACATCAGTGTTCTGATAACTGAGGAAAGCGATCCCGGAATAGACTGAAGATTATCGTAGAAGCGTTCGACGATGGGTCATAAGATTAGAAGACCCATGAGCAGATGAATGACTACTGAAGAAGGTTCAATGGCTGGTTCGGGAGGATAAGTGATTTGAAACCAGGATCTGGCAGGCGTGATGGTAGGTGAGCTAAGTGAGTTGTCCCTAGAGTGTGGAGAAGTGTTTGATAGCTGAGTGTTTATTGAAATGTGATCGCAGATCAGGCGAAAATGATCGACCGATCGATTGCCTCAGTTCTCTTGTAGATTTCACGCCTCCTCAATAGGAATCAATTGCGGCACCTAGGACTATCACTACTAATTCAACTTAATATAAAACGTTGATTATAACTTAGCTTGTTCCTCTTAAAAGGAAACCCTACCACTCACATAAAATAATAATAAGAAAACCTTTTAAAAACTTCACATTTGAAGACCCAGACACATCTCGCTGGTGTCATGCCTGCACAGACACTAATTTGGTATTCACTGACACATTGCTTTGGTGGCAATTTTCGCGCCGAGGAACATGTATAATGCCATATATGGAAGTTGACTGATCAATCATAGCATTGAGTGATCACTCAACCATATCGAAATCAGACAAAATAGTCCCAGATCAATTTAAGAAAATTTTGTATCATATTTTGAAAACATGGCATCTATCGTGTCAGATTAACATTCTTAGGCCCATAAGCAATTTATAAGCGGCCGTATTCAAATTTTAATTTTGTTTGAGACATCATCAACTTAAAGTTGACGCGTCTCTCTTTACACTAGGATGTTATTCTAGAAAGTTTTGCTTCCTTTGTATCAATCTCTATAAATATCTATATATTGCTATGATTTTCTTTCAGCTATGTTTCAGTTTACTTTTTTTACATACAAGAATCCAGTCTAGTAAAATAAACACTATGATTGCAAGAAAAATCCAGAAAACAAAGTAAATCTTATAGTGTCGCTTTCAATTGAAAGGGAGCGTGTGTGTGCGTGCGTGTGTGTTTCATATTGGTCATTTTCTCTTGTTAAGTACACACATGCATTCTGTAAATGGAAAGTAAAACCTCTATTGTCAGGTCTCTATTGACACACAATTACGGACCGTTAATTACACTATGATATCAACATCACCATTACACCCCTCCCCTTTCCGGGACCAAACACGCTAGAGAGAAAGCGGCCTCTTTCTATCTCAGAATAGAGACAAGGATAGAAGTCGATGAATAATATGTGTGTAGAGATCAATGAATTGCAACGTGTCAATATAAAAATTCTCATCAATCTTGTTCTCATAGACAAAGACTGGCGTATTGCGTTCTCTTGCAGAGAGAAAGAGATAGCATCTTACAGAAATCACCATTGTATTACATTGTAATAACCTTGACACAATGTCCATATCTAGTCGATATGGCAATAAACCAGAGGTTCTAGAACTGTAACATGTCACCCTGCATTCTGACAATATAACAAATCCTTGTTTTTCCTCCTCCCACTCCGAACCATGCATGCCATCCCTCTTCACTGAGAGGCATGCTTTAATAGCTCGATTTGTATAATAGAAGCGAACAAGTCAACTCCTTGATATTAATTAGTTAATCGATTGTAGCTCGCGGGGCTACGTGCTGGTCCATTATGTTGCTCCACTCCATTGCACCACATGTACAGGATGTACAGGACGGCTGGTTAGCTACGGTTGGCGGAGTTACGGATCCCTTTTCGCAACTCCGGAAGGTACAAAGACCTGCTTCTAGAGCCGGTGGAACAATAACATTCCAGCAGGGCCGTGTGACCATTGCCACCGAGATTGAACTTCACGGTCTCATTCCAACTGTTCGTGTCACTGGTATGTCGGTCCATTAACTAGCTTAAAAGGCTGGACATGATGATAATAATGAAAAGAATATAACTATACAAACAATGGTACTCGTTTGCTAGTGAATGAGCAAAAATAATACAGTACATAGAACCAACTGGTGTTCTTTCTACGTGGGCTCACCGAGGGTACCACACAGATTCGTAAATCCGCAGAGGTATCCCCGCAAGGCTACTTGAATAGTTTAATATAAACCAATTATACACATACAAAATATTATTGATGCGAGAGGAAAGTGCCTCGCGCGGGCCTCCATCACAGGAAAATGCCTTCAACACTGAAGCAGAGGAAAAGAGCTGGCAAAAAGGGCCACTCTTTTGTTCAAACAAAAAGCTAAGTGCAGTGATTAATCCTAGTGAAGCCATAATTAATGTGATGAACGCTGGTTTACGTGAAGATGGATCGGATGATCTCCGGAGAATTCATAGGTCACCACCTTATGTAGGTCCAAAGATACTGAATTGGTAGTTGCCACTTTATTTATGCAGGCCTTCTGCTAAAGTCTAACCTGCCCTTTAGTTGTTAGATACATTTCCAAGCATTGGCCGCAAGTGGCAGGGATTCCTACCTATCTATTGACACATATGTCTAACTGGCGAAGATGCTCAGCTTTCCGAAGGTCGTCCCACATAGTATCTTCCTCAGAAAGACAGCGTGCATACATGTTATGGAGCGACAGCTCCCTAATCATATGACGATCCGGTCACCATTGCACCCTAACCATACATAACATCACTAAGACAATTTACAGTTCACATAAGCAATTTAGAAAGCGCAATCGCATTTATGGTGGGGAGTAAGAGACAGATATCCATCGCTAGTGACCCTCCAGTGAGGGCGTGGTGGGTTTTAAGACCGCACCCAGTCACAATACCGAGTTGGATGGAGATCTGCGTCTCGTCCTTCACCCGTGTGTTACAAAATTATCATTTCACCTGTCATTAGGGTTAAATTCCAGAATGCCCAGAGATGCGCTGTAGGCCGGTGTTACATAATATAATTTCTTTTCGCAGTGCTTCCTACATTGGCGGGGTTTCTACACTAACTGGTATCTGAAGATACAGGGGGAATGTATGGTAAATCGACACTAGTTATCACCGCTCAGAAACCACAATAGTTTCCCAGAGTCGGATCCTGCCAACATGTCGATTTGGAGTCCAGACGGTTATTACGCCTTGCGGCTGGAGGAGCGCAGAAAGAGACAATCATTCGATATTAAAAAGAGGCCCTAAGGTAATTGGCCAATTTATACAACCTAACCGGTGTGTGGTGTTACATATCCACTACAGCCGG
Organism: Chaetoderma sp. LZ-2023a; assembly: GCA_034401795.1. NCBI lineage: Eukaryota > Metazoa > Mollusca > Caudofoveata > Chaetodermatida > Chaetodermatidae > Chaetoderma > Chaetoderma sp. LZ-2023a. The sequence continues at coordinate 32,531,417 of CM067374.1, read as the reverse complement.
AAAAGAGGTGTACACAATGTGTCTCTTACAGAGAGATTGTCCCTAACTACTTTAAACCTATCATATCGAGCTAAAATAGCCAGGTTTAGTCGGTCACATGTCAGGTTCGAGCATGGTAAGCATGATCAGTGACCTCAGTGTAAAATTGATGCTGGGGGTGGTAGTGATGCGAATATAATGTTGCTGTATAGTATTGGGATGGCACTTATTGGTCATCAGTACCTATACACCTGTGCAAAAGTTAAGCACCACCCTATTTTTACGCACATGCGAGGGTATATTCATGTGCTATGAAGAAAGCAATAGCATAAACATTTATGTACCTATCCATCTTAGTGCAAGAGGTAATAATGCAACTAGAGGAATGCTGATTATGATGGTGGGGAAACACTGTATGTTTTTGTTTGAACTTGAAAACGAGGCCTGAATATGGTTACGTTGACACAACTGACAACTATTGCCCTACAGTTGACACACGTGGCTAGATTGTCATTAATGGTGTCTGAAAACGAAGTTTAACATCTGTGCACGAGTTTGAGACTGTCATTATTAATACCGGGTATATCCACCTTGTGCCTGGATGACGGCCTGGACACGACGTCTCATGCTGGTCACCAACCGACTGATACGCCATTGTGGTATTCGTTGCCATTCAAGATGGAGTGCGTCTGTTAATTCCTGTAGGTTCTGCACAGGAGGATCCCTCCTTCTCACCATGTTTCCCAGAATGTCCCAGATATGCTCAATATGGTTCATGTCAGGGCTCCTTGCTGGCCATGGTAGGGTTTCGATGGCATTCTGGCGGAGGTATTCATGCACAGCTCTAGCACGTGGTCGGGCGTTGTCATCCATGAATATAGGGTGGGTTCCAGGTGCATGATTTACAAAATGAGGGACCACAACTCTATCCAGTATGGAATCTTGATATCTTTGTCCATTTAGTGTTCCAGGTACAGTCAACAGATCCAGCTTACAATCAAATGAGATGCACCCCCATATCATAACGGAACCGCCACCAAATGGAACTTCATCCATGATGTTACGTTGGTCGTACGCCGTGCGTCTGGACCTCCATACACGAGTTCGACCATCTGTGGCATGAAGCAGGAACCGACTTTCATCGGACCAGTGTACCCGTCACCAGGATCTCATGTTCCAGTGTCTTCTTTCGTTGCACCACCTCAGACGCTCCTCTTTGTGGTGTGCAGTGAGGAGAGGACGTCTGACAGGTCTCCTAGCTTTCATGCCAGCAGCATACAGTCTCCTTTTGACGGTAGACATTGACACTCTATTGCGCGTTTCCCATTGCTGGCTGAGCACTCTGCTGTTGGTGAATGGAGATCTCCTAACAAGGCGTACTAGGGCTCGATCATCACGGGCAGTAGTCTTCTTCGGTCTTCCAGATCTAGGCCTGTCCTTCACCTCATTAGTTTGCCCATGTTTTGCAATCAAACGACTGATTACAGTATGGTTAATGTTCAGCTGTCTGCCAATCTCTCTGCATGACATACCAGTGGTATGCATGCCTATGATTTGCCATTTCACACGATCACTTAACCTTCGTCTTGCCATAGTGGTTCACAATCAAGAGCTAATTCTCTCTGTACAAATAAACCACGGTCATGAACACAAAATTCCTAATCTTGTCGCCTAAATCTGTATGTAATGTTCTACACCTCAAACTGGACTTTTACATAACTGAACACGTGTGCTGTTTCCCGCCACGCACGGACATCAAGCGGCGTGAAGCCATGCATGCATGTGCATTTCGTACTTGGAATTATGTCAGCTAACGCGGGGACAAAAAGTATGGCAGCCTAGTTGTACCATCATGTTTCTACGTTCTATTGTTTTTGCTGGTGCTTAACTTTTGCACAGGTGTATATTACGGAAATAGCGAATAGTACAATAGTATAGTTACTTGAGTACCTATTGGGCATCGGTACAGTAACAGTTCATAGATCACGGAAATGATTAGTAGCGCGACATGGCACGATCCCAAAGTTGCAGGGAAGATTTTCGCAAGCAGACTGTTGACGCGGTACAAGACGGTGAAGAAGAGCAGTTAAAGAAAGATGTCCATTAGATAGTCAGAATACTGATACATAAATTTACACAGTATGTTATAATGTTTCTGTCCAGCGACGGTAGTTTGAAAGTTGCCCATAACATAGAGGGCTACAGTGGTAATTAAATATGCATGTACATAAACTGGGTACACCGTGCGGTATACGTCGCATAGCTCTTGCGACGCACCGGGCAGAGTCCCACCAGACTGTGGTCTAAAAGTTAACCATAACACACGACATGCTGCGCGGAAGTTTGATACCACTTTTCAGCATGGTCTGGAAGATCCGGCGAGTTATCACCTAGAATCACCTCAGCTCTACATCCTGTAGAATTACATCGGACCGGTAAGGCCCATCCGTAGAGAAGCTCCTCTGTGAGTGTTCCGTAAAAGGGAGTTCTTCTATTAAATTAATTTGCCCTCGGATGGCCGTCTGAGAGCTTCCAAAATTGTATCGCAGATGTTCAAGGCTGCTCACTGGCGCAGGAGATCTCAATTCCGAAGGGCACTGCTGCGGTGTAGGCACCACAGTCAGTCAGCAATTATCCCACGTCTAGCACTGCGCTGGTCCAGCAACCTTGCTGTCGTGTCGGCCCCCTCGCCGAAGTGCTCTCGATGCTCGATTTTTGGCTCCTTTTATACTACTCGTGACGTCAGAGGCAGGGCGCTCCAGCCAATCAGAGGGCGAGCAGTAGCCAATCAGCGTGCATCTAAAAAGCGTGACGTGGCGATCACGTGATCAGCGCATTCCCCATTCATTCAATACATACATGCGATTACGACGTCAAAGCAATATTTTGAAAATAATTTAAGTAAGCAATTTAACGATAACTCGGCCATTTCTGGTCCGATTATAAAAAGGTAAAACGATCTGAAATCCTCGTTTCATTCTGGTTCTGAGTGGTACCAAGAATGACGAGAATAGTGTGATTTGAAGAAATCACTAGTACCAACTCAGTACCCTATAAGCATAAACTCTTGTAGTTCGGATCGACTGGTCAGGTGCCGGCCGTACCAGCTAAGCTGGGTACACGCCACCCATCATGGATTCGTTCCATGAACACAGCCCCCCCCCATGGGTAGAGCTATACGCATATATGAGCCTATGAGAGAGATTTTGTCGTAAAACCGACTAAGTTCGTTAAAACGCGTAGCGTGCATGTGCGCGCTTACCACTGCATTGACAGAGCGCATATATCACGTCCAAGATAGGATAGCACTTTTAGTGTACCGAGTAGGTACAATTTAATCCTTTATAATTGCTTGTTCCCCGCAAGTCTGGTATCAATCAAGACCAGAATTCGACAGGCTTTCAAATCTGTAAACCATTTCAAAATCGGTTAAGAAATGGCTGAGTTATCCACGGAAAACCCCTTTGATTATCTTCAAAATATTGCCGTGACGTCATAACCACGTGTACGCAGAAGTTCTAGAATGTTCTAGAACATTCGTCCGCGTCATTATTAGCTGCGCGCTGATTGGCTATTGCTCGGCCGATGATTGGTTGAGGCCTGCGCCTATGACGTCACGAGTAGTATAAAAGGAGATGGAATCCAGAGTTCGAGAGCATCCTCGGCCAGGGGCCAAACAGGTTGGATCTGTAAACAGCTACGATCAGCCGAGACAGTTATTAAACAGATTACCTCGGTCTCGGTCAGCATCTTTCCCCTAGCATTGCGGTAGCCATCCAACACACGCATCTTAAAGCATTTTTGGAAACTTTCGACAATATTGTTCACGACTACATCAAGAACTGACTCAAAACACAATCTTGCGGTGAGGCCTTTCCCGGCCTGAATACGTGATTCTACAGATGTAGAGGCAGCGATGTTCTTTGGTGGATAACTCACCGGATCTGCCGGCAACGCCAAAAAGTGGTTATTCAACCGCCCCACCCCCCCCCCCTACCCCCGCACTGATGTCGTGTAGGTTTATTTAAACATTTTGACCGCAGCAAGTAAACTTTGCCCGGTACGTCTTAAAAGCTAACTGACTTACCCCGCACCATTAAGCTTAGTATGCATCTTCATCCGTATTCGACAACCCCCGCTGATAAACGGGTTGTTCTTAACTTTCATCCATACCGTCGGTGTACGAGAACTTTCATCCTAGCAGTAATGTTATTGTAGAACTTACTGACTGTTCATTAGACTTTCTTATATTGTGATTACCGTTCTGAGTTCACTCCGCTCCCATTCTGGACTGCATGCAGGAATCCTGTTCGCGGGAACCGACATGCGGGAACTTTCCAGCTCCCAGAAAACGCGTCAACTCACGTCACCCTAACAGTGACGTATCAATTTCAGTAACACTATAGTCCGTCCTTAAGAATGGCTACCGACTATTCAGATAACTATACGTAAACATCTTTAATTATTCTCTTAATTACGACTTTAGTAATTATATTTCATCTTTGTAAAACAGTCCCAATGACTAAAAGGAACAGTAACGGTCTTAGGACCGCTAGTTATAATTTCTTTATCTGTTTATATATATTCCTATTTTACTGTAAGGTGTTTTTACTAACCGCACCACAGTAGGTCCAACAACCTGTACTATATGTATTATTCTGATCATTTCACATTAGTATTACTTGTACTGGTTAGTTTTTTTAAATGGCGAGCAGCCATCCGTTCATATGTTTTGTTCATTTGTAGAAAACGTAGGACTGCAGTGCACGTAGGAAACACTATACAGCAACATTTATATATGCATCATTTTCTCCCGCCACCAACAATTTTTCACTGAGGTCGCTGTCCGTGCTACAACTCTATCCCGGCATGCTACCAACTAAAGGCCTGTCTACTTAGCTCAATAGGATAGGTTTAATATGATTAGAGACAATTTCTTCGTCAAGAGACACATAGTGTACGCCTCTTTTCCGGTAGTTGCGATAATTTAGCCCCGCACTCTGGCAAGGTTGTGTAAAATTGGCCAACATACCTATTGGGCCTCATATTTATAAGTTATTGTCTCTCTTCATGTTCCACTAAGCCTTATGACTTCTTAATTGTTTGGATGTCCCTATCCGCACCATGGACTGATCCGACCCTGGGAAACTATCGGGGTATCCAAGCGGTGATGGCCAGCGTGTGGTGGCACACACACCTCCCATGTATCATCTGATACCTAGTAGTTAGTTATCCTTGCCAATGTAGGAAGCACTGCGAAAACATATTATAATTATGAATTCCTTTCTCATCTTCTAGGAAGTCTCCCCCGCACCGCAGTGCATAACTTGGCAACTTGCGTTTAAACCTAACAGCAGGTTAAAAGGTTAGCTCCATAGGATCTGGTGACGGGCGAGATGCGCATCCCCACCGAATTCTGTAGGAATGTCTGGGCAGGATGTTAGGATCTGCCATGCCCTCACGGGAAGGACATTCACGGTGGGTATTCGTCTCTCCTACCCCCACCGTAACGATAGATCAGTCACCTAAACCTGCTTTTGTGAAAAGTAACCATTGTCCTGTGACGTTTTATGTGGTTATGGAGCAAGATGTTCGGATTCTCACCAAGCTCGGACTTGCGAAATAACATGTATGCACACTGTCTTGAGTGTTGATGTCTTAGGACATCCGCTCTCAATGACAGCCGTATCTAAAACACTAGGTAGGGCACCCGCCATTTGCGGCCTAAGCTAGTTCTTGTCTTTAAAAACTAAATGTTAGGTTAGGCATAGAAAAAGGCATAAATAAAAGCGGCACCTACTAATTCAGCATATTTAAAACTACATAAGACGGTGACGTGGGAATCCCTCGGGAATCGATCGTCCCATCTTCACGTAAAACAGCATGCAACATTATAGTCATAATTTCACTAGGTATGGTCTTTTCTTTATAGCATTTTGGTTGAATATAGAGTGGCCCCTTTCTGGCCAATACTCTTCTCCCGCTTTAAGTGGTGGCAGCATTTTCCTGTGACGGAGGCCCGCGCGAGGCACTTGCCTCTCGCAAGGATTCAGTGACGACGGCCCGCGCGAGGCTACTACTTCTCATCCAGAAAAACAGCATCAAATGTTGTACGTCCATAGATAACGAAATTGCTATGGACAGGCATACCGGTGACATAAACTCATGGGCTGATACTGTTGTGTTCAATTTTTGCGACGATGGTTGCACGGCCCCACCGGAACGATTGAGTTCCACCGGCCTTAGGAGCCAGTCTTTGTTACCCATAGGGCAGTCTCGCGTGGGATCCATAACCCCGAGACCGGGAGCGAGACAGCGACATCACTCGTTGTGTACACGCGACGCGGCGAGCCGATACCATACACCGGAATGGCCCGACGCTACCCCGTGAGCCTCACTCTCTCCCAATATTGACACGTGTTGCCAGGGAAGCTCTGACACGCGCACATGTGCGCTACACGTTCTTACGGACTTTAACGAAACCTCTCTCATAGGGCTGTACACATGCGCACTATCTTACTCAGGGGTGGGTGGGTGGGGGCGTGCTTGAAACATACCCGGAGCGATCGTCCCGTACCCAGCTTAGCTGGGATGGTTCGTACCCATCCGGTTGATCCATGCTACGCCATTAACCGACTGTACATATGATATCACATGGCATGATACAGACCCATTAGATATGAGGAGAAACACTTTCCATATGCAAATGTATCATTGTTGCCAACTTCTTTCAGCAACATCATTACCAAAATGAATGACAGTGATGACACGCTGTGACTTGTAGATCGTCTATATATGGTGAATACCAGGTATTATACTCAATATAGCTGATAGATAATCTATGAGTTTGATTGCGCATTGTCCACCCGGTTAATATCTGCTTAGAAATATGTGAGGTAATGTAATATTCTGTACATAATCTCTGCTAACTCGATAATCTCGGCAGCATTTGCCAACGTAGATGTATTTCAATTTAACAATTTATAACACATTTCTAAACAAGGATTATTAATGTTCTCATTCAAACAAGTTTGGTTAACTGACTGACATTGACCACATAATGTATGCGTTTTAAATCAATTCTATTGCTTGAAAGACGGTAGTTGTCGTTCTCTGGGCGAAGACATCGGATGTAGAGGCGAGATTTTCAGCTCACCTTGGTCATACAGAAAATTGTTCAGCTATGTGGGCTGATTAAAATATATTGCAACATAAAATCCCACACTCCGACCAAGAAGCAACAGTTGGTATGATAACCCTATGTTGATCTGTGAAAGCCAAATTTTAATTACACTGAATGATACCATAATCACGAATAGACGAGAGAGAAAGAGAGAGGATTCTAATAGCCTGTTTTCTATGGAGGGTCAGATAATAATGGACCTTTCCATTTTTAGCCATGCCCCGCCCATCACTAACTAAGCTCCACCCACACCTCGCCGTGTTGGGATTGATCGATCCCCAAATGCCCTAGCTATCAATTTCCTGAAAACTATACAGGGAAGCTGTTGCATATTTTGTAACTAATTTGACTGTGTGTGCCCAGTCAAATTAGTTTCAAAATATTCAACAGAATATTTATTAAATAGTAAAAGCAAACAATCTGTACAACAACGCATAGACCGTCTTCAAATATGCCTTCGTGACGTACTTATCGAGGCCATTCATGACGTCATGCATTATGATGTCATTGTACACATCACGCAGTTCATTATGACGTCATATGATGGGTAGGTACTCTGGAAAGGTGAATTGGTAGAAATTGCTATTTATACAGAGAAAAGGGCTAACTTCGAAGACAGTACACTTTAAGATGGTTTGTTCAAATTGATTCGACTATAATTCCCCAGGATATTATACAAATAAACTACTAGTTATTCAGTATTCTCAATTTCTGTGGCACAGATGTTTTTAAATACAAATGTGCATGTAGTCATCTACAGCAAATCCCTTGCCAATGAAGACAAACATTTAATTATTCCTGGATGACGATCTAAATGTGACACTAATTAACTTTGAATTCATAATTAAGTTGCGAAAGATAACGAGAGACAGTCTGTGAATAACTTGCCTCTAGCAATGTGACAAGCTGAAAGGTTAGTTTGGAATCTACCTTGTCTCGACAATCCTAGACAGGTATTTGTAATGGCTGTTCGCTCTATAAATCTTCATGTATGGTGACTACATGGAATATGATGTTTTGATTTCCCAGGATAGATTTTTAAACACAACGTGGACGAGTACAATAAAAATCCATATTGTACTCGGAAATGTTAAATGATCTCTTTATTATACACCTATATATTGAAATAATTTGAAAATAAACGATTCAAAGCAATGTGCTCATTGGATTTACTATTTACCAAATGTACAGCGCGAGCGATGCGAGATAGCAATTCATTTATGACGTAATATCACATTGAGTACTACTACTATGACATAATGTTTGCGTGATGTAACAATTCCGATACAGATGACGTCATAAACCATGGTGATGTAAAATTATTATGACAGTATCAGACATAATGACATAACATATGGCTTCGAGAGTACAATAACACTTTTAGACAGAGTCCAATATCGCTTTTTAGAGTCCAATAACACATTTTAGAGTCCAATAACGCTTTTTATTGGACGGCCACGTGGTAGTAATGTAGTCATTTCATTGGCTAATATATACAGGTGTATAATAATGTATCTCTATTATAAAGACAGGGGTTTACATCATTTAAACTAACCAAATTGTATTTCTGAAACCTCGACAGCTGATAAGGTTACATTCTTAGTAAAAATGTTCTACATGAGAAGTATTTGAACTTACATTACTCATTCAACTCTGTCATAGTCAGGTATGAGAATGGTTTGGGGACATCTCAAACGCAGCGTTTTCTACCACAACGATGCAGCATACTTATTTATTCTGCAGTAATAACAGCAGACTCAACGAAACATCTTGATACATTATAAATGAGTAGCTCGTGCTGCCTCTGTCTGTTGTCCATGCACAGTGTCGTTACTTCCTGGAAGAAGAGGCTTTGGTGCTAATCTACATCTGTCTAAATAACCCGCGACTGAGTGAATTTGTGGGTACGACCAATGATACTTATATTCCATTTCATGATGATTTGCATAATTGCTATGAAAACTCACCAGATAGGTAATGTACCGTAACGCCTAGCATCTTTTATTCGCACGGCCACAGGGCTTATTATAATTAGACTGCCAGCAAGACAAGTCGTAATGCCCCAAGCCAAACATGTGTGAACCACAGGGCGGACCAGAATTAATCAAGCAATTCTTGCAATAATGTAAATATTGGAACCAACCAGTTCGTAGTGTATGGTTTAAAGTAACAGTTTCACCGCCCTACACTCCTGGTACAAGAGAGCCTTCAATGTAATTATCAACAACTATTCTGTATTCTGTAAGTGTGTGCCGTCAGTATCCTATTACCAGTGTTATCATGTGCTGAAAAACTGGTGAGAAACTAGATATGTATCTTTATGAACGCAAGACAGAACTCTCAAACGTGATTGTTAATCATTCACACAAATATCCGTGACTTTTGCAGAAATTGCTTGATTAACTCAGATCCTCTCTGTGTGGTTATTTGACACACTCTCTGTGGAAAACATTCATCAAGGTAATTGTCAAAAAATATTCTGCCTTCTGTTCGTGTGCTCGCTAAGTATTATGTTACTCGTGTTATCAGATGCTGAACGTTCATCCTTAGAATTACTAGACAGAACTCTCGAAAATGAGTATTGGACATTATCAGAGATATCCATGACTATTTCAGAAATTGCTTGATTAACTCTGATCTTCTCTGTGTGGTTGTTTGGCACATGTTTTGCTTGTAGCATTATGGCATGTTTTCTAAACAGTGTAATTACAATACCTTCTCTAACAGTGTGACGAGATCTAAGCAGTTATGTTACATTAACTAGCTGATGAATGGTCATAGCTGTTATGTAAATTATGGTGAAAAGGAGTAAAAGCATTATTCTTTGTCATTACCAAAAATTTACTCGCTCGAGTGTTATTTACATATTTGTTGATGAGCACTCAATATTCCACAAACTCGCAATAGTAACAAGTACTTTAGCAACACTTAGAAAATCAGTTTCTTTACTCATTTTTGCACAATATTCTTACATCAATTGCTTTTGGATTCAGGAATGCAATGAGTAATGCAAAGTTTTCCCTTGTAGAAGATTGTTGACTATGAAGGTAACAACACTGTATTTCTGAAACCTTGACCAGGGGCGCTGGAAGCAAATTTGAGGGGCGGGGGCAGGTTCCACAAAAAGGGCATGCCGGGTGGCATTGTCTGGAGGAAGATATGAAATGGGTACCCCACCTCTCATAGAAGGATACCTAACCACCACAAAAATAAACATTTAAAGGTGCGGGCTCTAAGAATCGATTTCTTGCATTCTGAGTTTCTTATGATTACGTATAAATGTTAGAGAAATGTTAAACGAAGAACGTATGTATTCTTTGGACAATTTGAACCTATTTCCAATTCAAAATGTGAGCGAGCGGGCGGACGGGTTGTGATGTCAGATGCACACGTTGAGTGTGTTTGTGCATTCGTGCATGTGTCTACACGGTGGACTGCGCAGTTTGCCTTGAAAAACATTTGATTGAACCTTAGTTCCTAATTATATTTGCTAAATTGTGGCCCAATTCCTTCAGCGAGATTCAGTGGTTTTTTTAAACTAGGTTATCCAAGATAAATCTACCACTCATGTTAACATGTGAGCAAGGTTTGTTCAGCTCTTGCCTTAGGTGAAGACCATGGAGTTTCTTGAGTTTCATGCCAAGCAGTTTCACAGAAGGGCTTTAAATGTAATTTCTTAAATAGTGCAAAATCCAAGATGTAGATTCTCGGAACCAACCCTGGATCTGGCCCTATGTATCCTTCCTGACCAGCAGTATTTAAGGATTCGCTTAAGGAATACGATAGACATATGCTGGATGAATAGGCAGATGAGGTAGCAACACAGTTACGTCATCTCAGTAAAAAAAACCCTATTCAACAGCTAGTGTGTATGGAATAAGTAATTTAAATTATGATTTCGCAGCCTCTTACTTAGCCATATTGGCGCGGGGGTGATGCATGGACAGTTGGCACAGGCTATTTAAAAGAAGCCTTCAAATGGCTTGGCATGGCTAAACATGTGTATCACGACCGTACGAGTTGACAGTTAGGGGTTAGGGTGGGGTGGGGTAGGGAGTGGTGGGTGGGATGGGCTCTTACTCATATAAAGAGTACAGTATTAAAAAAATCCGAGAGTATGATATTTATTACTTAGAGATGCATGAGATATAGGAGATGGCTTCTAAGCGCATCTAATCTTTACATTATTCAAAGAGAAGCCCCCAGACCCCTCCCATTGTGTGAGGAAGGGGGCGGGGGTGGTGGTGTGGAGTGGGGGTGGGGCTGGCGACAACAAATCTTAGACTCATTTCTCAAATACCGACTTCACACTTCGGTCCCATGTGTGTACAAATTATTTCTACCTTTGCATATGCTTCACACGTCAATTAAAACTTTGATTTTGAGATTTGCTGTTAATTCTAATATCTCTTAGGGTGTCCACATTGCTGCACCCAGCCACCCATCATCGCACGTATTTTTTAGTCTATCCACTAAGCAAGGCATTGCCGGAGCATGGTCAAGTATCACTTCAAAATTCAAATAGCTTATGACTATGTGTCTTACCTTTTCTTGCAACGATACATGAAACGTTTACAGATATAAAAAGGTTAGTCACCGCTATATAACTAGCATTTGCATTGATGATTTGAATCATCTCTAAGGCCGCTCAGTGGCGAGTTATCATCATTAATATAATGCGATTTCTATGGTTACCATTAGTCTGTACGACGTAAGAATAGATATATCCGGCCTAGAAGCCCTCTCGCATTAGTTTATGGGCTTGTGTTAATGCAAAAATAACCAAACTTTAATACAACTGCTCAATCTGCCCTGAATATTCTAAAAATCTGTTTTTAAAGTCCTAACGTAAAGCTTACTCATTTTTTGTGCATAGAAATGGGGAAAGAGCACGTCTGCCACCGCTGCCCCCCCCCCCTGACCAACGGGCAATGGCGGCAGCTGCCCCCGCTGCCCCCGTGCTTCCGGCGCCCCTGACCATGACTGCTGATAAAGTTACATTCTTAGTAAACAATTCCGTTACAGTCATAGTCAACAATGTTCTACATGGGAAAACGATGCATTACTTTGCAGCTTTTAGATTCATAAGTAGAATGCGTAATGCAAGTTGGGCGGTTTCACATGTAAAACATTGTTTACTAAGAAGGTAAATTTATCACCAGTCACAGGCTTGTGAAATACGATTTTATCAGTTAGATTAGTAAGTGCGTGTCCGTATAATAGAGGCAATATTGAATTGCTAGGATTGGGCTTACTTTGTAATATGCTTGGAAATCAAATCATCACATTCCGTGGAGTCAACATACCTAAAGCTTTATATCTAGAGTTAACAGGTCATTACAGATGTTATCCTGGCCTTGTCTAGACTTGGTCGGTTCCAAATTAAGCATTCAGCTTGACAGTAGTGAGTTTGTTCACAGACTGTCTCCCGCCGACGGTCACAACTTAATTAAACATTCAAAGTTAATTAGTGCCACATTTAGATCGATCTTAGTCTTCATTGGCACGGGATTTGTTTGATATGTCTAATATAGACAGCGCCCAGTCAAATTAGTTTCAAAATATTCAACAGAATATCTATTAAATAGTAAAAGCAAACAATTTGTACAACAACGCATAGACAGTCTTCAAATAGGCGTTCGTGACGTACTTAGCGACATCATTCATGACGTCATTCATTATGATGTTATTCTACACATGCGCAGTTCATTATGACGTCATATGATGGGTGAGTACTCTGGAAAGGTGAATTCATATGTAGTCATCCTACATAAAATGATGTAGTCTAGATGCTCATTGAAAATATCATGATGTGAAGCTATGTCTATATAGAAATTAGAATGTCCTATAGGAGGTTTTTTCGTGACGTCATTACGTCATTATTTTTAGAACGGGGGAAGCCTGGCCGTCAAGCGGCCACTGACGTGATAAAGCAAACACAGATCTTGTTGGACGTAAATCTTATCTTACACCTCATTAGTCCTCTAAATAATAATAGTTTTGGCGGAATGTATTCAATTTTCACTTTATTTGTGTACAATATTGAGAGCAGTGATTTATTTACTGCTTTCATACCGTGTTGGAACCAGTATTCGTGCATCAAATGGCTTGCTCATTATGATTGTGTATGGGAATGGCGACATTTTTGCTGTTCATGCTCAAATAAGTGTATGATGGTATGAATGGCGATAAATTATACCTCTAGACGACTGAGAGAGGCGATAACTGTGTACATGTTTGGTTGGGTTGTGGGCGTGGGGGGGGGGGTGATGATAGCAAAATGGATGTTAGTCTAAGTTCATACTCAGCAGTGTTGTTATTCTTTTAAGTCAGTTTAATTATCCATGGCTGGCAGGAGATATAATATGATAACCAGCTGGGTGTGTCGGATTTTGAGATGCAGGAGCTGATTTGGAGGTGCATATGGGCTGGGGTTGGGCGAGTGGGATGGAAAAAAGTTTTCTCCTGCGTTTCAAGTGATAGGCCAGCTAAGGGTAACCCCACTGATTGTAAGAGGAAGTCACTGTTACTATATGCATAAAGTAAATAAGCTTAACTAACTTTGAATATATGTTGATCATGTTTAATTGTGTATTTAGTTAACCATTTCACCAACAAATCCCTGAAAAATTATATTCTTTATGATATAAAACTTATTCTGTTGAATATTCTTAAATTAATTTGACTGGAAGCCATTGTTGCCTAAGGCAGCAACACCTGCCAGTCAAATTAATTTCAAAATATTCAATAGTTTTCCTGGATGGTAGCATTGAAAATGAGACATGGGGAATTCAGCGGGATAAATGGTTAATGAATAGCTACATGCCCTTAAGGGTTAAAGCATATGGATGTCTATGATTCATTACCTACATGTACCTGCAACAATGGATACAATTTACCTGCTCCCAAAAATATTGCAATATTTATATTTCTACATAAGACTGGACTGATTGTAAAATTTATTGAATTTTCATAGTTTTATTATTTTCCTATCTTTATTTTGCTGTGCTTAGCAAAACATAGTAAAAGAACCCCTAACCTTGACCATGAAAAATAATTCTCTACATTTACCTACCTCAATTGCTAGAGGCATGTGATTGGGTTATTATTGTATTGGGCCACAAGACATGATACCAACTGCTATTGCATAAATTATGTGTATGTAGATAAAATAACTGAAAACCAACCATGTAGAGCCTCACATCCACTTCAAATTCTGCATTAACAATCTACATTTAATAACAAAATTATTTAAATAATTACATCATTTAATATATGGGTGACTGATGAGATATGCTTGATAAAATAGATAGTATAGAAAGAACAATCAATGTTTATCTCAGCTTATGCAAACAGTGCAAGTTCTACCAAATCTTTTGGCATTTGATAATCAGATATGTGCATCTGCAAGTGCCATGCCATGAATTGGTTCAGATAAATTAGGTAGCATTGCCAGTGTTGAATCACTCACTCCATATTAAAGCATTGCTGAACATTTGTTTGCCCCCCCCCCCCACATCTGCCCAAGCATAGAAACCAATTTGTCTTTTAAATAGGAGTGGAGTAGACCTGTGGTGTACGAGTATCTAGCCATGCATTATTCACTCAGGAATTGCTGAAAATTAGATATGTTGAAGCAAGTTCCTGATAGACAGGGGTGTAACGCCACTCGTACAGGGAAATTTAGGTTCTAGATAGCAGATTCAATCTAACAATGACCAGGACTGGTAGTAATTGGAAGTTGTACTAATTCAATTACCACATTGGGTAAATTGGTAAATTTTTAAGAATTCGAATTGCTAATTGAAATTACTTTGCTCCAAGAATGACTAATTCCCAATTTCTTTTCAATTATTTTATAATTTTATCAACATAGTTTTGTCTCCTAACATAGTATAACATATGTAATATAACAAAGTGAGTAGGTTTTGACACTTTAAAGGCCAAATTGTCCAAAACCAGCATTTGTATTGATCTTGAGATGCCTGGCTCCATAATCAAACCAGCCATTTGTTGTAAATTTTAAAAAGTGCCTTCTTTTGATCTCTATAGTGTAAATGTGCATTTTGTGTGGAAAAAAAATTGAAATTTTCTTAATGATTGCCAACAATTGCTTCTGTAGTAATATGTCTTGAAAGATGTCAATTTACCAATCCTCACCATTACAGGGATAATGCTGAACAGATAGCCCTAGAGCCAGGTCCCACAGCCCAACGTCCACAAAATATGGCTTCACCATGTTCACTCTGTAAATTTCAGATGTTTTTCCAGTTCAATATTAAAATATACTGTACTGATCAGCTATCTGAGTATGACTGTATTTAGTATTATTTTATTTATTGGCAATTATACATTCTCAAGGTTGCTGGCAGGAAAAGAAATTGTCTTAGCCACCACCCCTCCCTCTATCCCTCCACACAGCATCTAAAACCTTTAGAGACCTAATGCTTCTGTCACTAACCCCACATAACACACAATTGTGAAAAAAACACTCATAAGTCTGAAGAGTTTAATAGTAAATTCACCAACTATGTCTTGGTGGATTTAAGATTCTATTATGGGTGTGTCCAACCTAGCAGTCATGGTCTCGGTGGGGTTCCTAATGGTGGTGGGGGTAGGGAGGGGTGTCATGCCCCTTCCCCTATAATAATTGGGAAATGAGATGCTCTGAGTAGTTTCCTGCATATTGATTAATTAATTCATAATCAAATTGAAATTAATTATTGTTAGCTCATCTTCTCACCCGAAAGGCCAAGTGAGCTTATGCTGTAGCGACCATCCGTCCGTCGTCCATCCGTAAACCATTGCTTTAAAACACTACTCCTCATTAACCATTCTGGCGATTTCAACCAAATTTGGCTGGAAGTACCCTTTGATTCATCAATTCTTTTTGGTGAAAAACTGATTTTATGAAAAATGTACCAGAAATTGTTAAAATGCTTCTTCTCCTTACAATTCGGAGCGATTTCAACCAAATGTTGGCTCCAGAATTTCCTTTCAGAATTTTGATTCAAAAAATTTTTGGGTGAAAATCTTAGATTTTATGAAAAATGTAGCGGAAATTGTCAAACTGCTTCTCCTTACCATTCTGAGTGATGTCAACAAAATTTGGCTGAAAGGGCCCTATATGGTAGTTGGCTCCAGAACGTCCATTCAGAATTTTGATTCATCAATTTTTTTGGTGAAAATCTTAGAAATTGTCAAAACGCTGCTTCACCTTAGTTGCTTGACATATTTCAAACAAATTTGCCTAGAGCGACCCTATCAAGGTAGGCTAGAATATATATTCAGAATTTTGATTGGTAAATTTTTTGGGTGGCCATCTTTTCCGAAAATTATCCATCATATCTATTTAAATCCAAATGGTTCAAATACTAATGGCGCAGGTGAGCGCCACAGGCCCGTGGGCTCTTGTTTATTTACTGGGATGCAGGTGGGAATTAATGCAGTTCACCATCCTTCAAGGGTGGGATTGGGGTGGGGGGGGGGGGGGGTTCTTCCCCAGAACAAATTTCGAAATCTATGCACATGCACGTGCACACCTACCAACACTCCCCCCCCCCACCCCTCCCACCTCCCTCTCTCGCCTATGCACACACTAATCATTATGACAGTAGGGCCATATATAGGCATCTTGGGCGCATTCTTAAATATTATCTATCGAGCAGCCGATTGTAATGGTACTATAGCCTACCAGGATCCACATGCACTGGGTGTGGGCGTTTCTGACATACCATCGCAGTAGCATTTTGCCTTCTAATAGGCATAGAATCAATAATATATTTCTAGAAATGCATAGTAAAATAGTATTTGATGTTAGAATTGTCCATTCGGTCAGCTTTACCAGTAGAGCTGACGTAAAATTGCAATGTGCATAGCTTTGAGTAGCGTCAACGGTGGCAGTGTAATGTTGTTTACTAACAAAACAGTGAGCAGCTGGACGGCCAGTCATCTGCGCACGCGTGAAAATGACGTCATAAGGGAATTCCGTAAAACCTCCTATTGGTGCTGGATAACACAGCACAGGGCGATGCTTACCATAGCATTAACACTTATTGAACAAACCTTTAGAAATATATTCATCGCCACTGTGGCTGAAAACTGCGGAAGTGATATACTACTTCTGACATCAAGCTCTAAATAAATAGACAAATATTATGTTTAGGAACAGAATATTGAAACCAACAATTTTGGTAGCGTACGGTTTAACGAAGCGGTTTGTGTTTATGATAATTGCAATAATCTTCAGAGTGCTTAAAGGAGTTCAGATGTTTTGTTGTCTTAACTATTTGACAACTTGCTGTGATAATTGAATTATGGACTTTATGGTAGTGATTCTGCGAATCTGGATGAGGCGGGCTAATTGTGTTTCCCACATCAATATTGTATCCTTGGTCATTAGCAGAAATTGGCAATAAGTGGACGTATATAGCTGGACAAAGATTAATGCTCAGCCGTATCCTCCCGCCAATAAAACAAGATCGGTCTGGACATATTGAGCGATAGCTTTGCAAAGGACATTCTGATGAGATGTAGGTTTCCTACCGCATACTCACATTCAATGTCATCGTAAAGTGTCCTAGTGTGAATGAGCGTGTTCATGATGCATCATCAGTGCTAATATAAAGGGTGTTGGTGTGAATAAGCGTGGGTGTGAAGTATCTTCAGAGTTTTTGTAGAGTGCATTGGTGTGTGTGTATATATAAGCGTGGATATGATGCATGTTTAGTGTGGATACGTCGATTCATTTAACGATCCTGTCTCTAACTGTAGACTTGTGTTCTATCTGGAATCTTGTCAATGTTGATGTTGCTATACAAGATAGCAATAGCTTTTAACATCAAATCTTTCAAACTAAATATTCACCGTATCCCCATAGCACATGTTTTTGATATTTAACAAAATACCCAGTCTCCTAGAGTTTAATTACTTTTTACAGCCCACCATAAGTATTCTCCCATGCTTTTCTAATCATAGTATCTCAAATTAACATTCACCTTATACCTTTGCCGGGATAGCAAATTATGTGCACACCGTGTTTCGTCGCCCATCGCAACTTGATTACATATTCTTATGCCGTATCACTTTCAAAGATTCTCTGTGATTCTGCTTGAGTAGCACAGTTGTTTTCGTTAGCTAGGGATGTGTCCGAGATAGTTAGCATCAAGTCTGTTTGAACACTGCTTAGATATTGTCTGTCTGCTAAGTCGTTAACCCGTGGCGAATAGAGAGACACATTTCTAGCCAAGCTCCACTTCCTTTTAAATCGATTTCAACGCTTTCAATGTTGAATTCCCAGAATTTTAATTTTAAGATCACTAGATAGATAGATAGATCGATAGATAGGTTGTACATTTATATTGCGCTGAACTCCCTGTGACTGCAAGCTCTAAGCACCATACATCTGATTCCCTGTTCATGTGTCAGTCCAAGTCCGGCAACCACATACGACGCGCGGAGAGCTATGCCATCTCAGGTACCTATTCACAGCTAGGTCAACTTGATCAATGCAGAATTAAGTGACTATGCAGGTAATTTGTTAAATATATTGAAACTAATTTGACTGGGAGATATTGCTGTAAATATATCCATTCATCTAAAAGAGGATCACTATGATAGTCATCCTTTGCTTAACATAAGGATATATTATACTGTGTATGTCTTTTAATCTATTCGGGAATATGCTGCTAGTATTAATAAGGTGGAAGATAGATGTGTTTTTATTGGTCCTCTCGAGTCACGTGGGTTTCGAGAGGCTTGGCGTATTTGTCCATATATGGAGTGGCCAAACGGGTCATGTTTTGATGGGGGGACCTTGTACAAACATGCCCACCAGAACACGGACGTTTTGGCTAATCCATATATGCGGAAATAGGACACGCACCCTTGAAAACCATGTGACGTGGGAGGACCAGTGAAAAAGTGTGTCTATCGCGAACCAAGTTTTTGATATTGATTGAGATGTGACAGACCATAGATAATTATAAAACAGTAAAAAGATGCAATTTTAATCATCCATTTTAAAAATGGATATTAGGTTCTTATACTACTTTTGTGTAAGATATTAGAAAAATATCCATTTTCCTCTTGCGAATCCGGTAAGTCTGATGATATATCCATAACGTATAGATCTTGGTACACTCAGATACCGCCACTAATATTCCTAGCAGCAGTACTATAATTTACTAATCACAACATCTAGTAGTAGCAGCAGTAGCAGTAGCGGCGGCAGCAGCAGCATAGTGAAAACATTGGTACATGTACAGAAAGATGTTTGCAAACAATGTTCCTTTTCCTGTCTAGCAGCCTAGGACAAGTACTTTAGCAACATTTAGAACACAGCTTATTTCCAGAATATTTCTTATTGCTTTTAGATTCTGGAGTACAATAAGTAATTCACGTTGTTCTCATGTAACACAGTGTTTACTAAGAAGCTAAATTTATCACAGATTTCTGAAATATAATTTGATTAATTTGAAAGAAACCATTGTCTTTAAAATAGAGACATTATGGAATTGCATGGATTGGACATGATTTGCAATGTCCTCGGAAATCAAAACATCACAATCTGTGTAGTCATCATAAGTAAATCTGTATATGGTTAGTCAGTCATTACGCATACCATTCTAGGGTTGTGTAGACATGGCTGATTCCAAATTAACCTTTCAGCTTGCCGTATCGTCAGAGTAGCAAGTTAATCACAGACTCCCCCCCCCCCTCTCCCCCACTCTCTCTCTCCCCCCCCCCTCTCTCTCTCTCTCTCTCTCTCTCTCTCTCTCCCTCTCTCCTCCTCTCTCACCATCTGTCACAACTTAATTAAGCATTTAATATTAATCCGTGTCACGTGTAGATCATCATTCTGGAATAATTAAATGTGACACGGGATTAATTTTAAGGATGTATGTTAGCCATGATAAATACCACATCATATCAACTCTGCCAAACTAGATTTAAATATTCTTGTATGAATGGCCATGCCTATATAAAGACCAGTGAGTACCAAGTAAATGTGAGATTTAACCCTTTCGCAGAAAGCATGTATGTACAATTTTAAGAGAATATTATCTTATCAAGTTTTGCATCTTGATTTGGGGTCGTGGAATTTTTAATATGTAAAACATATTAAAAATATATCCCTGAATACCAGGTTTGCTACAAATACACGGAGACATGATGTATGTGAATTGGGTTGCACACACGATGCTTGCTAAATGCTTTGAATTAGTGGAGCCAAGTTAGAATTAAAACTAATATGTATATGACTTATTTATAGGATGTGCGCCATTAGAGAAAATATTTAGATTTCCTAAACTCTCTATTCTTCAATTGCCTGCGAACTCAGACTGAGACATTTCCTCCTTATTAGACATCCCATATGTGTGGTTAATATCACATGTCTGCTAATATTGGTCCTTTCTCTCTGGAGTATACACACGACCAGACAATGTATCTGTTCTGAGGTTCATGAACATGATCTTTCTATTGATAACGTGATGTCATCCAGTGTGTATTCGTGACTATGATTATATGATACCATCCAGTATCATTGAACTTTATCTTTCACAGATCTGCCACTTTCATTCCTTCTCATTGACCTAAGACACATTCTTGTGTACAAATTAATATATCTTATTAGAATCTATTAATAGATAATAAAGTGAGCAATCCAAAACTATCAATCATCTCATAACCTATTTGAGAAATTTTGTTGTATATTAGATTTGAATTTTGTTTCCTACCCACATAGGAATGCTATCATGCTGATACCTAATCTGAACTCAACCTTAATTCATTAAGTTCGTTATGTGTTTAATGCAATACAATGGCGTTGCTCGTATTATGTTTATTACGCAGATTATTTCCATTACACGAATTGTCTTTGCTATACAAGCAGTGCTTTTATTCTGTATATATTCCATTTTATATTTTCGATTAATTGAATTCAATTTCAATTAATGATTGACATAGTGTATGTTTTATCTTGTGTTTATCTAAATTGTCTGAGGTGCAAGTCTTTTCCAAACAAAGATCTAGTCTATGCGAGAGCTGACACCAATATTATATAGGAGACTGTGCACTGTAAGAATCACCATTTTGTGGTCACTTCATACGCACAGGTTAAATGTACAATTTCTGCAATCAAATATTGCGAGCTGAATCATTCGATCACACAATTATACTGATTCCTTAACCTTTCTTTACTAAGAGGGATACGTCTATCAATCCTTCGTTTTAGCTTGGTCCCAGCACACTCATGCTCGCTAATTCTGTCGCCTGCATGCATGTATGTAGACTAGGTACTCATGCAGGCACGCGCGAGCGCACACACGCACGCACGCACGCACGCACGCACGCACGCACGCACACACACACACACACACAGTCTGCAGACAGGACAGTAGAAGTATAATTGCCACGCTTCTATTGATTCAGGCTGTTAATTACAGAATGATGTCAACAGCTCTGCCATGCCCTAGACAGAATATCGGATCATCTCTTACAAAAGAACGCAGGAACACGCAATCATCTCTCAAAAGAGAAAGCAGCTATCCAACCACTTTCTTTCACCAAATAGGCACAAATAGAAGTTCATGAATAATATATTGGTGTCGCAATGGATGATAAAAGTCGCATAAATCTTATTTGATGGCCAAAGACTAGCGATTCTTGTCCTCTAGTATCCATAGAAAGAGAATTATGATTAAATCCTGTAGTATTATAATATCATATTGTCATAACGACAGAAAACAGGATGCAATAATTAAGTTTTTGATACTCTAATTCGTCACCAGTGCATCGTGCTCTTGCTTCTATGATCGCTGGTGCCATTCTTTAATTGCTTGAATTGTTGAGCAGAAAAAACTATCAAACTTATTATATTTTATCGAAAACGATAACCAATTCATCCTTTAAATAATTCATTACCCAGAAATCCAGATGAATTCTACAATGATAAGCAATCAGTGAGAAATATAAAAATTAAAATAATCTAATTAGATTATTCTGATGGACGAAATGCCTCATTTAATACACATTTCGATTTCAGAATTTGCTTGCTCTGACAAGATACAGCAGGTCGAACAACAATGCGTTACTTAAAATAGATACAGTTCATATAGAAATTCTAACTGAAACAATGCTATTTATGAAGGAGTCAAATCAAATTATTTTACATTGATGTGCATGGCCGTAATGTATTGTCCAACAGACAGTATATCTTCCAACAAAAGTGAATTAGGACGAGTCACAATTCCTTTGAAAGCATTTTGAAACTGTTCTAGATCTCTGCTATTTATCTTCTCTGTAGTTCTCACACACTGAATCAGAAACGAGAAAAAAATCACTCCCCTCCTTGTACCAGCCTTACATCCTGAAACACATAAGCTTATTAGTCGTCCCCATGTGTGTCTCTCATCAGCAATGCGGTGATTGTCAAATTCTCACACGCTGAATCAGATGCGAGAAATCAATCACTCCCCTCGCTTCACCTGCTTTACATCCTGACACACACAAGCTTATTAGTCATTCGTATGCGTCTCCCTCATCAGCAATGCGATGCTCGTCAAGTTACAGTCATGTAATAACTGTAGTTAACTCTGCTGACTTTAAATTGTATATTCTATATTGATTCATGTTCGTTTAACACTGACTGTGCCACTTCTATTAAACTTGTGTTACTTGGTGCTCATCTACTACTTTCGTACTAAAGAGAGTTTTCAATGTCAATAATCCATGGAAACAAAAGATTAATTTTAATGAATGACACTAGTAGTGCTACATGAGAACAGATCTATACCTAGATTAATAATGCTGTGATAGTTTGGATAACTGACTGACATTGTCCATACAAATCTAATGGTCGGACGTTGTTGTTATTGTTGTTGTTGTTGTTGTTGTTGTTGTTGTTGTTGTTGTTGTTGTTGTTGTTTGATAATTGACAGGCATTGCCCAAAACAGATGCAAATCTAATGATTGGTTGGTGTTGTTGTTGTTGTTGTTGGTGGTGATGGTGATGGCGGTGTTTTTGTTGTTGTTGTTGTTTGTGTTGTTGTTGTTGTTGTTGTTGTTTTTGTTGATCTGCTGATACACGTATTTTATGAGCAGTTTGATTCTGTGCTGTTATAAGGGTTTTCAAGTGTTTATATCTGACCCATGTTTAGGTCTTGTATTCCTTTGATTAATGACCAGATCTAACGTGACAGACAGGTTATCGACTTTCACATCACAATGCAGGCAAGCTAGAGTCCAATGGTCTGGAAATAAAATTGTGTACTTACATTCATGAGCTGTATCAGTTTATTGCACAATGATATTCTCCTGACCTCGAATAAGAAAACCGTATCCCTGTATCTTTCTTTATTATGAGATATATGTGTCTCATGTCGTTCATTTTGTCTTGTTGTTTACACACATTCTGTAAACAAGACTGTAAAACCTCTATTGTAAGGTCATTATTGACACACGATTATGACCCGTTTAATTACACTATGACATCAACATCTCGGTTACTTCCCCAGGCCCAACACGCTATCATCTTTTGCAAGAGAAATCAGCGACTTTCTCTCTAAGAATAGAGATGAGGACCGAAGTCGATGAATAATATATGTGTCTATAGATCGATAAATGGAAACATGTCAATATATGTGTCTCATCAATCTTGTTCTTATAGACAAAGACTATGTGTGTTCCTTGCAGCGAGAACGAGATAGCATCTTACAGAAATCACCATTGTATTGGGTTATAATGACCTTGTCGCAATGTCCACATCTAGTCGATATGACAATAAACTAGAGGTCCAAGAACTGTAACATGCCGTCCTGTGTTCTGCTAATGTAACAATTGCATGTTATTCCTCCTCCCACTCGGAACCATGCCATCCATCTTCACTGAGAGACATCCTTTGCTAGGTGGATTTGCATAATAGAAGCAAACAAGTCCAGGCCTTGATATTTATTTAGTTAATGAATTAAACATCGGTACACATGCCATCACATGACATGATACTGATTGGTTAGATAAATTCCTTTGCAAAGGTGGCATTGGTGCCAGCATCTTTTCCTTTGCGAATGTGGCATTGATGCCAGCATCTTTCAGCAACATCATGTATGTATGTATTTTTATTTTATTGATGCACTGGCAACTTGCGGCTTCAATTTCCATGTGCTAACTTAGCCGACAGTCATGCACCCATTAGTTTAATTTGTTGATCACCATCTCCCGGTCGGGGGATCGAACTGCCATTCTGCAACTCCGCATAGCATCAGCAACCAGACATCTTTCCACTGGACCACCGCGCCAAGACTATAAAAGTCTAGGTTTGGCCGACCAGTTTTCACATGCCTGATATACTGACACACTGACGATTCATATGGGACTATCTGTGGATGCATCTGCCACGATTCAATCCTAGGCTTTTTACGCCTATTGTACTCTGACTCCAGCACGGCCCTGGCAGTATATGTATTTTAATTTTATTGACGCACTGGCAACGTGCGGCTTCAATTTCCATGTGCTAACTTAGCCGACAGTCATGCACCCATTAGTTTAATTTGTTGATCACCATCTCCCGGTCGGGGGATCGAACCGCCATTCTGCAACTCCGCATAGCATCAGTAACTAGGTATTGCACTCCATATAGCTGATAGATAATATATGAGTTTGATTGCACATTGTCCACCAGTTTAATATCTGCATCGCAATATGTGTTGTAATGTAACATTCTGCACAGATCGTCTGCTATGCTGATAACCTCAGTACAATTTACCAATGTAGTCAGCATAGTAATACCGTATACATGTTTTCAAGCACTTGTATCAAACCAAATATTTGTATCGTCTTGAATTGTTTGACTTATGGAGAATATACAGTCATATTATCCTGACAAACAAACACTCATATATAATGCAAAATGATTACCTAAAGTACATTGTCAGTGGTTCTCTGCAGAATTTAATCCGGATACGGAAAACATTTCTGTGTATCAGGATAGAAACCGAAAATTGCAAACCTGGGTTGATATGAACAACCTGTCTTGTGTTCATATTTGATAAATACGTTCATGGATAACAGTTATGACCACACAGACAGACATACAGACGGACGGATGGAGGGTTAGACAGATGGACAGACTGCCAGGTGGACGGGCGGACGGACAGCCAACGAGGCACGCATGCATGTAGGCAGGCAAATAGACAGACAGACAGACAGACATACAGGTGGAAGAACAGGCAGGCTGATAGACAGCTGATCAAATGATTGGATGTACAGACCAGCAGATAGAGGATTGAATGGATGGATCAACGAGCAGACAAACATTTGGGCAGTTATACTAAAGGACATATAAACAGACAGACCTGCACAAGTCTAATACCCTCGCCCTGTGATCTATATGTGAGGATAATTATATTTCAATCCTGAAGCCGTACTCTAGTCCCCCGAGGATAGTAAATTACTATGTTAAATGCTTTCATTAAATTGTATCTAAATACATTGAGAGACAGCTACATTTCATCGCCATTTGTAACATTAACTTTCAGTAAAATTGTTTGCCTCTTGTCACACACCCTTTGTGAAGGACCCTAACATAATATGACGCTTAATAGTCCTTTGATAAAACGTGATTGCCATGAGTAATACTTCCTTTTACGGTGCTCTGAATCTGTTCTAGATTTCTTCTGCTTGTCCTCTCTGATGTTTTTGCACACATAATCTGATGCGAGAAATCAATCACTGTTCTCTCTTCACCGGCATTACATCCTGAAACACACACGTTTATTCGTCGTTTCCCATGTGCCTCTCATCAGCAGTCCGATGATCGTCAAGTTACAGTCGTGTAACAACTATTGTTAACTGCTGACTTAATTGAATATTCTATATTGATTCATGCTCGTTTAATAGTGACTGTGTCACTTCTATTAAACAAGTGCTACTTAGTACTCATCCACTACTTTAGTATTAATTTGGGTTTTCAGTACCAATAGTCCATGGAAACATGCGATTTATTTAAATTTATTAATTTCTAAACTCAGTGGTAATAAATGAAAGTTCAACAGTCGTGGTCCCTGCAATACATTTCCAAACGTTAATTATTTATGTTGTGGTTCAAACAAGTTTGGACAGCTGACTGATATTGCCCACTACAGTTAATTCGATTGATTGAAACTTGTTGTTGTTGTTGTTGTTGTTGTTGTTGTTAGAATGTGCTCTTGGTGCTGGACAACACAGCACAGGCAGATGTATGCCATGATATTAATACCTTTTGAACGACCCTTTAGAAAGATATTCAATGCAAATGTGACTGATAACTGTTGATGTCTTATGGAGCAATTTCTTGTATCAATATTTAATGAAATAGACATGCTATTATGTTTAATAACTGAATATTGGAACCAACAATTTTAGGAGGGGGAGATGCTCAGTCAGTATCCTATTAGCGATATTGTCAGACCTTAAACAACTTCGGAGAATCTAGAGGTGCATCTTTAGGATTCCAAGATTCCATATCGAACGTGATTGTTGAACATTATGTCAATGTGGGGTATTAGAGAAATAGTTTGATTAACTATGATCCTCCAGGTGTGGTTGTTTGACACAGGTTTTGCCTGAAACATTATGGCAGGTTTCCTTAGCAGGGTATTTGCAATAACTCCTATAGCAATGTGAATAGAAGATGTTAGGAGTTACGTTACATTAACTAGCTGGTGAATTGGCATATCAGTTATATAAAACATGATGAAGCAGGATAAATGCATCCTTGGTCATTATCAAAAATGCACTCACTCGAGGGTTATTTAGATAGATGGAGATTAACACTCAATCCTTTCCCTCCTGTCAGTAGTAACACTGTGACTGGACAATGGTCAGAGGTAGGGTTAGCAGAGCTACTCATGTAACGGAAGTTTTCATTGAGTCTGATGTTAAATACAGCAGAATGATTCAGTGTGCCACATCGCTGTTGTTGAAGATGCTGTGTTTTAATTATTCAGTATTAGAATGAGTAATGCAAATTCTATATAAAGACCAGTCAGTTCCTTCAGCCTGCACTCTCCGTGGAAGACATTCATCAATGTAATTGTCAAAAGAATGTTCTGCCTTCTATTCGTGCGCTCAGTAATTATCCTATTACTGATGTTATCAGACGCTGAACAACTGATAGGAAACTAGTGGTTCATCTTTAGGATCACAAGACAGATCTCTCAAACACGGTTGTTGAACATTATCACAAATATCCGTGAGAATTGCTGAAATTGCTTGTTAACTCGGGTCGTCTCTGTGTAGATGTTTGACACATGTTTTGCTTGAAGCACTATTGCATGTTTTCTTGAAAGTGTAATTATATTGACTTATGTAATGAATAAAAGTTGCTAGGAGTTATGTTATATTAACTAGCTGATAAATTGTTATTGCAATTATGTAAATTAGGGTGAAAATGGATAAAAGCATTCGTCATTACCAAAGATTTACTCACTCGAGAGTTATTTGCATACCTATCGATTAACACTCAATACTCCCTATCCTGCCACCAGTGACTATGGGCAGAGGTATTCATGTAGCTATACTTTGTTTGGACTAGTGACATTACAGTTGAATAATTAAGGGCGCCAATTATATCCTGTCTAGCCCCCTAAGACATCTACTTTAGCATCACTTAGGAAAACAGTTTCTTTAGTCATATTTGCATAATATTCTTGCATCAATTGCTTTTGGATTCAGAAGTAGAATGAACAATGCAAAGTTTTCCCATGTAAAACATTATTGACTACGAAGACATTGTTTACTAAGAAAGTAGTGCTATCAGCAGTCAAGGTTTCAGAAATACAGTTTGGTTAGTTTGAAGTAAACTCATGTTTGTATAATAGAGAAACATTAGTGAATTGCTAGGATTGACCATATTTTGTAATAACCTGACGCAAACAGTTATAGAGTAATTTCAAATACATTATAGGGTAGTGTAGACATGGTAGATGCCAAATTACCCCTTCAAGTTGTCTCATTGTCAGAGCAGTAATTTATTCCACAGATTGTCTCTCGCTGTCTGTCACTATTTAATTAACTAATCAAAGTTCATTGCTGTCACATTTAATGTGTAATTATTGTGTAATCCCAGATTAATTAAATATTCATCTTCATTATCAAGCGATTTGTTTGGTATGTCTGCTTCTACACTGTGTTTTATTAAAGAGAACGTGTGTATGTTCGTCATACAGAATATCACACGAGTGTGGTATGTCTTAGAATGAGAATTAATACTGGTGAACCGATTTTAAATATCATTTCTCTATAAATACTAAGTTGTATATAAAGAGCAGGCAGTAACAATTAAATGTAAGATCTGACCCGCCATCAAAACTGCATCTATCTATAAAAATGCCAAGCTCTCTCTCTCTCTCTCTCTCTCTCTCTCTCTCTCTCTCTCGCACTCTCTATCTCTCATATCAAGTGTTGCTTTTAGATTCAGTAGTAGAATGAATACTCCAATTGTTTTCTAAGATTGCATGTCATCGCTTCTAAAATATAATTTGATTAATGTGAAGTAAACACTAATCTGTATCATACAGATATTGAATTTTTGGATTGGCTATATCTTATAATACATTTGGGAAATCAAAACATCTGCGTCCATATAGTCAACATACATAAAGCATCGCCGGGTTAACAAGTCATTACAAATGGCATGCTAGGTTTGGCTAGACCGTTTAGATTTCAAATTAGCCTCTCAACTTTTTCATTGCCAGAGTAGTAAGTTATGCACAGATTGTCTGTCGCCATCAAACTAACCATTCCTGTATAAATGCCAACTTCTATATAAAGCCCAGTCAGTAACAATGAAATATGAGATTCGATCTGCCAGTGAAAACATGTCTATCTATTAAAATCTTAATCTCTCTCTGGTTTGGTTCATATGCACAATTTTGACAGAAGATTATCATACCAACGTTTGCTTATTGACACGAGTGGGTGGGATTTTAAATTGATTTTACTTTGGATTTGAGATTAAGTTTTACATTCAATAATAATTACACCAATGGAGCTAGCAAATATGTAAAACAATGCATTGTATCCTGAAATGTATCTTATAACGATATCCTCTGAATACCAGGTTTGTTACAAATACATGATGTATCTGAAATTGATGGGTATATGGGTGCAGAAATTATTAGGAGTCGAGCCAGATTTAAAACTAATATTGGCATGACTTATTTACTGGATGTGCGTCAGTAGAGAGAACATTTACATTGTCTAAACTCTCTATTCTTCCATTGCTAGAGATCTCAGACTGAGACATTTCTTGATTACTAGACTTCCAATATGTGTGGTTAATATCACATGTCTCCCAATAATGTTCCTTTCTCTCTGGACTATGCGCCAGGACAGACAATGTATCTGTTCAGAGGTTCCTCAACGTGATCTCTCCAATTGATAAAGTGGTGGCATTCAATGTGTATTCGTGACTATAATATCACAGATCTGTCAATTCCATACCTTTATTTGGGAAGGAAGACACTTTCTTGTGCAAAAATTACGGTAGCTGTGCAGAATCTATTACGTCTGCATGAATTGACCCGACATCGAGTTAGTTTAATGATGTAAAGGTTCCGAAACTATCAATCGTCTCATAATATATTTAGCACTTGAGTTGCATATTAGACTTGAATGGTCCTGGCAACTTTAATTTACTAAGCGTGTTTAATGCAAAACAATAGTGTATCTCATGTTTTGTTTATTATGCAGATTATTACCGTTACTATCATTCCATTATCTTTCCTATTCAAGCTATTCTTTTATTTTTCTATCTATTCCATATTATATTTTAATATAATGGCTGACATAAAGTAGGTTTATCTTGTGTTTATCTAAATTGTGTGTGAGCTGGATATATTTTCAAAACAAAGATCTACTCATGTTGAGGAACGAGGACAGTACTTGTACAGTGGGTATACGCTGTAAAGTAAAATTATCTTAGAATCAGGATGACGAGTCAAAATGAAAGCTGCACTTAGATAATTTTGCAATAAGCATTTACCAGACTATACAAGTACTGGCGTCATTCCTCAACTAAACTAGGTCTTTGTTTGGGAAATATATTCACCTCACTCTAAGGTTCTCAATATCAGCATACTTTATGTCACAATATGAAACCGCTATAAATTAACAGAAAACAATTCATTAGCTTGTCCACTGAAAGCCTGAGCAAACCCCAGGAGTTTGTGTAATCTAGGAATCACTGTTAGGTGGTCACTTCATAAGCACATGCTGAATTTACACCATCCGTAATCAAATATAGCGACCTGCATCATTTCCTTTAATTTTCTTGCCGTCAATTCCTTTCACCAAATAGACACAATTACCGATTAATGACAATATCTCTATATAAAAGTCGCATCAATCATGTTCGATGGACAAGGACTGGAGTTTCCTCTTCTAAACCCTTGATAGCGAGCCTCAGTATTAAATATTGAATTGCTATGATGTTATATTTTTAAAATAACAGGACACAAGAAGAATGATTCTGTTTTAAGACGCCAGATTTTTGTCATAACATCATGCTGACCCTTCACTCATTTGGAACCATGGGATCCCGCTTCACTGTGAGCCATTTTTAATTCAGCTATTTGTATGGGCAGAACAAGTAACGTCATTATCTTTCTGTTGAAAACCATACCTAAACATAAGCTGTTCTTTAAATACGCCATTACCCAAAAACTAAGATGGATTCTCCAATGATAATCAATCATCTAGAAATGCTAAAATTAAATTAATCTACTTAGACTAATATGGTGGACCCAACTGTTCTTATCACGTTTTCGGTTAGGTTGTTCCATTCATTTACAATTCTGCACCTGAAAAAGCATTGCCTGATCTGCGTTCGACACCGAGGTTTGAAAAGCTTTAGACTGTGACCTCGCAGTCCAGATCGTTCTGCTAATGAGAAAATTGTTCTGGGTCAATGTTTACTTTTTGTTTGATAATTGTGTATGTTTCTATGAGGTCTCCCCTGACTCGGCGTTGTTTTAGGGTTGGCAGACCAAGTGATTTGAGCCATTCTTCATATGTTTTGTTTCATAGACCAACTATTAATTTGGTGCATCGGTGCTGTACCTGTTCTAAGTGGTTGATGTTTTGACAAATTATGGTGACCATGCTTGAACACAGTATTCCAGATGTGGGCGGACATACGTCTTGTACAAAATAAGGAAT
Organism: Chaetoderma sp. LZ-2023a; assembly: GCA_034401795.1. Lineage (NCBI taxonomy): Eukaryota > Metazoa > Mollusca > Caudofoveata > Chaetodermatida > Chaetodermatidae > Chaetoderma > Chaetoderma sp. LZ-2023a. The sequence continues at coordinate 32,500,057 of CM067374.1, read as the reverse complement.
GTTTCTCGGTCGATATGATTGAATGCTCATTTGATTTGTCTCATGATATGCATGGCTTTATTTGCTGCTTTTAAAGACTGCATAAATGGTTTGAGGTAATCTTTTATCCATATTCCTAAATCTTTTTCTTCAGTTGTTATCTGCAATGTATGTTTGTCTTTCATGGTATAGTTATGCAGTTGATTATTATGACCTAGGTGCATTTACTTGCGTTTGCTGGCATTAACTTTTAAAAGCCACTGGTCTGACCATCCATTAAGATAGTTTAGGTCGGCCATTTTGTAATTTTTCAATATCCGAGTCGTCTTTGATGAGCGTCCACAGTTTTGTGTCATCTGCAAACATTTTCATGTTACTTTGGACGTCGTCTGGAAGGTCATTTACATATGCACAGAGCACCAGTAGGTTTGATGTAAAATTGGTAATTATTCTCATTCAAACAAGTTTTGTTAGCTAACTGGCATTGCCCAAGTAATTTATGTGATCTATATAAATTCTATTGATTGAACGACTGCTGCTGTCGTTCTCTGGGAGAACACATCGTAGAGGCAGGATTTTCAGCTTACTTAGGTCATACAGAAAATTGTTCAGCTATGTGGGCTGATTAAAATATATTGCAATATAAGATCCCGCATACTGATCAAAAAGCAACAGTTGGTATGATAATCTTATGTTGATCTGTGAAAGCCACGGTCTGTGAATAAAAACAAGCTGAAAGGTTAGTTTGGAATCTACCCTTGTCTAGCCAACCAGAGAGTGACCTGTTAGTTCTATAAATCTTTATGTATGGTGACTACATGGAATACGATGTTTTGATTTTCCAGGATATTACATAATATGGTTAATCACAGCAATTGTGAGAGATGTTTACTTTATTCAAACTAACCAACCTGTATTTCTGAAACCTTGACTGCTGATAAAGTTACATTCTTAGTAAGATCAATTCTATATCCTGACAGTGATGATACTGTGTCAGAAATATGGGCATGGGTAGTGCTAGCAGAGGTACGCATGTACTGAGAACTCTGCTTAAACTGGTCTTATTACAGCAGAATAATTAAGTATGCCACGGCGTTGTAAGTCGTAGGGTAAATTTACCACCAGTCTTGTGAAATACCATCTGATTAGTTTGCACATAAGCATTTGTCCGTATAATACAGATGCAGTAGTGAATTGCATATTTTGTGATATCTTTGGAAATTAAATCATCATAATCCATGCAGTCAACATAAATATAGCTTTATATCTATAGCTAACAGGCCATGACAGATATCACCATAGGGTTGTCTAGACGTAATAGGTTCCAAATTAATCTTTCAGCTTGACAGTAGTAAGTTCGTTCATAGACTTCTCTCGTCGTCTGTCGCAAATTAATTATGCATTCAAAGTTAATTAGTGCTACATTCAGATCAACATCCTATAACAATAATGTTAGTCTTCACTGACAAAGGATTTGTTTGGTTTGGCTGCTTGTATACTGGGTTCTGTTTAACGGACGTGTGTGCGTGCGTGCGTGCGTGCGTGCCTGCCTGCCTGCCTGCGTGCGTACGTGGTGCGTGCGTGCGTGCGTGTGTGTTAGTTATGGAGAGTACCACATAATTGTGCTAAATCAATTCTGAGAAACTAGATTTAAATTTCATTTTGGTATAAATTGCAACTTCTACATAAAGAGAAGTCAGTGGTGTGATGTGGTGTGGTGTGGCTTGGCGTGGCGTAGCGAGGTGTGCTGATCTTCGAGATCATTTCTCTCATTTCTGGTTTGCAATATCATTATGTGAATCTATGTTTATATAGTAATCAGAATAACCTCTTGGTACTGGACGACATGGCACAGGACGGTGTGTCCCATAATATTAACACTTATCGAACAAACCTTTTAGAAAGATATTCAGCACAGATGCGATTGATAGCTGTTGATGTGTTATATAGCTACTTCATTTTAAGGTATTAGGTGTAGGAACTACATTTTGGGACCAACAATTTTAGTAGTGTATTGTTTAAAGTAGAAGCCTTGTGGTGCTCGTGCCTGTGTGTGCGCGACTGGAACATATTCCTATGAAGCAGCATGGAATATGTTTATGATAATTGCAGTAATCTCCAAGGCGATTAAAGGATTTAAGAAGTTGCGTCGATGACTTGTGATAATGGATCCGCCTATCACTAGCTAAGCTCCACCCACACCTCGCCGTGTTGGGATTGATCGATCCCCGAATGCCCTAGCTATCAATTTCCTGAAAACTATACAGGGAAGCTGTTGAATATTTTGTAACTAATTTGACTGGGTGCTGTTGCTGCCTATGGCAGCAACAGCGTCCAATCAAAATTGTTTCAAAGTATTCAACAGAATATTTATTAAATGGTAAAAGCAAACAATTCGTACAACAACGCATAGACCGTCTTCAAATATGCGTTCGTGACGTACTTATCGACGTCATTCATGACGTCATTCATTATGTACATAATATCATTGTACACATCACGCAGATCATTATGACGTCATATGATGGATGGGTACTCTGGAAAAGTGAATTGAATTATGGCCTCTATGGTAGGGATTCTGTGAATCCACTTGAAGTAGGCTAATGGTAATGATACTGCGAATCCGGATGAAGTGTTTCATGCATCGATAGTGCACGCTTGGCCATTAGCCGGAATTGTCAATAAGTGGAGTTATATAGCTGGATATAGATTAACGCTCAGTCCTCTCCTTCTGTCAATAATACGAGACTGGTACAGTTATATTGAGTGATACCATTGTAAAGGGCATATTATTGAGATGAAGGTTTCCTACCGCAAACTGACATTCAGTTGCATCGTAGAGTATCCTGGTGTGAATAAGCATGTGTACGTTGCATCTTCAGTGCAAATATAAAGGGTGTTGATGTGAATAAGCATGGGTGTGAAGTAGCTTCAGTTTCATTGTAGAGGGTATGTGTGCATGACGCATGTCCAGTGTGGATGCATCGATCCATTTAACTATACTGTCTCTAGCTTTAGATTTAGACGTGTGTTCTATCTGAAATCTAGTCAATGTTGTTGTTGCTATACCAAATATCACTAGCTGTTATCATCATAACTTTCAAACTAAATACTCACCTTCATACCAACATGATCTCATCTTCTCCGAGTTTTAATTTAAAGGTCACTATACAGGTAAGATGTTGAATATATTGAAACTAATTTGACTTTATATCCTTTCATCTAAAGGAGCATCACTATGCTAGTCACCTAAATTGCTTAATATAAGGATATATTATACGGACGTATGTGGGGTTTTTTTTAAATTTGCAGGAATGCGTTGCTAGTAGTAACAAGGGGGAAGATAAATGCGCTTTTTCGTTGGTCCTCCAAAGTCACGCAGGTTTAGAGGTGTGAACTATTTGCCCATATATGGAGTGGCCAAAAGGGCCATGTTCTGATGGGCATCCTCGTACAAACATGTCCACAGAACACGTCCCTTTTGGCTATTTCATATATGGGAAAAGAGGCCACACACCCTAAAAACCTGTGACGTGGGAGGAACAATGAAAAAGTGCATCTATCGGGATGTAAATTTTGAATTGATTGAGAAGATGTGATAGATAATAGATAATGGTAAAGCAGTAAAATCTTTAAGACAGCATTTTAATCATCGATTTTTACCAGGTTCTTATACTTTTTTGTGTAAGATATTAGAAAACTCTCAATTTTCGTTGTTTCCCCTTGTGAATCGGGTAAATCTGATGCAATATCCATAAAGTATAGATCTTGTACACTTAGACACTGCTCCTAATACCACTAACGATACTACTATAATGTAATAATCATAGCATCTAGTAGTAGTAGTAGTAGTAGTAGTAGTAGTTGTTGTAGTAGTAGTAGTAGTAGTAGTAGTAGTAGTAGTAGTAGTAGTAGTAGTAGTAGTAGTAGTAGTAGTAGTAGTAGTAGGTGTAGAAGTAGTAGTAGTAGTAGTAGTAGTAGTAGTAGTAGTAGTAGTAGTAGTAGTAGTAGTAGTAGTAGTATAATGAAAGCATTAGTACACGTACAGAAAAATGTTGGCAAACAGTGGTCCATTTCCTGTCTAACAGCCTAGGATACGTACTTTAGTCACGCTTAGAACACAGCTTATTTAGTCATTTTTCTTAAATATTCTTATTGCTTTTAAATTCCAGAGTAGAATAAGTAATTCACGTTTTCCCATGTAGCACAGTGTTTACTAAGAAGGCAGCTTTATAGCAGGTTTCTGAAATACCATTTGATTAATTTAAAACAACCCATTGTCTTTATAATAGAGACATTGTTGCATTGTATGGATTGGACATATTTTGTTATGTCCTAGGAAATCAAAACATCACATTCTGTGTAGTCCTCCAACGTAAATCTGTAGAGGGTTAACAAGTCATTACGCATACCATTCTAGTGTTGTGTAGACATGGTGGATTCCAAATTAACCTTTCAGCTTGTCACATTGCTAGAGTAGCACATTAGTCATAGACGGTCTCTCATCATCTGCCACATCTTAGTCAAAGATTCAAATTAAACTAGTGTCACATTTACATCATCATTGGCAAGGGATGACTACATGTTCATTGTGTTTTGTTTAACGAACGTTTGTGTCTTAGAATGTGAGAATACCACATAATTCTAGATTATCCTTTTTAGAAAGTCGGTCAATTCAGACAATCCATCTTGAAGTACACTGTCTTCTAAGTTGCTCGCCCTTGTCTCTCTATAAATAGTACCATCTATGGAAAGGCCAGTCAGTACCAAATAAATGCAAGATCTTGTCCTCCATAGAAAACACATCTGTCTATTAAAATCTCTCTCTCTCTCTCTCTCTCTCTCTCTCTCTCTCTCTCTCTCTCTCTCTCTCTCTTCTATTCCGGAATATGCTACCATTAAGTATTATTAAACATTGGCTTTCACAGATTAACAGAAGATTAGCTTACCAACTATTCCTTCTTGCACGTTGTGGGGTTTTTTTATATTGCAATATATTTTAATCAGCCCATATATCTGTGTCTTATAAAGAATCAAGATTTAAAGAAGTCTACAAGATATTATGAGAAGTCCATTCTGATATTATGTTTAAGAACTGCATATTGGAACCAACAATTTTGGTAAGGAGTAGTTCCTTCAACTTGCACTCTCTATGGAAGACATTCATCAATGTAATTGTCAAAACATATTCTGCCTTCTGTTCGTGTGCTCACTAAGTATTATGTTACTAATGTTATCAGATGCTGAACAACTGGTGGGGAACTGATGGATCATCTTTATGATTACAAAACAGAACTCTCGAAAATGAGTATTGAACATTATCAGAAATATCTGCGAGTATTGCAGAAATTGCCTGATTAACTCTGATCCCCTCTGTGTGGTTGTTTGACACATGTTTTGCTTGAAGCATTATTGCATGTTTTCTTTACAGTCAATTACAATACCTCCTCTAGCAATGTGACAGGATCTTAGCAGTTATGTTACATTAAGCTGTTATGTAAATTATGGTGAAAATGGATTAAAGCATTAGTCTTTGTCATTACCAAAAATCTACTCGCTGGTTATTTACATATCTATCGATGAGGACTCAATAGCCCCACCCCTCCCTCTCCTCATCGTCGCAGTAGTGACTTTGTACCTGGGCTACGGGCAGGGGTATTCATGTATCCATACTCTGTTGGAACTTGTGTTATTACAGCAGAATAAGTATGCAAATTAATTCCTGTCTGGCCATCTGAGACAAGTACTTTAGCAACACTTAGAAAATCAGTTTCTTTATGCCATTTTTACACACCCTTCTTGAGTCAGATGCTTTTGGATTCAGGAGTAGAATAAGGTAACGACATTGTATTTCTGAAACATTGACTGCTGATAAAGTTACATTCTTAGTAAACAATGTCGTTGGGAAAACCCAGCTTTATTCAATCCTTAAAGACTACCACAACGATAACCTACTGACACCACTATCAGAACAAACCAGAACCTATACATGAGCCACTGACATACACGAACATCCATGTAAAACCTTCCATACCGGCACTACAATTATGGAATAATACAGATGCAAACACTTGCGCACAAATATCAACTAAGACCGCATACAAGAAAACCATTAAAAAACCTGCTGGCATGAAACTACTGAATTAACTCATGGTGCACTGCAATTCCCCAACATTGACCCAAGATTCACCAACTGTGTTATTAATTATGTTAATGATTATGTTGATGATCACAATAATACGAATTTGTTATTTATAGCATAATAACATTCCAATTTGTTTTTTTCTTTACAAACCCTCCTAACTTAGATTTTTCCATATATGCTCAGAATTTTTCCAAAGAAATATTTTGTAACTCTTCGTTCTCTGTAGCTTTGTTAACCACTTAATTGTCAAGCCAGTCAAAATGGCTTTGCAATAATCATAAGAAACTTAAATTTACAGGCCAACAGAAGATTATTTTTGAAAATTTACGACTGGAATCCCTGCAAATTGATACTCACTGAGAGAACTGTGCTGAAATTTCTTGATCAATCGTGGCACCCAACATGAAGAGAGGATTAATACCATAATAACATAAGAACTTCTGTGCTTGAAATTGGGCATTGCTTTAATTTAATTTTTTCCCCAACCGATCATGTCATTTGGGTGGGAATTCTCGTGGGGCGTGTACATGTTAATTGCTCATATATGTATGTGAATGCTTTTTATTGTTGTCCTTTTTGTGTGTTTCTTGTTTGTAATGTATATTTGTAAGGGGTCCATCACTTTATAGGCATTGCCTTGGATGGGCATCCTGTAGTATCTATTTAACCGTACATAAATCGCGAAATACATAATACTGAACTTGAACTTGGTACCTTCGTAATCAACAATGTTCTACATGGGAAAACGATGCATTACTTTGCAGCTTTTAGATTCATAAGTAGAATGCGTAATGCAAGTTGGGCAGTTTCACATGTAAAACATTGTTTACTAAGAAGGTAAATTTATCACCAGTCACAGGCTTGTGAAATACGATTTTATCAGTTAGATTAGTCAGCGTGTGTCCGTATAATAGAGGCATTATTGAATTGCTAGGATTGGGCATATTTTGCAATGTCCTTGGAATTCAAATCATCACATTCCGTGGAGTCAACATAAGTAAAGCTTTATATCTAGTGTTAACAGGTCATTACAGATGTCATCCTGGCGTTATCTAGACATGGTCGATTCCAAATTAACCTTTCACCTCGACAGTAGTGAGTTTGTTCCTGCCGACGGTCACACCTTAATTAAACATTCAAAGTTAATTAGTTCCACAGTTAGATCGACATTCCAGAATAATCAAATGTTAGTCTTTATTGGCAATGGGTTTGTTTGGTATGTGTACATGTACACTGAGTTTTGTTTAAAGGATGTTAGTCATGTAGAGTACCACATACTTGTGGTTTAATTGTATCTTTGAATGCAAATCAATTCTTAGAAATCAGATTTAAATACCATTTCTATGGAAATAGCAACTTCTATATAAAGAGCAGTCAGTGGTGTGGAGTGGTGTGAGGTAGAGTCGTATGATGATGATGTTGTGGTGGTGGTGGTGGTGGTGGTGGTAGTGGTGGTGGTGGGTGTGGTGGTGCCTATGGCACCTTTGCATGTACGTCCAACTGAATTCACATGTGGTCCGCCTACATAAAATGATGGAGTCTATATGCTCTTGCAGGTCATATCGTTCATTCCTGATTGAAAATATTATGATGTGACACTATGTCTATATAGAAAGTAGAATGTCCCCTTGATGCTGGATAGCACAAGCCGATGCTTACCATAACATTAATATTTATTCAACAAACTTTTAGAAAGATATTCAGCGCCAATCCGAAAACTGTGGATGTGATATACTACTGCTTACATCAAAATCTAAATAAATAGACAAATATTATGTTTAGGAACAGAATATTGAAACCAACAATTTTAGTAGTGTACGGTTTAAAGCCGCAGTTTGTGTTTATGATAATTTCTGTAATAAGTGCTTTAAGGATTTCGGAAGTTGCGTTGTTTTAACTACTTGACAACTTGTATTGATAATTGAATTATGGACATTATGGTAACGATTCTGCGAATCCAGATGAAGTAGGCTAATTGTGTTCATGCATCAATGGTGCATCGTTGGTCATTAGCAGAACTTGCCAATAAGTGGAATTATATAGCTGGACAGATCAATGCTCAGCCATATCCTCCTTCCAATAAAACAAGATCGGTCTGGAGATGTTGAGCAATAACTTTACAAAGGGCATGCTAATGAGATGTAAGTTTGCTACTGCATACTCACATTCAATGCCATTGTAAAGTGTCCTAGTGTGAATGAACGTGTGCATGATGCATCTTCAGTGCTAATATAAATGGTTTAGGTATGAATAAGCGTGGGTGTGAAGTGTCTTCAGTGTTAGCATAGAGCATGCTGGTGTGTGGATATAAGCGTGGGTACGACTCATGTTCAGGGTGGATGCATCGATCCATTTAACTATCATGTCTCTAGCTTTAGACTTGTGTTCTATCTGACATCTATTCAATGTTGCTGTTGCTATAACAGATAGCATTAGCTTTTAACATCATAACATTCAAAACAAATAGTCACAGTTATACCAACATGATCTCACATTTCTGAGCCAGGCTTTGGATAGGTTGAAAAGATAGCACATTTATTTGACATTTAACAAAACACCAAATGTTTCCTAGAATTTAATTACATTTAGCTACCACAAATATCCTTCCATGATTTTCTAAGCATTTTATCTCAAATTAACATTTCAGCTTGTACCTTTGCCAGGATAACAAATTGTGTGCAAACAGTTTTGTCGCCCATCACAGCGGGATTAGATTTTCTGATGCCGTATCATTTTTAAAGATTCTGCGTGAGTCTGCTTGAGACTGTGTAAGTCCGCTTGAGTTGCACATGTTTGTCTTCGTTGTCTCGGGATATGCGCATGATAGCTAGCTTCAGGTCTATTTGACTACTGCTGCTGCTGCTTAGCTATTGTCTGTCTTCTAGATTGTTAACCCATAGCGAACAGAATGACACATTTCTAGCCAAGCTCCACCCACTTTTAGATCAATTTTAACATTGTCAAACCTGAATTCTCCGAATAATAATTTAAAGGTAACTATACAGGTAAGCTGTTGAATATATTGAAACTAATTTGACATGGAGCTCTCGCTGTAAATATGTCCTTTCATTTAAAGGTGCACCACTATGCTAGTCACCTTTTGCTCAACATAAGGATATGTTATACAGTGTCTTTTTAAATCTTTGCGGTAATATGTTGCTAGTATTAATAAAGGGGAAGATAGATGTGCTTTTTCATTGGGCCTCCAAAATAACGTGGGTTTAGAGGCGTGACCTATTTGCCCATATATTTAGTGGCCAAAGGGGTCATGTTCTGGTTGGCATCCTTGTACAAACATGCCCACCAGAACACGTCCCTTTTGGCTACTCCATATATGGGAAAAGAGGCCACACACGTGGGAGAAACAACGAAAAAGTGCATCTATCCGAACCCAATATTTTATATTTATTGAGAAGATGTGATAGATCATAGATAATGACAAAATGGTAATATCTTTAAGACAGCATTTTAATCATCCATTTTAAAAATGGCTACCAGGTTTTTATACTTCTTTTGTGTAAGATATTAGAAAGAGGTTTGCTAACAGTGTTCATTTTCCTGTCTAGCAGCCTAGGACAATTACTTTAGCAAAACTTGGAGCACAGCTTATTTCGTCATTTTTCCAAAATATTCTCATTGCTATTAGATTCTGGAGTACAATAAGTAATTCATGCTGTTCCCATGCAACACAGTATTTACTAAGAAGGTAAATTTATCACAACTTTTTTCACAAATATCATTTGATTAATTTGAAATAAACCATTGTCCTTATAATAGAGATATTGTTAAATTGCATTGCATGGATTGGACATATTTTGCAATGTCTTCGGAAATCAAAACATCACAGTGTAGCCATTATACGTAAATTTATATATGGTTAGCCAGTTAGTATGCATACCATTCTATGGTTGTGTAGACATGGTGGATTCCAAATTAACCTTTCAGCTCTTGCCGTTTGTCACAACTTAATTAAGCATTCAGAGTTAATCAGTGTCACATTTAGATCATCATTCAGGAATAATTAAAATGTATGTTAGTCTCATTGACAAGTCATTTGTTTTAAATGACTACATGTACATTGTGTGGTGATTAAGGATGTAAGATAGTCATGAGAAATACCACATTATTGGAGTTTTCAATTAGAATGTGAATCACTTCTGCCAAACCAGCTTTAAATACCATATAAAAACCAGTGAATACCAAGTAAATGTGAGATTTAATCCATCGCAGAAAGGCTGTATGAACAATTTTGAGAGAATATTATCTTATCAAGTTTTGCTTCTTGATTTTGGGTCATGGAATTTTTGATAGGTTTTACAATAGATCATCGATTGAGCTCTACATCAATCAAGTTCGAAAATATTTAAATCAATCCACCGTATCATGAACTGTCCTTTATATCACTATCCTTTGAAAACCAGCTTTGCTACACATACGCATGATGTATGTGAATTGGATTGCACACACGATGCTTGCTAAATGCTTTGAATTAGTGGAGCCGAGTCAGAATTAAAACTAATATTTATATGACTTATTTATAGGATGTGCGTCATTAGAGAGAGTATTTACATTGCCTAAACTCTCTATTCTTCCATTACCTGTGAACTCAGACTGAGATATTACCTCCTTGTTAGACATCCAATATGTGTTGTTAATATCGCATGTCTGCTAATGTTGTTCCTTTCTCTCTGGAGCATACACGAGACCAGACAATGTATCTGTTCAGAGAATCACCCAACATGACCTTTCTACTGATAACGTGATGTCATTAAGTATGTATTCGTGACTATGATTATATGATACCATCCAGTATCATTGAACTTTGTCTTTCACAGATCTGCGATTTTCATTCCTTCTCATTGGTCTATGACGCATTCTTGTGTGCAAATTAATATGGCTTATGAGAATCTGTTAATAGATAATGAAGTGAACAATCCAAAGCTATCAATCATCTCAGAAATTTAGTTGTATATTAGATTTGAATTTTGTTTCCTGCCCACATAGGTGTGCTATCATGCTGATACCTAAGCTGAAGTCAACTGTAATTCATTAAGTTCGCTATGTGAGTAATGCAATACAATGGCGTTGCTCGTGTTTTGTTTATTATGCAGATTATTTCCATTACACGAATTGTCTTTGCTATTCAAGCAGTACTTTTATTCTGTAAATATTCCATTTCATATTTTCATATAATGATTGACATAGTGAGGTTAGTATTGTGTTTATCTAAATTGTGTTAGGTGCAAGTTTTTTCCAAACAAAGATCTGGTCTAGGAGAGAGAAGACACCAATATTATATAGGAGATTGTGAAAGGTAAGAATCCCCGTTTTGTGGTCACTTCCTAAGCACATGTTAAATGTTCAATTTCTGCAATAAAATATTGCGAGCTGAATCATTCTATCACACAAGTATATTCTGCTAAAACAATAAAAACACTACTGATTCCTATACCTTTCTTTACTTTTAGCTTGGTCCCAGCACACGCATGCACACACTCACAGACGCATGTACTCCCGCACGCACACATGCTCACTCGCTCGCTCGCATGCATGTAGGTACGCACGCAGGCACGCGCACACGTACATTCTGCAGACAGGACAGTAAAACTATAATTGTCATGTCTCTATTGATTCACGCTGTTAATTACAGAATGATGTCAACAGCTCTGCCATGCCCTAGACAGAATATTTGATCATCTCTCACAAGAGAACGCAGGAACACGCTATCATCTCTCAAAGGAGAAAGCAGCCATTCAACAACGTTCCTTCACTGAATAGACACAAATAGAAGTTCATGAATAATATATTCGTGTCGCAATGGGTGATGACATTATTTGATGGCCAAAGATTCTTGCTCTCTAGTATCCATAGAAAGAGAATCAGTATTAAATTATGTAGTATTATAATATCATATTGTCATAACGATAGAAAACAGGATGCAATGATTAAGTTTTTGATACTCTAGTTTGTCAGCATTGCATCGTGCTGTTGCTTCTCTTATCACTGGTGGCATTCTTTAATTGCTTGATTTGTTTGAGCAGAAAAAAGTAATTTTATTATATGTTATCGAAAATGATAACCAATTCATCCTTTAAATAATTCATTACCCAGAAATCTAGATGAATTCTACAATGATAAGTAATGTTATAAATATAAAAATTAAAATAATCTAATTAGATTATTCTGATGGACAAAATGCCTCATTTAATACACATTTCGATTTCAGAATTTGTTTGCGCTGAAAAGATAAAAACAGTGCTTTGCTTAAAATAGATACTGTTCATATAGCAATTCACTGTTGCGACTCAAACACTGCTCTTTATGAAGGAATCAAATCAAATGTTTTAACATTTATGTGCATGGGCGTAATGTAATGTTGAACAGACAGTGTATCTTCCAACCAAAGTGGATTAGGATGAGCCACAATTCCTTTTAAAGCGTTTTGAGTCTGTTCCAGATTTGTGCTATTTATCTTCTCTGAAGTTCTCACACACTGAATCAGAGGCGAGAAATTAATCACACACCTCTCTTCATCTGCCTTACATCCTGAAACACACAAGCTTATTAGTCGTTCCCATGTGTCTCTCTCATCAGATGTACGATGATCAACAAGTTACAGTCACGTAACAACCATTGTTAACTCTGCTGAATCCTAATTGAATATTCTATATTGATTCATTTAACACTGCCTGTTCCATTTCTATTAAACTAGTGTTACGTAGTACTCAGCTATTCCTTTCGTGCTAATGAGATTTTCAGTGTCAATAATCCATGGAAAAAGATTAATTATTTTAATTTAATAATTTATCAATCTTAGTGTTAATGAATGACACTAGTAGCACTACTAATAATGCTGTAATTGGATAACTGACTGACAATGCTCAAAACATATACAAATCTAATGATCGAACATTGTTGTTGTTGTTGTTGTTGTTGTTGTTGTTGGTGGTGGTGTGTTGGTGTTGTTGTTGTTGTTGTTGGATAATTGACTGGCATTGCCCAAAACAGATGCAAATCTAATGATTGAACGTTGTTGTTGTTGTTGTTGTTGTTGTTGTTGTTGTTGTTGTTGTTGTTGTTCTTGTTCTTGTTCTTGCTGTTCTTCTTGTTCTTGATCAAAATCGGGTCCCTGTTCTTGTAAGGTGATCTGCTGATACACGTTTTGTATGATCAGTTTGTCCTGTGATAGAGAAGTTTTCATGTGTTCATATCTGACACATGTTTTGGTCTTGTATTCCTTCTGTCGCATGTTCTGAAGTCTTTGATTAATGACCAGATTTAAGATGTCAGACAGTCTGAAGGTCATCGACTTCACATCACAATATAGGCCAGCTAGAGACCAATGCTCTGGGACAAAGTTTTAAATGTTCATGAATATGAAATGTGAGAATTAAATGCATAATGCATGTAATTATGTATTTACATTCAGGAGCAGTGTCTATTTATTGTACAACGATATTCTCCTGCATCATATAAGACATCTGTATCCCTGTACCTTTCTTTATTATGAGGTATGTCTCATGTCGGTCATTTTGTCTTGTTGTTTACACACACACGCACATTCTGTAAACAAGACTGTAAAACCTCTATTGTAAGGTCCTTATTGACACACGATTATGACCCGCTAATTACACTATGACATCAACATCTCGGTTAATCATGAGAAATCAGTCACTTTCTCTCTAAGAATAGAGACGAGGACCGAAGTCGATGAATAATATATGTGTGGATAGATCGAAAAATTACAACGTGTCAATATTAAAATCTCATCAATCTTGTTCTCATAGACAAAGACTGCGGCATCGTGTTCCTTGCAGCAAGAACGGGATAGCATCTTACAGAATCACCATTGTATTGGGTTATAATGACCTTGTCACAATGTCCATATCTAGTCGATATGACAATAAACTAGATGTACAAGATCTGTAACATACCATCCTGTGTTCTGCTAATATAGCAATTGCATGTTATTCCTCCTCCCACTCGGAACTATGGCATCCCTCTTCACTGAGTGATATCCTTTGCTTGGTGGATTTGCATAATAGAAGCAAACAAAATATTTATTTAGTTAATGAATTGACTATCTGCAGACATGACATCACATGGCATGATACTGATCGGTTAGATATGAGGATAAACGCTTTCCTTTGCTAATGTGGCATTGATGCCAGCATCTTTCCCTTTGCAAATGTGGCATTGATGCCAGCATCTTTCAGCAACATCATGACCAAAATGAATGACAGTAATCACACACCGCAACTCATAGATCATTTATATGTGGTGAATACTAGGTATTGCGCTCCATATAGCTGATAGATAATATATGAGTTTGATTGCACATTGTTCACCCGTTTAATATCTGCATCGCAATATGTGTGTTAATGTAACATTCTGCACAGATGCTCTGCTATGCTGATAACCTCAGTACAATTTACCAATGTAGTCAGCATAGTAATACCGTATACATGTATTCAAGCACTTGTATCAAACCAAATATTTGTATCGTCTTGAACTGTTTGACTTATGGAGAACATACGGTCATATTATCGTGTGTGATAAACAAGCACTCATATATAATGCAAAATGATTACCTAAAGTGCGTTGTCAATGATTCTCTCCAGAATTTAATCAGGATACGGAAAACATTTCTGTATATCGGGATAGAAACCAAAAAATGTAAACCTGGGTTGATAAGAACAACCTGTCTTGTGTTCATATTTGATCAATACATTCAAGGAAAACAGTTATGGCCATACAGACAGACATACAGACGGACGGATGAAGGGATTGATGGATGGACAGACGGGCAGGTGGGCGGGCGGACGGACAGACAAGGAGGCACGCAGTCATGCATGCAGGCAGGCAGGCATGCATGCAGGCAGGCAGGCAGGCAGACAGACAGACAGACAGATGGAAGAACAGTCAGGCTGACGGACAGCTGATCAAATGATTGGATGTACAGACCAGCAGATAGAGGATTGAATGGATGGATCAACGAACAGAAAAACAGGTGGGCAGTTATACAAAGGGACAGACAAACAAACAGACATGCACAAGTCCAATACCCTCACCCTGTGATCTATATGTGAGGGTAATTATATTTCATTCCTCAAGCCGTACTCTAGTCCCCCGAAGATAGTAAATTACTATGTTAAATGCTTTCATTAAATTGTATCTAAATACATTGAGAGAGAGCTATATTTCATCGCCATTTGTAGCATCAACTTTCAGTCAAATTGTTTACCTCTTGTCACACACCCTTTGTGAAGGACCCTAACGTAATACAACGCTTAATAGTTCTTTGATAAAACGGGATTGCCTCGAGTAATACTTCCTTTTACGGTGCTCTGAATTATCCTAGATCTCTTCTACTTGTCCTCTCTGATGTTCTTTCACACAGAATCAGATGCGAGAAATCAATCACACCCTCTCTTCACCGGCTTTACATCCTGAAACACACAAGCTTATTAGTCGTTCCCGCGTGTCTCTCTCATCAGCAATGCGATGAGCATGACGTTACACTCGCGTAACGAATATGTTTACCTCTGCTGGCTCTTAATTGAATATTATATATTGATTCATGCTCGCTTAATGCTGACTGTGTCACTGCCATTAAACTAGTGTTACCTAATGCCCATCTACTACTTTAGAATCAATTTGAGTTTTCAGTACCAATAGTCCATGGAACATACGATTTATTTTAATATGTTAATTTATAAACTCAGTGGTAATGAATGACAGTTCGACAGTCATGTTCCCTGAATACATTTCCAAACCCGAATTAATTAAGTTGTGATTCAAACAAGTTTGGACAAATGACTGATATTGCCCACAACAGTTAATTCGGTTGATTGAAAATTGTTGTTGTTGTTGTTGTTGTTGTTGTTGTTGGTTTATTGTTGTTGTTGTTGTTGTTGTTGTTGTTGTTGTTGTTAAAATGTGTTCTTGCTGCTGGACAACACAGCACAGGCAGATGTATACCGTAATATTTATACTTTTTGAACAACCATTTAGAAAGATATTCAGTGCAAATGTGGCTGATAACTATGGATGTCTTATACAGTAATTTGCTGTATCATTATTTAATGAAATAGATAAGATATTATGTTTAATAACTGAATATTGGAACCAACAATTTTAGTATGGTAGTGCTAAGTCAGTATCCTATTATCGATATTGTCAGACCTTAAACAATTTCGGAGAAACTAGAGGTGCATCTTCAGGATTCCAAGACATAGTGAACGTGATTGTTGAACATTACCTCCAAAAATGGTGTATTACAGAAATTGCTTGATTAACTCTGATGCTCAAGGGGTGGTTGTTTGACACATGTTTTGCTTGAAACATTATGGCAGGTTTCCTTGGCAGGGTATTTACAATACCTCTTTTGCAGGAGTTACGTTACATTAACTAGCTGGTGAATTGGCATGCCAGTTATGTAAAACTTGGTAAAGCGGGATAAATGCATCCTTGGTCATTATCAAAAATGCACTCACTCGAGGGTTATTTAGATTAGATGGAGATTAGCACTCAATCCTTTTCCTCCTGTCAGTAGTGACACTGTAACTGGACAATGGTCAGAGGTAGGGTTAGCAGAGTTACTCATTTAACAGAAGTTTTAATTGAGTCTGATGTTAAATACAGCAGAATAATTAAGTGTGCCACATCGCTGTTGTTGAAAAAGCTGCGTTTTAAATATTCCCAAACGATCCTGATTCCTAACTATCATAAAGTACAATTGTAATTAGTTGACCGTAACTGTTTACCTTTCATTTCCATCGTGTATGGTGTTTAGTTTGGAAACATTCCTTTCCCTGACAAGCTGCTTGACACACGCACTTAAGTAAGACTTAAAAGAACCGCTTATTTAGCCATTTTGCCTACATATTTTCTGCATCAATTGCATTTAGATTCATGATTAGAATGAGTAATGCAAGGTCGAATGCTTCTCATGTATACCATTGTTTACTAAGAAGATAATTTTATCATCGGTCAAATTTTTTGAAATACCATTTGATGAGTTTGAAGTTAATGTGTGTCTGTATAATAAAGATGCATTATGGAATTGCTAGAATTAAAATATCTTGTAATATCCTGGGAAATAAAAGCAGTCCATTCCATGTGGTCAGCATACGTAAAGCTTAACAAGTCATTACAAAATCATTCTAGGGTTGTCTAGACCTGGTAGATTCCAAATTAACTTTTTAGCTCGTCATGTACACAGAGTAGCAATTTAGTTAGAGACTTTCTCTCGCCATCTGTTACATATTAATGAAACATCCAAGGTTAAGTAGTGTCACATTTAAATCATCATCCCAGAATAATTAAATGTCTGTCTTCATTGGCAAGGGATTTGTTTTAGATGTTTTTGAACTACATGTTCATTGTATTTTTTTTTTTAAACTTTTGTGTCATCGCTTTTGAGAATACCACTTACTTGTAGGTTATTTTTTCTTAGAAAGTAAATCAATTCAGACAAATCATCTAGAAATACACTGTCTGCTACACTGTTCGCCCTTTCTCTGTATAAATAGCAACTTCTATATAAAGATCAGTCTCTATCAATTAAATCTACGATCTGACCCTCCTCTCTCTCTCTCTCTCTCTCTCTCTCTCTCTCTCTCGCTCTCTCTCTCGCCGGCTTTCACATGTTAACAGAAGATTATCGTAGCTAGTGTTGCTTCATTGTCGATATAGTGAGATTGTATATTGCAATATATTTTAATCAGCCCACATACTTGAACACTTTTCTGTCTGACCTAGGTTTAAATGAAAAGCTGGCATCTACATTCAATATCTTCTCCCAGATAATTATGAAAGCTAGATGCGCATAGACGTCATTTCCTCCATTTCTGTAATGAGAATGACCTCGTGTTGCTGGACAATACTGCACAAGACGATGTATACAATAACATTACCATTTAGAAAGTGTTCGGTGAAGATGTGGCTGATAACTGTTGATGTTTTATAGAGCAATTTCTTGCATCAGGGTTTAATTAAATCGACAAGATATTATATTTAAGACCTGAATATTGGAACCAACAATTTTAGTAAGGTATTGCTTAAAGGAGGGGTTCCTTCAGCCTGCACTCTCCGTAGAAGACATTCATCAATGTAATTGTCCAAAAAATATTCTGGGTTCTGTTCATGTGCTCAGTAATTATCCTATTACTGATGTTACCAGACGCTGAACAACTGATAGGAAACTAGTGGTTCATCTTTAGGATCACAAGACAGATCTCTCGAACACGATTGTTGAACATTATCACAAATATCCATGAACATTGCAGAAATTGCTTGATTAACTCTGATCATCTCTGGCTAGGTATTTGACAGAGGTTTTTCTAGAAGCACTATTGCATGTTTTCTTGACAAGGTAATTATATTGGCTTCTGTAGTGAATAAAAGATGCTAGGAGCTACGTTATAGTAACTAGCTGATAAATTGTCATTGCAATTATGTAAATTATGGTGAAAACGGATAAGATCATTCCTCATTACTAAAAATGTACTCACTCGAGGGTTATTTACATATCTATCGATTAGCACTCAATACTCCCTATCCTGGTACGTGACTATGGGCAGGGGTATTCCTGTAGCTATAGTTTGTTTGGACTAGTGACATTACAGCAGAATAGTTAAGTGTGCCGATTAAATCCTGTCTAGCCCCCTAAGACATCTACTTTAGCAACACTTGGGAAAACAGTTTAGTCGTTTTTGCACAATATTCTTGCATCAACTGCTTTTGGATTCAGCAAAACATTATTGACTATGACGACATTGTTTACTAAGAAAGTAACTGTATCAACAGTCAGGGGCTCAGAAATACAGTTTGGTTAGTTTGAAGTAATCCCATGTCTGTATAATAGAGAAACATTAGTGAATTGCTAGGATTTACCATATTTTGTAATAACCTGGGAAATCAAAGACTAATATTCCATGTAATCACCAAACGTAAACAGTTATAGAGTCATTTCAAATGCCATTCTAGGATTGTGTAGACATGGTAGTCAATGTGTAATCCAAGATTAATAAATGTTCATCTTCATTATCAAGCGGTTTGTTTTGGTATGCCTGCTTCTACACCTTGGTTCTTTTTTTAGAGAACGTTTGTATGTTCGTCATACAGAATGTCATATGAGTGTAGTATGTCTTAGAATGAGAATTAATACTGCTGAACTGATTTTAAATAGCATTTCTTTATAAATACCAAGTTGTACATAAAGAGCAGGTAGTAACAACTAAATTTAAGATGTGACCCTCCATCAAAACTGCATATATCTATAAAAATGCCAAGCTCTCTCTCTCTCTCTCTCTCTCTCTCTCTCTCATATTAATTGTTACTTTTAGATTCAGGAGTAGAATGAATAATGCAAGGTATTTCATATAGGACATTGTTTTCGTTTTCTAAGATCGCATGTCATCGCTTCCAAATTTTTAATTTGATTAATGTGAAGTAAACACTAATCTGTATCATACAGACATTAAATTTTTAGGATTGGCTGTATCTTATAACACATTTGGGAAATCAAAGCATCAGCGTCCATATAGTCAACATACCTAAAGCCTTGCCGGGTTAACAAATCATTACAAGTGTCATGCTAGGTTTGTCTAGACCTTTTAGATTTCAAATTAGCCTTTCAACTTTGTCATTGTCAGAGTAGTAAGTTATGCACAGATTGTCTGTCGCCGTCCGTCAACGTAATTAACCATTAGCACCGTAATTAACCATATAGATGTCGGCATTCTATATATTACTGTGTCAATATCAATGAAACAGGTGTACATTTTTCAACAATTTTTGTGCACGTTACACAACAACATCTTCCACCAAATTTGTTGAAAAATTAACAACAGTTCATCTTTTAATTTAATTTGAAAAGTTAAAAGTTTGACATCCGAGTGGTAAGGGTTAGTTATTCAAAGTAAATTAGTGTCACATTTGGATAGTCATTCAGGAATAATTAAATGTTTGACTTCATTGACATGGGGTTTGGTTTAGATGACTAAGTGTACACTGGGATTTCTTTTTTGGGGTGTCTGTATATTAGTCATAAAGAACACAACATGATTTCCCTTAGAATGTGAATCAATTCTGCCTATCAGCTTTAAATACGAGTCCTGTATAAATGGCAACTTCCATATAAAGACAAGCCCGTAACAATGAAATATGAGATTCGATCTGCCATTGAAAACACGTCTATCTATTAAAATCTTAAGCTCTCTCTCTCTCTCTCTCTCTCTCTCTCTCTCTCTCTCTCTCTCTCTGTCTCTGGTTTGGGTCGTATGTACGATTTTGACAGAAGATTATCATACCAAGGTGTGCTTATTGATCCGAGTGTGTGTGTGGGGGGGGGGGAGGGGGATTTTTAAATGATTGCACCTTGGATTTGCGATTAAGTTTTACACTCAATAATAATTACACCAATGGAGTTAGCAAATATTTAAAACAAGGAATTGTATCCTGAAATGTAGCTTATAACAATATCCCCTGAATAGCAGGTTTGTTACAAATACATGGATACATGATGCATGTGAATTTGATGTGTATATGGGTGCAGAAATTATTGGAGCCAAGCGAGAATTAAGCTAATATTGACATGACTTATTTACTGGATGTGCGTCAGTAGAGAGAATATTTACATTGTCTAAGCTCTCTATTCTTGCATTGCCTGAGATCTCAGACTGAAACATTTCTTGATTGTTAGGCTTCCAATATGTGTGGTTAATATCACATGTCTGCTAATATTGTTCCTTTCTCTCTGGAGTATGCACCAGGACAGACAATGTATCTGTCCAGAGGTTCATCAACGTGGTCTCTTCAATTGATAAAGTGGTGCCATTCACTGTGTATTCGTGACAATGATATCACAGATCTGGCAATTCCACGCCTTTATCTGGAAGGAATACACTTTCTGGTACAAAAAATTACGTTGGCTTTGGAGAATCTGTTATTTCTGTATAAATTGACGCGTTGTATAGTAGACTTGAATGTCGTTTCCTGGAAACATAGATGTATTATCATGCTGAAATTTAATCTGAAGTAAACTTTAATTTATTACGTGTGTTTAATGCAAAGCAATAGTGGTGCTCATGGTGAATTTAGTATGCAGATTATTTCCATCACTTCCATTCCATTATCTTTCCTATTGAAACTGGTCTTTCATTTTGTATATATTCCATTTTATATTTTAATATAATGATTGACATAGTGTATGTTTATCTTGTGTTTATCTAAATTGTGTGAGGTGGTTATATTTTCCAATCAAAGATCTACTAAAGTAAAATTATCTTAGAATTAGGACGAGTCCAAATAAAAGCTGCACTAAGATAATTTCGCTTTAAGCATTTATCCACTGTACACATATTGGTGTCGTTCTTCAACTAGAATACATCTTTGTTTGGAAAATATATTCACCTCACTTGTGGTTCTTGTAGTCTTCGGTAAGTCGAATAATTTTGATAAACTATTCAATTTCAACATCATTCATCACCTAGGTGACTTTGCCTAATTTTGATTATGTCAACCGTTTTGATATCTTTTAATAATGGTCAGCCTTGGTATGATAGACTGACTCAATATCGGCGTACTTTATGTCACAATATGAAACAGCTATAAAGTAACAAAAAAACAATTCTTTGTCATGTCCACTGAAAACGAAAGCAGGCACTATGATTATATAGGAGGTTGTGTAATCTAGGAATCACTGTTAGGTGGTCACTTCCTAAGTACATGCGGAATTTACAACATCTGTAACGAAATACAGTGAGCTGCATCATTTCCTTTAATTTTCCAGCAGCCAATTCCTTTCACCAAATAGACATAATTACCGATCAATGACAATATCTCAATATCTCAATATAAATGTTGCATCAATCTTGTTCGATGGCCAAGGACTGGAGTTTCTTCTTCTAAAACCCTTCTTAGAGAGCGAGCATCAGTATTAAGCATTGAATTTGTGTGATATTATATTGTCATAATAGACGAACACAGGATGAATTATTCTGTGTTAAGACTCTAGCTTTTTGTCATAGCATCATGCTGATCCTTCTGTCGTTCCGGGAGCCTTTTTTAAATTGCTCGATTTATATTGGCAGAACAAGTAACTTTAATCCCTTTTATTGAAAATCATACCCAAACATAATGTGTTGCTAAAATTAAATTAATCTACTTAGATTAATCTTGTGGACTCAACACCTCATTAAATACAATTTTCTGTTTCAGAATTTCATTAATCTGTGATCTGTGAATATAAACCCTGTTTAACAACAATAGATTACATAAAAACGAGTACAGTGTATAGACAATTTGTCTCACAATCCATTAAATGTTACATATTGTAAGTATGGGATTGTCTTCTGGGGGGTCATGACCCCGGGGACATCTTATATTTGCAGTCCAAGACCCCCAGCGAAGAATATGACAAGACCCCCAGCAAAGAATATGACTATATTTTTGAATACCAGACGAGCTAGGGAACGGATAACACAATGAGCGAAAATGTATTAGCGCGCTCTAGTGTGTGCATCAAGTCGATGCAAAACTGACACGAAAATATAGCTGATACAATAAGTGAAATTGGAATATGAAATTGGAATAGAATAGACTAAGATTTAGGGCAGTGAGCTGATGGAATCTATCGGTGGTTGAAAGATGAAAGCTGTTGCTGCAGGCGTGGCATAACCTTTTATAGTATTCAGCAGAAGTTATGACCAATAGTTTTCTAAATATTCAAGCAAGAGCATCGGTAGAATGCTACGCACAGAGTGTACGTAGCACAGACTGAATGACTCATAGAATGACGTAGTAAACGTGGCGACGACCGACTTACCATAAGGACCGTAATAAGGTGACCGGGTTTCTATATTTCTATAGAGGCGACCCACGACACCAGATACGACACCAGATGTTGGTGAATCAGATGTACCACATGGTCACTACGTCATGGCACCCTTCTGAAATGCAGGCGTAGGCCTAATAAGCAAGGGGCTGGACGTGGGCATGATAGCGTCTGGCGCCAAGAAGATTAGAAAACCAGACAAAAATTGTCGAAACAATATCTATCACTGTCAAGTTTGGGGGAGGTTATCGGATAGAATTCCACACTCATGAGTCAATTAGGCCGCTTTAACTTGTTCGGTGTTCTTTTCCTAAGAGAGAAAATCGGAGTTTGATTAGTCAGGATGACGTCACAATCAATGAGCATCGAATCAAACTCTGGAAAGAGGAACCCAAACGAACATGGTAGAGGGCTCCAGAGAAGTATAAAAAGTGGACTTTAACTTTTTAGAAAAATCTTGGTTCCGAAAATTATTGTGCTTAGGTAAACCTAGCCTCGAGTCCGTATAGTTCTGTGGAACTGAATTTGTCGAAATTCAAACAAGTTCTTGGTGAATGGTTTTAAGTAGCCAAGAACGGTTTTTGACGAAAATGATTTAGAGAATCGTGAAACGCAACTTTGTAATGATAGAATAACCAGTATTCGTATTGTATGAAAATCAGTTATTTCTATAGACGCGAGTGACAGTAAAAGTTACTCAAGTATCTGGTGGTAGTATAAGCCACCCATAATTGATAGAGATTGGTGGTAGTATAAGCCACTCATATTTACTTAGAGTTTTATTTAACAGGTTGTTTTCTATCGTGACAGCATAAGTCACACATATCCGTAGCCATATTAGACAGTCAAACTTAAGAGAATAAATTATCACTTCGATATTCTCGAAGCAAGAGTTTGGGTTGTGTATTGTCCAGTCTGGAAGCGATGGAAGACCACCGTCCCGAGCCACCATCTTTTACCCGAGTCAGATCAGGCCCAGATTATCGAGTATAAATATCGTCACCATTACCTTAGACGAGGCGAGCAGATAATCGTACTACTGCATCTTTGATAAGAGGTTGTCGCAGCAACCGGTACATCATATTCTTATCAGAAGTGTAGTAGATATATTTCTAAATTAGACCCGAAGATCGAAAATCTTCAATATGTAGTGGGCAAATTAAATTTACTACATTTATATACATGGCTAATATGATGTTCATCAGATGAGTCACAATTCCTATTACGTGTTTGAAAACTGATATTGAGTTCTGGGATTTTTGTCTTCTCTGAAGTTCGCATGCTCTGAACCATATCAATCGCACTCCTCTCATCATCGGTTTTATATCCTGAAGCACACATGCATATTAGTTGTTCCCATGTGCCTCTCTCATCAGCAGTGCGATGATCATCAAGTCACGTAGCAGCTATTGTTAACTCTGCTGACTCTTAATTGCATATTCTATATTAATTCATGTTCACTTAACACTGACTGTGTCACATCTATTAGACTAGTGTTACTTAGTGCTCCACTACTACTTTAGTATTAATGTGTGTTTTCAGTGCCAATAATCCTTGGAAACTTAAGATTTATTTCAATTTAACAATTTATAAAACTCAGTGTTAATGAGCGACACTTCAGCCGTAGTGTATCCTGAACACATTTCTAAACCTGAATTATTAATGTTCTCATTCAAACAAGTTTGGTTATTTGACTGACATTGCCCACATAATTTATGCGTTTTAAATAAATTATATTGATTACAACACTGTTGATGTCGTTCTATGGGAGAAGACATTGGGTGTAGAGGCCAGATTTTCAGCTCACTTAGGTCATACAGAAAATTGTTCAGCTATGTGGGCTGATTAATATATATTGAAATATAAAATCCCACACTCCGATCAAGAAGCAACAGTTGGTATGATAATCCTATGTTGATCTGTCAAAGCCAAAGTTTAATTACATTGAATGATACCATATCCACGAATAGACAAGAGAGAAAGAGAGAGGATTCCAATAGCCTGTTTTCTATGGAGGGTCAGATAATAATTGGTATTGACTGGTCTTCATATAGAAATTGCTATTTATACAGAGAAAAGGGCTAACTTAGAAGACACTTTAAGACGGTTTGTTCAAATTGATTCGACTATAATTCCCCCAGGATATTACACAAATAAACTACTAGTTATTCAGTATTCTCAATTTCTGTGGCACAGCTGTTTTAAAATACAAATGTACAGGTAGTCATCTAAATCAAATCCCTTGCCAATGAAGACAAACATTTAATTGCTCCTGGATGATAACCTAAATGTGACAGTAATTAACTTTTTTTTAAACATATTTTATTGCATATATTACAATGGGATTGGGAACAAGTTGTTCGAAACTTAGAAAAGCCCTCTCCCTACAGAAAAAATGCATAGGCGGCAAACATAGACATATACACAAAATAACAAAGTAAATGTATAAACAGATTAAAATTAATTAACTTTGATTAATTAACTTTGAATGCATAACTAAGTTGCGAAAGATAACGAGAGACAGTATGTGAATAAAAACAAGCTGAAAGGTTAGTTTTGAATCTACAATGTCTAGACAACCCTAGAATGACCTGTTAGCTCAATAAATCCGTATGCATGGTGATTACATGGAATATGATGTTTTGATTTCCCAGGATCTTACAACATATGGTCAATCCTAGCAATTCACTAATGTATCTCTATTATACAGACAGGGGTTTACTCTATTCAAACTAACCCATTTCTGAACCCTTGACTACTGATAAAGTTACTTTCTTAGTAAAACAATATTCTACATGAGAAGCATTCAAACTTGCGTTACTCATTCAACCCTATCATAGTTAGGAATGAGAATGGTTTGGGGCCAGCTAAAATGAAGCGTTTTCGACTACATCAATGCAGCACACTTAATTATTCTGCTGTAATAACAGCAGACTCGACCGAAATTCTGATACCTTATACATGAGTAGCTGGTGCTACCTCTGTCTGTTGTCCATGCACAGTGTCACTGCTTCCAGGACGGAGAGGTGCTAATCTACATCTATCTAAAGACCAATGATGCATTTGTTCCGTTTTGTCAAGATCTGCATAATTGCTATGGAAAGTCACCAGCTAGATAATGTACCATAACTCCTAACATCTTCTATTCGGACTGCTACAGGAGATAGTATAATTAGACTGCCAGCAAGATGAGCCATAATGATCCAAGCCAAATATGTGTGAAACACCCACACTAGGCGGACCAGACTTAATCAAGCACTTTGCAATAATGTAAATATTGGAACCAGCAAGTTTTGTAGTGTATGATTTAACGTAACAGTTTCATCGTCCTACACTCCTGGTGGCCATCAATGAAATTGTCAACAACTATTCTGTATTATGTAAGTCTGTGCCATCGGTATCCTATTACCACTGTTGTCACATCCTGAACAGCTGGTGAGAAACTAGTGGTGTATCTTTATGAATACAAGACATAACTTTCGAACGTGATTGTTTACCATTCACACAAATATTTGTGACTATTGCTGAAATTTCTTGCTTAACTCTGATACTCTCTGTGTGGTTTTTGACACATGTTTGTAGCATTATGGCCTGACAAAACCTCCTCTAGCAGCATGACGAGACGATTTCAGCAGTCATGTTACATTAACATCGCAACAACTATGTAAATCATGATGAAACAGAATACAAGCATCCATGTTCAATACCAAAATTTCTCTCGCTTAAGGGTTATTTAGATATATGTAGATTAACATCAATTCTATATCCTGACAGTAATGACACTGTATCAGAAATATGGGTGGGGGGTAGTGCTAGCAGAGGTACGTATGTACTGACAACTCTGTTGAAACAGGTCTTATTACAGCAGAATAATTATGTTTGCCACAGCGTTGTAAGTCGAAACGCTTCTTCTAGAAGGTCCCATCCCAATTTCATGCCTAACTATGATAGAGGTCAGTTGTAATTATGTGGCCATTGTTTGTTATTTATTCCATGTTTAGTTTGCAAACCGTATTCCCTTTCCTGACTAGCAGCCTAAGACACATACTTCAGCAACAATTAGAACACCAGCTTGTATAGACCTTTCTTTTCAAAATATTCTTATTCACATGTAGAACATTTTCTGCTAAGAAGGTAAATTTATCACCTGTCTTGTGAAATACCATTTGATTAGTTTGAAGTAAGCACCTGTCCTTATAATACAGAGGCAGTAATCTATTGCTAGGATTGAACATATTTTGTAATATCCTTGGAAATCAAATCATCACAATCCATGCAGTCAACATAAGTAAAGCTTTATATCTATAGCTAACAGGTCATTACAAATATCACCCTAGGGTTGGCTAGACGCAGTAGGTTCCAAATTAATCTTTCAGCTTTACAATAGTAAGTTCGTTCACAGATTTCTCTCGTCGTCTGTCACAACTTAATTAAGCATTCAAAATTAATTAGTGCTACATTCAGATCGACATCCCAGAATAATAATATTAGTCTTTACTGACAAGGCATTTGTTTGGTTTGGCTGCATGTACACTGGGTTATGTTTAAAGGACATGTGTATCTTAGTCATGGAGAGTACCACATAATTGTGGTAAATCAATTCTGAGAACTAGATTTAAATACCATTCTGGTATAAATTGCAACGTCTATATAAAGACAAGTCAGTGATGCGGCGTGGTGTGATGTGGCTTGACGTGACATGGCATGGCGAGGTGTGCTGGACTTGGCTATGATGGGGTGGGGGGGGGGGGGCATGGTACCTCTGACATCTCTTCCCGTACGTCAAACTGAGTTCATATCGGGTCCTTCTACATAAAATGATGCTCTTGGAGGTCATTTCTCTACTTTCTGGTTTGCAATATCATTATGTCAATCTATGTTTATATAGTATTCAAAATAACCTCTTGGTGCTGGAGGACATGACACAGGACGATACATCCCATAATATTAACACTTATCGGATAACCTTTTAGAAAGATATTCACCACAAATGTGACTGACCTCTTGCATCGGCATTTAAATAAATGTACAAGGTATTAGGTGTAGGAACTCCATTTTGGAAAAACAATTTTAGTAACATATTGTTTAAAGTAGAAGCCCTGTGGTGCTCGTGCCCATATGTGCGCGACTGTAATATATTCCTATGAAGCAGCATGGAATGTGTTTATGATAATTGCAGTAATCTCCAAGGTGATTAAAGGATTTAAGAAGTTGCGTCGATGACTTGTTGTGATAATTGAATTGTGGCCTTTATGGTAGCGATTCTGTGAATTCGCTTGAAGTAGGCTAATTGTGTTTCACGCATCAATAGTGCACGCTTGGTCATTAGCAGGAATTGCAAATAAGTAGGGGTATATTGCTGGATACAGATTAACGCTCAGTCCTATCCTCGTACAGTTGTATTGAGTGATACCATTGTAAAGGGCAGACTAAAGAGATGTAGGTTTCCTACCAGAAACTCGCATTCAGTTGCATCGTAGAGTATCCTGGTGTGAATAAGCATGTGTGCATTGTATCTTCAGTCCAAATATAAAGGATGTTGGTGTGAATAAGCATGGTTGTGAAGTATCTTCAATTTCATTGTAGAGGGTATATGTGTATGACGCATGTTCAATGTGGATTGCGCCGATCCATTTAACTATCATGTCTCTAGTTTCAGATCTAGACTTGTGTTCTATCTGAAATCTAGTCAATGTTCTTGTTGCTATACCAAATAGCACTAGCTTATAACATCATAACTTTAAAACTAAATACTCACCTTCATGCCAACATGATTTCATCTTTCTGAGAGCGCCTTTGAATAGGTTGAAAGGATAGCACATGTTTTGACATTTAACAAAACACCCAATGTCTTCTAGAATCTAATTACATTTTACAAATTACCATAAATATCATTCCATGATTTTCTACACATTTTATCTCAGATTAACAATCCATCTCGTACTTTTGCCAGGATAGCAAATTATGCACAGACTGTGTTTCGTCGCCATCGCAACTTGATTACATATTTTGATACCGTATCACTTTTAAAGGGGAACACAAGAAGGGTCACCATCGTTTGTATAAAACACGCAGTTCTATCGTAGAGCCCATATTTAAGCTACTGTGTGAAACTTTCTTGCGAAATGTATATATAAATCCGATTAAGACGATGTTAAAAACGGTATGCTGCTATAATTTTCTGCGAGTTAATTAAATCTATGACGTCATAGGTTGAATCCCATCCGACAAGAACCATGATAACGGCACTCTGCAGACAGGAGTGCATGCATTTAGATTTTGATAGCTCTATCGGTGATAGTGCTATCGACATCATTGATGTACAGATTAAAGCGATTAAGACGTTTATCACACTATCGCAAGTTTATGGAATATTTATTAGTTGCCGAACCTTAAGATGGCCATTTTCTATGAAGCTGCCTGCCAATTACATGAATATTACAATATCTCGGGAAGTTTTGCGGCTATAGTATGAAACCATAAGTACCTAAAGATGTATTGGGATGTATGTAAGACCTATTTAATCTCTCATATTAATTGATGAAACTTTAATAGCATTATCTGCAACAGCGCGAGTGAGCGCGGTGCTTCAAAAGTGGCAATTGTACTGATATACCTATACTATCGCGCCATTTATTTATCTCAAGAGCAAAACTTGATCTACAAATCAGCACCCTCAGAGAAATCAGACAAAGAACAGTTATATTCTTCAATATTTCCACAAATATAGTTTATATATTCCTAACACCGCTGAAGAGAACCCTCTTATAAAACGCTATTCGCAATTTTATTGCGATAGCGTTGGATGCCAGCGAAAAAACCGTTCAACTTATGACGTCATACGCCTCATCCAGGAAAAGAAATTTAACTAATGTACCACATATTTAAATAACGAAGATATATATATTTAATTTGAGCACAGAGCCTACAATTATATTTTTCAAAACGTTACGGTCTGGAGATTCATTTTATACAAAGTAGTATAGAGCGTCTGGTGTTTCCCTTTAAAGATTCTCTGTGAGTTTGCTTGAGACTGAATGAGTTTCCTTGAGTCTGCTTGAGTAGCACATGTGTGTCTTCGTTGTCTAGGGCTATGTTAATGATACATAGCTTCAGGTCTATTTGCTGCTTAGCTGATGTCTGTCCGCTAGATTGTTAACCCATAGCGAATAGAGTGACAGATGTGTAGCCAAGCTCCACCTACCTTTTGATCGAATTGAACACAGTGAAACCTGAATTCCCGAATTTTAGTTTGAAGGTCACTATGCAGATAAGCTGTTGAATATATTGAAACTAATTTGACTGTGGGCTGTTGCTGTAAATATATCCTTTCATCTAAAGGAGCATCACTATGCTAGTCAACTTTTCCTCCACATATTGATATGTTATACGTCTTTTAATCTTTGCAGGAATATGCTGCTAGTAGTAATAAGGGGAAGATAGATTTGCTTTTACATCTGTTCATCCAAGTCACGTGGGTTTAGAGAGATGTGGTTCTATTGGCACATATATGGAGTAGCCAAAAGGGCAATGTTCTAATGGGCATCCTTTACAAACATGGCCTGCAGAACACGTCCCTTTTGGCTGCGCCATTTATGGGGAAATAGGCCACATACGCTCAAAAACTATGTGACGTGAGAGGAACAATGAAAACGTGTATCGATCGGGACCCAATATTTTATATTGATTGAGAAGATGTGGTTAGATCATAGATAATGGTAAAATGGTAAAATCTTTAAGACGGCATTTTAATCATCCATTTTAAAAATAGCTACCAGGTTTTCACACTTCTTTTGTGTAAGATATTAGAAAACTATCTATTTTCATTGTTTCCTCTTGTGAATCAGGTAAATCTGACGAGATATTCATAAAGTATGGATCTTGGTACACTCAGTAGCAGCAGCAGCAGCAGCAGCAGCAGCAGCAGCAGCAGCAGCGCAGTAGTATAAAGAAAACACCCATTGGTATCAGAAAGATGTTTGCAAACAGTGTTCCCTTTCCTATCTAGCAGCCCAAGACAAGTACTTTAACAACACTTAGAACAAACCTTATTTAGTCACTTTTCCTCAATATTCTTGTTGCTTTTAGAATCCAGAGTAGAATAAGTAATTCACGTTCTTCCCATGTAACACAGTGTTTATTAAGAAGGCGTGTTTATCCAGAGTTCTGAAACGCCATTTGATTAGTCTGAAATAAATCATTGTCTTTATAATTACGCATACCATTCTAACATTAGCTAGACATTGTGGATTCCAAATTAACCTTTCAGCTTGTCACATTGTCAGAGTAGCAAGTTATTCACAGATTGTCTCTCGCCATCTAGACAACTTATTTAAGCATTCACAGTTAATTAGAGCACACTTAGGAATAATTAAATGTCCCTCCAATCTGAAAGAGCCATAGACAAATGTAAGAAACGTTTGCCCGAGCTCTATTTCTATGAAACACAATAGCATAGCAAATATGGGTGAGATAGTCGGAATCTTTCTTTGAAAATTAGTATGCATTAATAGTATTCTAAGCCCTTTACATTGCAATAAAAATATTTAAATTTGCAAAATTTAATTTAACTTGCAGGTAATGTCGCTTTAATGTTACACATAGACTGCCATTCCTGAGCAATTAAATTATAGTGTACATTGGCAAGGGATTTGTTTTAGATGACTACATGTACATTATCCTCTGTTTCAAGACCGTTTGTATGTTAGACATGAGGAATGCCACATGATTGCAGGTTTCTCTGAGAATATGAATCAATTCTGCCAAACCAGGTTTAAATACCATTTCTGTATGAATGGCCACGTCTATATAAGTATCAAAAGTGAGATTTAAGCCCGTCGCAGAAAGGATGTATGTACAATTTTGACAGAATATAATCATATCAGGTTTTATTTCTTGATTTGGGATCGTGGAATATTTAATAGATTTTACATTATATAAGCGATTTAGTTTTACATTCATTAATAATTACACAAATCAAGTTTTGAAAATATTTAAATCAATCCACTGTAACATGAACTGTCTCGTATATCAATACCCTCTGAATATCAGGTTTGTTACAAATACACGAAGATATTATGTATGCGAATTAGGTTTCACGCAAAATGTATGCTAAATGCTTTAATGGATATATGGGTGCAGGAATTATAGGTGCCGTGTTGAATTAAAACTATTATTTACATGCCTTATTTATAGGATGTGCGTCATTAGAGAATATTTAGATCATCTAAACTCTTTATTCTTCAATTACCTGATATCTCAGACAGCTATTTCCTCATTGTTAGGCATCCCACATGTGTAGTTAATATCACATGTCTGCTAATAGTGGCCCTTTCTCTCAGGAGTATACACCAGACCAGACAATGTATCTGTCCAGAGAATCATCAACATGATCTTTCTATTGATAAGGTGATGTCATTCAATGTGTATTCGTGACTACGGTCATACGATACCATCTAGTATCATTAAACCTTAGCTTTCACAGATATCTCTCTTTCATTCATTTACCTTGACCTAAGACATATTCTTGTGTGCACATTACTATGGCTTATGAGAATCGCTTAGTCAAATATTGAGAGCTGAATCATTTTATCACCCAATTATATTCTGCTAAAACAATAAAAGCACTACTAATTCCTTTCCCTTTCTTTACTAAGAGCGGAATGTCTATAAATCATTCATTTTAGTTTGGTTCCAACACAGGCCCAAATGCACACACATGCGTACACACACGCGCACACATGCATGCGCACGCACGAATACGCACAGTAAAGCTATAATTGTCATACCCCTATTGATTCATGCTATTAATTACACAATGCCATCAACATCTCTGCCACGCCCTAGACAGAACAACCTATCATCTCTCACAAAAGAAGACACGAACCCGGTATGGTCTCTCAAAAGAGAAAACCGCCAGCCTGCCACTTACTTTCACTGAATAGACACAAACAAAAGTTCATGAATAATATATTGGTGTCCCAATGAATGATAACATCTCAGTATAAAAGTCACACCAATCTTGTTCGATGGCCAAAGACTGGATATTTTTGTTCTCTAGTATTTATTGAAAGAGAAACAGTATTCAATCTTGTCTAACTATAATTTCATGTTATCATAATGACAGAAAACAGGATGCAATGATACAATTTTTGGATACTTTAGTTTGTCGTCTTATCATCATGCTGTTGCTTCTTTTATTCTAAACCATGGCATCTCTTAACCATTCTTTAATTGCTTGATTTATTTGAGCAAAAGGTAGCAATTTTATTCTATTTTATCGAAAATCATAACCAATCAGTATTCGTCCTTTACATAATTCATTACCCAGAAATCTAGATAGATTCTACAATGATAATCAATCAGTTAGAAACATAAAAATTTGAATAATCTAATTAGATTAATCTGATGGACAAAACGTATCATTTAATACAAATTACGATTTCAGAATTTGACTACTCTTGCAAGATAAAGGTGGTTGAGCAACAATGGGTTACTTAAAATAGGTACATTTCATATAGAAATTCACTGCTTTGAGTCAAACAATGCTACTTATGAAGTGGTAAACTCAATTATTTTTACATTTATGTACATGGGCGTAATGTAATGTTCAACAGACAGTGTATCTTTCAACCAAAGTGGATTAGGATGGGTCACAATTCCTTTTAAAGCGTTTTGAAACTGTTCTAGATCGCTGCTATTTCTCTTCTCTGAAGTTCTCACACACTGAATCAGATACGAGAAATCAACCACTCTTCGTCTGCCTTACATCGTGAAGCACATAAGCGTATTAGTCGTTTCCATGTGTCTTTCTCATCAGCAGTGTGATGATCGTCAAGTTACAGCCATGTAACATCTATTGTTAACTCTGCTGACTCTTAATTGAATATTCTATATTGATTCATGTTCGAATAATACTGACTGTGTCACTTCTATTAAACTAGTGCTACTTAGTGCTCGTCTACTAGTTTCGTACTAATGAGTTTTTTCAGTGTCCATAATCCATGGAAACAAAAGATTTATTTTAATTTAATAGTTTATGAATCTTAGTGTCTATGAATGTCACTAGTAGTGTTACATGAAAACAACTACTGACTGACTGACTGTTGTTGTTGTTGTTGTTGTTGTTGTTGTTACTGTTGTCGTCGTCGTCGTCGTCGTCGTCGTCGTCGTTGTCGTTGGTGTTGTTGTTGTTGCAGGAGCGGCAGCAGCACTCTAGATGCATTTAGAGGTCATTTTCTCCATTTCAGGTTGGCAATATCAGAATGTGAACCTATGTTTATATAACAATTTGATTGCCCTCTTAATTTGAAACATCTATGTCAGAGGCTGATTGGAGCATAGTAACAGACATTCAGTCTTGTGAGCATGCCTACAACAAATTTCATAATATCTGCACGACTATTTTTTAACAAAGCATTCCAATGAAAGAAAGTAAATATATAAGCACAACCCAACTAAACCTTGGCTTACAAATGGATTAATAGCTGCCTGTCATACAAAACATGAGCTTTACATTTATCAAGTGTCAAACTAAATACAATGAAATTCAGTTTTAAAAATATAGAAATAAATTAGACCAAATTATAAAAACAGCTAAGAAAACATACTATCACATATATATATGCGTGCGTATGTGTATATGGGCCTACCTATATGATCTATTTTACATTATAAGTCTGAGGCGAGATTCATATCCTTTCTCACCGAAATTCTGTATGACTCATAAAATCCCCAAATAGGTTAATTTACTGGCTAATAATTCTAGAATGGTAGTCAGGTCCCTGTATAAGAATTCATATTAAAGTAACCTTTTAACATTCTGTCACTGCGCCATTCTCTTGTGATATGTGTCATATATATGTTAATGTACAGATGTTGTGCAATATGTGTACGGAGGCCATCGCTCCATAGGCCATGCCTTTGATTGACTGCCTATTTAGAGTCTATTTATATGCATAGAAAAACCATGAAATAAAGCAACTTTGAATCTTGAATCTTGACAAGACGATGATGCATACTAACTATTAACTCTTATTGGACAACCGTGTAGAAACATGGATCTAAGAGTATCGTTTAGGGAGGGACGAAATGGGTTGGGTCTAGGATGTAGTGTCTCCCTTCCATTTCTCTGTCTAGCAGCCAAAAAACAAGTACTTTAACAGCACTTAAAAAGCTTATTTAGTCATTTCTCTAAAATAGTCTTATTGCTTTTAGATTCCATGTTTTTTCCCACGTAGAACGGAGAGTTCTTTTCACTAGTCACCTGTTTCTGAAATACCATTTGATTAGCCTGAAGTAAAATCAAACCATCCCATTCCATGTAGTCAGCATACGCAAAGCCTTTCGGAGTTAATAAGTCATTACAAACACCATTCTAATATCGTTCAGGCATTGTAGACTCCAAATTAACTTTCTAATATTGTCCTGACATTGTAGACTCCAAATTAACTTTCTAATATTGTCCAGACATTGTAGACTCCAAATTAACTTTCTAATATTGACCAGACATTGTAGATTCCAAATTAACTTTCTAATATTGACCAGACATTGCAGATTCCAAATTAACTTTCTAATATTGTCCAGACATTGTAGATTCCAAATTAACTTTCTAATATTGACCAGACATTGTAGATTCCAAATTAACTTTCTAATATTGTCCAGACATTGTAGACTCCAAATTAACTTTCTACTATTGTCCAGAGATTGTAGATTCCAAATTAACTTTCTAATATTGTCCAGACATTGTAGATTCCAAATTAACTTTCTAATATTGACCAGACATTGTAGATTCCAAATTAACTTTCTAATATTGACCAGACATTGTAGATTCCAAATTAACTTTCTAATATTGTCCATACATTGTAGACTCCAAATTAACTGTCCAATATTGTCCAGACATTGTAGACTCCAAATTAACTTTCTAATATTGTCCAGACATTGTAGACTCCAAATTAACTTTCTAATATTGTCCAGACACTGTAGACTCCAAATTAACTTTCCAACTTGTCTTATTGTCAGAGTAGTAAGTTATTCACAGACTGACTCCTTCAGTCTGTCACCACTTAATTAAGCATTCAAAGTTAATTAGTGCCGCATTTAGATCGTCATTCCAGAGTAATTAATTGTTAGTCTTCATTGGCAGTGGGGTTAGTTTAGTATGCCTGCTTGTACACCGAGTTCTGTTTAAAGGGCGTGTGTACGTTGGTCAAGGAGCGTACCACATAATAGTAGTTTAATGATGTATTGTCTTAGAATGCGAATTAGCTCTGAGAGCCCATATTTAAATAACATTTCTCCATAAGTGGCAAATTCTATATAAAGACCAGTCAGTACTTCTTGGTCAGGGTCCGAGAATTTTTAAATAATTTTACATTAGATCACAGATTTAATCTTACATTCAAGTTAGCCAATATTCAAATCAATTCACTGCTGCAGCCAATATTCAAATCAATTCACTGCTGCTCTACTGAGCGTAAATAAAGTGAACTTGAATCGTGAAGTCTTCGTTGTATTAACATTTTGCCGCATATTATCAATTTATTCCCAATACCTGGAGACAGTATGGAGCCGACAACAAGTATGATTTACATTTCAGTTCTAATGATTTAAAGTTGCTGCTCTTGTTATTGTTCTTGTCGTCACCGTCACTGGTATCGTCGTCCTCGTCGTCGTCGTCGGCGGTGATAAAGATTGCGAAATATTTTAATCATCCCGCACACCTGAACAGTATGCTCTACCAGTGCGGTGACGCTTTAGTAAGATGCAAGGGCGCTCTGGGCAAACTTAAAATCTTAACCTCTTCATGTACGTCCAGTTGAGTTCATCTGGGGTCCTCCCACAGAAAATGATGCAGTCTAGATGTATGTGCGCGTGCGCATCTGTAACATATTCCTATGAAACAGCGGGTAGTGTTTTATGAGAATTGCAGTAATCTCCAAAGTTCTTAAAGGATGTAATAAGTTGCGTTGTATTAACTGCTTGATGACTTGTTGTAATACTTGAGTTATGGACTTTATGGTAACGATTCTGCGAATACGGATGGAGTAGGCTAATTGTGTTTCACGCAATAGTGCATGCTTGGTCATTAGCAGAAATTGCCAATAAGTGTAATTGTGTGGCTAGATATAGATTAACACGCAATCCAATCCTCCTGTCAATTAAGTAAGATCGGTGCCGAGATATTGAGTGATACTTTTGTAAAGGGAATACTAATGAGATGTAGGTTTCCTACCGCATCCACACATTCAGTATCCTCCTAGAATGTTCTGGTGTGAATAAGCGTGGGTGTGAAGCATCGTCAGTGCATATGTAACGGGTGTTGATGTGAATGTATGTCTGTTATGTTATTAACCCGTGGCCACCCTGATTTCCTACTGACCATGATGGCACGGTCGACCATGGTACTTCATGATTTGACTATGGTCGACCATTATTATTTTTGCTCACCTGACCATGGTCCCATGGACCATGAGAACCACGTATGCCCACGTTTGCCATAAATTTCGGAGGTTTTGTTATCAACCACGATATCATGGTCACTTGATGGTCAGTTCATGTGTAACTTAATTTCTACCTCACTGACCATGATATATGATGGCTCACCATAGTTACCTTAGAATGTCAATGTTATTCCTATTGACAGTGATATGACGGTCAGAGATGCCACTCAATATGTAAAAAATAATTCTTGAACTTAAGGTCGTAAAATGTTCCCAAACTATACTCTTGAATATTTTCTAGAACAATTGAAGAACTAAGTTCTTAAAATGCTCTTTTTAGAACAGGTTTTTTTAAACATTTTCAGGAACAATTGTTTTACCAAGGTCAATCATGTTTTGACTATGGTCGATGTAATTCAATAAGGGGGCCAGCTCTTTCACTAAAATCATGTGTCTTTTTCAGTTAAAGTCTTAATTATTCTATTGCACACAAAAAAATGCCATATACATGGAAACATACCTGTAACAACACACACTGAATTCTTGTAAACGCTTTATTTCAAAACAATGCCACAGCAATGTAGGTTAACCATTCCAAAATTTTCATAGTCTTATATATTCTAGAAAGTTTGATCACACATATTTTATATCTTCATGACTATTATCATAGCTCGTGACAATGCTAACAATGTCATTTTGGCTAAGACCAAAGTAGTACAATGCTGTAGGCTGTACAGTCTGGCACATGTACACATTGTTGCAAAAGTGGAACTGGATTGCTGCCCAATGGTTAACTATCCAGGTTAAATGTCACCATGGTCTACCATGGTGGAACACCAACTTTAAGACCATGGTTGTTGACAAGTGTCTGACCACACAGGTTAACTGGCACCACAGTCAGGCCATGGTTGACCATGGTCAAATGTCACCATTCAAATCATGGCCACACCATCGTCTGAGCATGTTCTGTTTGACCATGGTCAAACCATGGCTTTATCATGGTCATGAGAAATTTGTTAATCATGGTCGACCATGGGCTGACTGCGGTGACATTTAACCTGCATAGTCAATGAGTGTTTTTCATGGGCAAACCATGGTTAGGAAAACTGGGAAATAGGGGGGCATATTTCTAGCCAAGCCCCACCTACTTTTAAATAATGTAACACTGTCAACCCTGAATTTCTGGAATTTTAATTTTAATGCCACTGCAAGTAAGCTGTTGAATATATTGAAACTAATGTGACTGGGAGGTGTTTCTGTATATACCTTAACCCTTTCATGACGAAGACGGCCAAAACCGGTCTCTGTAGTGGTCATGGGAAATGTCCACAGGAATGACTGGCTCGATAAACGAGCCAATCATTCTAGTAGTACAATTTTAAAAATAGTCTTCTTTTGGCCTGCAAATGGACATTCAATAAGTAAATATTTTAATTTTTTGGAACAAATTTAGTCATTAAAGGGTTAAAAAAAAAAAAAAACCTAATTTCCTTGATATTTAAAATGAAATAATCCTCTAACACAGGCCATAGCATATAACTGCATATTGCAAACAGAACCGTCTCAAACTCAAAACTAACTTAGACTGACTGTTCATCCATGATGCATTGTCCGAGAGAGAAATGACAAGTCCATGCACTGCTTATCCACCATAAACCTCTACTGAGTTATACATACGTGAAGTCATACTATTGGACATTAGACCGTTCCAGTTTATCCATCCATCATATGACGTCATGATCAATACGTGACATGTAGGATGACGCCATGATCAATGAGGAGGTATGGTCGCCAGGAACGCTTAATTGATGACGGAGTATGCGTTGCTGTACGAACTGTATGACTTTACTATAAACATGCTGTTGAATATTTTGAAACTAATTTGACTAAGCGCTGGCTGTATAGTTTTCTGGAAATTGATTGTCATGGAGCTCAGGAATCGATTACTCCCAACACGGCGAAACGTGGGTGGAGGTTAGCTAATGATGGGCGGGGCATAGCTAAAACTGGAAAGATCTATTAAGAAGTGCATGATATATCACTTCTTTTAGAGAGATTATGGCGGGGGGGGGGGGCGGGAGGGGGGGGGGTAACTTTATCAGCGAACATCTAGAGTATATTTTTCTTAATTGAGTTACACACATACAGAGTTCATGCAATAGCTGTAGGAAGTGTCATCTAGTCGGCCAGTCTCAAGGTTAACGCCAATTATTTGTATTTATCTCAAAACAAACTTAAAGGGTGACAGTAACTCAGTACGCTGATCCATGAGTGGTCTGATAACAGATTTAAACAGAAGTCCATAATACTAGTATTATGGACTTCTTCATTTAAGTTATAGAAAGAAGATATATAGATCTACGGGACATCAAAACACATTGGCAATAGGGACATTGAAGGAGAGAATTCCGACTCTGACAAGTATTGACCATGTTTCATACAGGTTATTGGGTATTCAGGTGACATTATATTATTTAGTAATCTACCCACATTAATAGACACGAGAGAGTTTAGGTCAATAGACCTTTCCAGTTTTAGCTGTGTCCCGCCCATCTCTAGCTAAGCTTCAGCCACGCTTCGCCCGCGTTGGGATCGATCGATCCCTGAGCTCTCCGACTATCCATTTCGAACAAGCTATACAGGTACGCTGTTGAATATTTTGAATCTAATTCGACTGGGTGCTGTTGCTATCTATCGCAACAACAGCGCCTAGTCAAATTAGATTCAAACTATGCAATAGCACGTTTATTAAATAGTAAAAACATACAATTCGTGTAACAACGCTTAGTCCGTCACCAATTAAACGTTGGTGACGAACTTATCTACGACATTCATGACGCCATTGATTATCACGTCATTCTTCACGTCACGTAGTTGATTATGGCATCATATCATCCATAGATAAACTGGATAGGTCCATTGTTGAGAGAAACACCTAAAAATGTACAAGACAGCATAATATTTTGTTCAGTATTTTTAAAACTAAGTTATCCAGGGTCTATTATAAGGGATGTAAAGATAGATATTAGGAGATTCGCCAAGTATATGTTTGCAAAGTAGTTGTGGACATTTTGCACACAAATAGGACTGGTAATTATGGTTGACAAACGACTAATGATGTATGATCAGAGAATAGACCTTTCCACTCTATCTATCCAGCATATGACGTCATAATTAACTACATGGGGTGTAGAATGACATCATAATCAATGATGTTATGAATGACGTAGATAAGTACGTCACGAACGCATAATTTAAGACAGACAATGTGTTGTTGTACGAATTGTATGTCTTTACATTTTGTTGAATATTAAAATATGTAACCGCTTATCTGTATAGTTTTCTGGAAATTGATAGTCAGAGTGTTCAGGGATCCAATCGATCCCAACACGGGCGAGGTGTGGGTGGAGCTTAGCTAGCGGTGGGGGTGGATTAGCAAAAACTGGAAAGGCCCATTGAGGGTAGACCAAGAAGACATATAGCTATCATAGGCGTAAGAAGATGTCCAGAAGTGCGTGCGTGCGTGCGCGTGCCTGTAAAAACCAATCTAGACGGTCTGAGATGGCATCGCTTGCATTTTCGCGGGTTAAATATGGAATTTCAGATTTAGGCACCAAAATGCGTGCATGTGGGTGGGTGGGTTGTGGGGCGGGGCGGGGGGGGGGTGTGAGAGAGACTCATATTTTATATCCTTGTGACCCACGCCCACGATCCAAATGTGGGGGTGGGAGAGGGCAACTTCCCACCTTCCCCCACCCTATTGCAACGCCTATACGCATACGCATAAAAAATAACGCTCTAAGGATGGCCAACGTACTTGGTGATATCTTCAAATAGTTTAACACGTCAAATTGTACTTTAAC
Source organism: Chaetoderma sp. LZ-2023a (assembly GCA_034401795.1). Classification (NCBI taxonomy): domain Eukaryota; kingdom Metazoa; phylum Mollusca; class Caudofoveata; order Chaetodermatida; family Chaetodermatidae; genus Chaetoderma; species Chaetoderma sp. LZ-2023a. The sequence goes on along the minus strand of CM067374.1, from coordinate 32,458,789 downwards.
AATTATCTCAGTAGTCGGTGTCATGATGGGTCTGTATTTTCGTGATTAAACAGCGATAACCGGTGTTCATTATTATCCATGATACCTTGTCATGGAATCTGTTTCCGGTCCTTACAGTTCCTTCTTGTATCGTAATCACAGGTATCTGTGTCGCTTTCTTCGGCG